>BSBK01005047.1:600000-1102500 GCA_027943335.1 Chamaecyparis obtusa | reverse complement strand
TTCCATAGGTTATTTTGAGAGGAATTTGATGTGTATCATAATAGGCAATTTTTAGATAACAAATACATTACTTTGTAGACTTCATGAAGTGTAATGTTGGTGACAACGTCATAGAAATAAGATTCTTCATAGGTCAAGATGTTTGATGAATGGTCAATAATGAGTAAGATATTAGAGGCATTCATGAGGGTGCACTCTTAAAAGATACAAAAATATGGCATAGATGCCCTTTATTTTCTCCAATGCCATCCTAATAAGCCAAGCACCTTAAAAGCATGTTTTTCACATGGTCTATATGTATAAAGACCAAGTTGGGATAGTTTAGAAGTAATGATTTTTTTTGGACAGAAACAAGCATCTAATGAGAAGATAAAAGAGTAAAAAAATATTTCATTGTAACTTGAAGGTATTAGTAAATATATGAATAAGAATGTTTACTTATATTTAGCATGCTTCCAGTCCATTAGATCAATTTTCAAAGGTGTGATGATGCAGATAAATTTTCAATAATGTGATCATAAGTTAAACAAAATTTTACAGGAAAAAGATAAAATTATGTGTAAACTAGAAAGTGGAATAATTACATAAAGATTCCCTAAATTAATGTAATGTGAAGAACATAATAAGTACCTCATGAATGTAATAGAAGCAATGTATATAAACAAAGATCAAAATCTCAAACACTTATACAATGATCAAAAAAGTGCCAGCAAATACACAATACATGATGCCATGACATATTGCTTATGGGCCCTAAGTAGGCAACCAACAAGTACCAATAGCATAGAAGCATAAAAAAATTCCAGACAAATGCTTCCCAATCACTTGATCTTATGGAATGTGGTGGATTGTGGATCTACCTCATTGATCTCCTCAAGAATCTTTGCTAGAGTAAACATCTTTTGGAAGTACAAATTGGGTATTGTAGATGCCATCTACATAACGGGGAGTATAGGGAAGGATGATCAAAGTTGAGTGGTAGGAGAATCTATTTCAAGAAATGGATGGAACAAGGAAAAAGTCACATAAGTGTAAGAATTCTTAGGTGAAAGAAAATCTGGAAGTGCCCTGGTGGAAGTATAAGAGAGATATTGTCATGGAAGACATCTCTCTTTATAAAGATTACTTGGATGAACAATTATATAAATGATAGTCCTTGGAATCATCATTATATTTTATGGAATGCACTTCCAACTTAGATGCTAGCTTGTGATGAATTTTATAAGGAATGTATGCCTGGGCATCAGATCCGAACACTAAGAGATGAGAAATATTTGACTTTTCTTTCATCAAACCTTCCTATGGAGTACACCCTTTGAGAACTCAAGTCACTATGTACTATTTAGTTGATGATGTGTATGAAATAGGCAACCACTTCTCCTTGGAACTTAACATCCACATACTTGACATGAATTATGCATCTAGCTATTTACATAATGGCATTGTGCTTTCTTCTAGTAAATATTGGAAAATGTCTTGATGGTCCTGGTAAGGACCATAGTACCAAATTCATGTAATAGGGAAACATGATGCATAGGTTGGTTAGTTAGGATTTTAGAGATTTTGATGATGTAATAAGGTCACAAAATGACCCATGCTAAAGTTATAGGTTTATAGGAGTTTATTTGAATATAGTTTAAAAAATTCAAATATTTAAATCCTAACGACTAGTGTCAATTAGAAGGGAAAGCTTGTTGAAAGGATTAAATGAATTTGTAAGCAAAGGGAACTAATTGGAATTGGTTGGAAAAAATTTCATACACCTTATATAGCCTGGTCAAGGCATAAGGAAAGAATAGTACAGAGGAGGAAGCATTTTGTACAAATTGTGTTGTTTGGAAACAATAAAAGTAACTAATTTATGAAAATTTCTTTATGGTAGTTTGATTTTCTATATTTCATAGTTCTTAAATGGTTAATGAACATTAATAAGTGTCAATGGAAGCAATTTTCATGATTTAAGAAACTATTGTATACTATTTTTCTCTGAATTTGCTAACATCATATTAAATCTGAGTTTTTCCTTAACTTTTTTGAGTTTCATGATGATCCCATGATCATTCCATGGATGTAAAGAATTAGTACTCATGTAATGAGCATGTTGTAACATATATGATATGAAAATAATCTTAAAGTTTAGAGGAGTGTTGAAGTTTGGTGATCACTATATGCATATTGGTTGAAGGAACACCAAAATTGGAGGCTAATGTATTGCAGTAGATAATCTACCATAAGGAGGGTACCTTTTTACGGTTGAAATAGTTAGTATATGTTGGATATATGATGAACCAACATTTTTTTGGTTGATATTGGGTTTAGAAGGCATACATTGAGAAGGCCCTAGTTTAAGGAGGGTTTAGAGGACAATTTGGGGATTTTGTATGTAGGAATCCTATAGAAACAAATTTGATTGTATTTTCCTCTCATTATTAAATTGTGAAATGTATCAGATTTAAACTGTAACATGATGTGGTGATTCATAAGGAATTTTTGAAACTCTTTGTTGACATACTTGCTTCCCTTTCCTGATCAAAGACATTTGAAATTTTTGAATTTCAAAAACACTTCATCCTTGCTTTTGATTTGGTATAACCAAAGTAATTGAGAGCGGCCATCAAAGAAGGTGAGGAAAGGCTTATTAATGGATTTTTCCTATGATGCAGTCTTCTTAGACCCATCTTGGAGGATTCTCACAAGAGATTCCTCTAATTGTGCTATGAAATTCTCAATCAACCCATAGTCTACTTTAGGTTTTAAAGTTATTTGTAAAAAAATGGGGGATTTTTTTGTGCTTCAGGTTTAGCATTCAGAAATTTAGGGTTTTGCAAGTTTTTACTGAGTCACTGAGTTTGAATCAAATATATATAAACAAAGATCAAAATCTCAAACACTTATACAGTGATAAAAAATGTGCCAGCAAATACACAATACATGATGCCCTGGAACATTTCTCACGGGCCCTAAGTAGATAACAAACAAGTACCAATAGTATAGAAGCATAAAACAATGCCAGAAAAATGCAGAGTATGGAAATCCTTATAGGAGGTCCTCCTTTTACACCAAATAATAGTGGAAACCCTCACAGACACTCCTCCTTTTACACCAAAATAATAGTGGCAACCCTCGTAGGTGGTCCTCCTTTTACACCAAATAATAGTAGCAACCCTTGCAAGCGGTCCTCCTTTTACACCAAATAAAAGTGGCAACCCTCGCAGGAGGTCCTCCTAAAACTCTCACCAAATAACAATTAAAACCCTCATAGGCACTCCTCCTTCGTGAGCTCCAAGTTAAAACCAAATAATGAAATGAGATATGAAATCATTTTTCTTTTTAAAGTTATGCCCGTGTTGGTCAAAATTTTGACCTACATGGTATTGGTCAAACTTTTGACTAACATGAGCATGGATTAAAAAATAAATAAATTTTTCCTTCTATAATCTGACCAACCTAAACCTTTATAATTGATGGTCAAAAATTTTGATAGAAAAATGAGGTCAAATGTACTAGTGCAAGTCTACACTAGAAACAAAAACATAGCAGAACACAATAGCATAATGCTTAATTAGAATTTCATTCAACATCAACAACTCATGGAAACACTAAGGTAGATCTAAACTTGAGCTCAAAAGCCACCAAGCAATCTCCTTGTCTCCAAGCATGTAAACCACTAGCTCTGCTATTGCAAGTATTAGAAAAAAAAAAAATGATCTTCAAGATATCGCACGATCCACTTCTTGTCTTCTTTCCTTACTGACCACTGACTCCCTAAATAACTACCCAAACCTTCCTTAAATACATTTCTTCAACAATAATTTGGCTGGAAGAAACAATTAACTCCTAAGCCAAGTCAGCTTCTAATACAAACTAATATTAAATGCAACAACTGCCAGCTCCTGAATAGCCTTATAAATAATTAAATCTCCATGTCGGCCTCAAGACCCACATAGGAGAATACAACACAAGCTACCAACATTAAATACACCAAGTTGGCCAACCAAAACTCCAATAACTCCAATCGATAAGCCAAAACTACCAAGTGCTAGTAAAACAATTGAGCTGACTAGGCATCACCGAGAAAGCACATCAGCTGAGAACCAGAAGCATCACCAAGTATAGGTTCTTCTAAGTGCTAGAAGTTTACCGAGTTCCTTCAGTGACCGAGCCCCTTCAATGACCAAGATCCTTAGCCAAAGCTACAACTGAGTAATACATAACCACTTAAAAACACCACCATGCAAGATATCCAACTTGATGTAGTCAAGGATGGAGGATCCAATTAAGGACTGTCTAAACTTGCATCCAAACACCAACATAGCGAAAAACACAACAAGAAACTAGATCTGAAAGAAAACATATGTCTTTATTCATCAACTAACTAATTAAATGCAATATGTCAGGCTGTAAGGCCTTCCTAATTACAGCCAATTACAATGCAAACAACAGTTCTAAAAGATCACAAAGGATCCAACGCACTTCTTGATGAAGGGTGCTCCCCTTAATACCACAAACACATAACACAAACAAAGAAACAACAACAATATGCAAGAACAGAAAATGGGCTTCTTATTATCTCCACAAATGTGGAATTAAAAACGTTCAAAATTACAATATGCAAAGCCACAAGGGCATTCCCTTTACAATATCCTATAGGACAAAGCCCCAAATCATTACCCAAATCTACCTAGAATTGTCCCGAATTGCCTAAGACAACACTACAGCCTTCATATATAAGCAATTTTCCATCGCCTGGGAAGGTTCCAAAATTTTTAGCCAACAAGGCCGACCAAACTTAGAATTATTTTATTTTACAATTTGTTACATCAAAGTCAGCTCAAAATAACTTTTGAAACCAAGACAAAAATTTTAAAGGAAAATCATTTTCTGCTATTTCAGGTGACCCAACTTTCGAAGACCATAAGTCATCACCAGTTGCTCCGATTGACTATTATGACCCCAATTCAGAAAGGGCACGAGAAACTCTACAATAGTTGAATCAAGCAAGATTCATTCAGCTGAAAATTTGACCTCATCCAAGGCCTCTAAAGCCTTCAAAACTGAGTTCAAAGTTTTTGTACCCTGCTACCAATACTGAAAATCTTCAATATCTACAAAGCTAGACTTGATCTGTCAATGAAACTTTACTGGTAGGCTAATATGACCAAAATGAACCTCCAGGGAAGAAATCAGAACATTCTGAGATCATATGACCAAATTATTAAAAATATTAAGTTTCCATAAATAGTAGCTCTGCACAAAGATAGCCCTTATTGAAAAGCAAACATAAATATTTATGGGTGATGCAAGATTGCTCTTACACCCAGGATGCTCCTGCATCAAACACCCAGGGTAATTTGACAAGTGACCCCATCACGACTCAAGTGTGAAGAGGAAAACCAGGATGGTTAACCTCCTCCCTTGTCATCCATGATGTATCTTCAACATGCCATCCTTTCCACTTGACTAGATAATCTTCACATGTCATGTTCCTTGTGCTTCTACCAACACGACTGTCCACTATGTCTTCAATCTCCTTGATATCTGAACTGGTTGCTAGAATACTCCACTATGCTGCTATAACCTCATCTTCAACACCTCCTTCATGATACTCTGTCAAATCTGAAACAGTAAATACTAGTGAAATATTCAGCTCAGTAGGCAACTAGAGCTCATATGCATTTCCTGAATCATGCTTCTTCAGTATCCTACATGGTCCAAACTGCTTCATTTTCAACTTGTTATATGTACCAACTAGAAATCACTCCTTCCACAAAGGAACCATGACTTCATCTCCAACCCAAAATTCCTTATGCCTCCTTTTCTCATCTACCTTAGCCTTATACTATGCATTCATCTTGGAAATGTGCTTCCTCACCTCCTCATGGATGTTCTTCAAATGTTCTTCAAAATCCTCAGCTTCAACACTACTTATTTCTCCTTTATCTATTTTTCTCAACTCAAATGCATTTCTAGAACTACTTCCATATACAATCTGTGGATGATGTGATGAACTAAACTTCAAATTTGTCTTCAACTCTTCACTTTCTACTAGTGTTATTCTATGTGCTACCTTATTTAGAAAACTATCTCCTGGAATCAAGTCCATCTGATGACTAATCTTTCTTACTGGTGGTAATCCATCAAGCACATTATTGGATACAATATCTTGAAACTCATTCAATAATTCTGCAACTTCTACAGGTACATCTTCTACTTCCTCTTTCCCAACCTTTGGAATTAAGGTAAAACACATATGCTCATGTCGCATACCATCTGTCATGCCCCTATCTGCTTTTGGCTTGGTTTTTTTTATTCTGCATCTTTATTTAGTTCTTCTAGGATGGATTTATGTCTTGGTTCAGATTTGATATGTTCAGACTCTTTTGGTTAGAAGTGGATTATAACTTTGTTTTAACTTTGATTTATATCTTAGACAGATTAGGGATATTTAGTTTGGCTATTAATTGTTAATCTTTGGTTAGACTATGACATTGGATTTAATTAAATAACTGTAGACACTGTCTTTTCTGAATTATCAATTTCTCTGTTGACTTTGGTACTTGGAAATTTGTGTTACTTAGGAAGAAGGATGAGGAATTCCTATTCTGCAATTAAGTTTTCATTAATGAGAATTTTGATGTTATATTGGTCTGTTATTGTGAAGGAAAATATGGTTAATTTTATGATTAATGCTAGTGTATAAATGATTTTATTGTGTTAGTGTCGATTGTTAAGTGAAAATTGAAATTTAAAAGAATATAAATAAGTCTATTTTGTTAGAATGAGTTAGTGGGAAGATATGTGTTAAACTGGAAGGGGGATTAATAATATCCTAACATTCTTTGTAATTTGGTTAGCAAGTTAAGATTAGTGAATTGTTTAACATTGGTTATGGCTTTGAGATACTCCCTATGGTGTCATGAACTAGGAATAATGTGTCTATGTCATAATAAGTTCACTATGCCAAGATATTTGTTTTTTCTATGTTCAAATGTGTAGTGGGAAATTGGTTGTTTTAAGCACATGTGAATTTACTCGGAGCATGGGTAAGTGGGAGTTCTCAGTAAGTATGTGTACTGCAGTGACAGCTGTCGCTGTGTTTAGTGAAGGTGGCAGTGAAAGATATGTTTGGACTTTAATGCAGCTATGACATGTTTATGGGAATTGAATGACTTCAGTTCACTGTCGGTCATTTGCTTTGGCAAGGTTTTTCTCTATTGAGGTAATGGGTTTGATGCCTAGAAAGGTTGCAGAAATGGAGTCATTCTATTCAGATTGGAGAGGAATATGGTTGTATACTTGTGCATTATTAATGGGATTCTCCATTTTGCATTTCATGGTTCTATTTCTGGTTTTCGAGCTATCTTTTGGAAGCACTATTCGGTTTTTGGTGCTTATGAAACGAGCTCTGTCACGGGGTGCTCAGTTTCGTTGCTTGGTTCTTGGACTTTTTCGGTGGGTTTAGCTTTGCTGAGAAAGGATTTGGTTTTGGTGTAGCTCGCTAGTTGGGAGCGAGGTCTTTGGCTTCAACTTCAAGTTCAGAACACCCCCACTCTGTTATAAAGGTAGGGGCATTCTCTAACTCTACTCTTTCTTTCTATATGAATCTGGTTATAAAATTTCATTTAAATGGTTTATATTTAGGTTATGCAATATGATTAAATGTTCTTGTTTACTGTAGAAATGTCTTTCAAAATATGTGTGGTTTTGCATATTGCAGTGTTATGCTCACTATTTGAAAATTGGTATTTCATTTGTGTGTTTCATTGTATCATGTCAGTTGTCATGATCTTAGTAGTGGGAATGATAGTGTAGTGTGTAAGGAAGTAGCAATGGAGAGTGAAGACTGTGAAGTTGTCGCCTCTCTACTACCAGTTTTTTTTACCGAGCTTTGGGAATGTTATTTTGTGATCGGGATTAGTTTTTTCTGGTATTGATATTGGTCTTGTCGCCAGGTATTTGGGGTTTTGAGTATTCTGGTTATATTGCATTCTCTAATTGGTATAGTTATTGGGTTATGTGGTTCCTAGGTTAGAATGGGTGTGTAACCCTGGTGAGAAGTTTTCTTGGCAATATTGGAACATTAAGTGAAATTGTATTTTGTACCCAATTTCATATTATTTAGTTGGTACTTTATTTTGTTTAGTAAACATAGATAATGTTCATTTTGATGTCACTATTACAATGTTGTAGTTGACTTTCTTGTCTTTTCAAGCATTGGTATAGGGAAGCTTTGTTAAGTCGTGGTTAGAGATTTTGTAGAATGCTTCTCTCTGTCTAGTAGCTTGTAGTATTGGGCTCGAGAGATGGGAGATTCAGTTACCATGAGGTTTTGTAGAGAATAGTCATCGCATGGTATATGTATCGGTCTCTGGTGTTAGTGGTTGATATGAATGTTCACAGTTCTATGTTCTAGATGGAGGGAATTAAGTTCTGGTTACTATTACTGCAGCTATTGTTTATGAGGATTGCTGGGTCTGTTGGTAAGTTTTATTAGGAATCAAGTTCTTTTAGATGATCATGCTGTAGCAGGAAATAGAACATGGTTTTGTTTCTTGGTACTATGGTATTCTCGGTTGATGTGGGATCTATAATGGAAGCCTCTGTTGTCACATTATTTCTTTCATAGATTGAGTTATGACTTTGGTCTGAAGGTTATTTGATGGCTATTGTTGCAGTATATTTGCTGTCTGTGGAATTTTGGAGTTGTATCAGTAACTGATAATTCATATTAGATTGGAATTTTTTATTTCATGTTTTCTGATTGTATTACAACTTTGATGTAGTGCTCTGAACTCTATTTTAATACAAGGGTACATATATATATATATATATACACTTATAGGAATGTATTAGTATATATGTATATACACGTACCATGAGTGTATATACATATGTATATATATATGTGTGTGAGCCTATAAGTATGTGCATATATATATATTTGTAGGAATGTATATGTATATATGTATATACACGTATCGTGAGTGTATATACATATGTACATATATGTGTTTATGCCTACAAGTATGTACATAAGTTACTTGGTAACAAAGATAACAAAATTGAACAAGTGTATTTGTATACGGGTGGTAATTATGTAGTTAATGTGTAATTCTGCATTATTCTTTGGTATTAAAGTTGATTGTTAACTTTCTATGGATTTACAAATAACTCTATTAGTTAGAATGTGACGGAAGAATGGAATTGAATCTTAGGTATTATTGTATCGAGCAGTTGACAATAGAATTGGATGTTTACATTTTTCTGTTAATAAAATTGCAATTAGATATTAAGAATTGGATATTAATATTGTTTAAGTTTCTAGGAATAGCATTGGAAATTTTGCTTAAGTTATTCTTTGAGTGATGAAAAGAAGATTCTTGTTGTGGCTATTTTTTGGAAAGTGGTTTCATGGATGTATGTGGAAATTTTAAATGGTTTTTTCAGTATTATGGATTCTGTTGTTAAGTAAACATTAATAGTTGATTTGGTAATTCAGATTTTTACTATGGTTAGCTATTTTGGTAGTATGAAGTGTTTTAAGATAATGCAAGTGTGATCCTTAGTATGGGATGCTGACTTTTGTCTAGAGCTTGAAGGCGAAAGAATATCTGTTAGTTAATTACTAAGTGATAATTTAATAATTCATGGGCTATGGGTTTCATTTAAAAAGATAAAATATGTTGCCCTGATTACTTGCACATGTTGGTGAATTCTTCGAGTTTCCTATTGGTTACTGATCGTTGATTCTTATGTAGATACCCAAAGCTAGTGGATCATCACCTTGTCATTTTCTTTGCGAGTTTATTTCTGTTGATTAGAAATGAAATGCTTCTTATAATGATGAAATATGTCTATATTTATATGCATGGTTCAGATTATTTTGTTAAGGTTTTAACCTTTATGATGTAGATGCTTTGGAGGTATTCCATCATCTTAGTCTTTTTGACTAAGCCCTGTTTGTTGTGGTTGTTTTATATTTTGGTGTTTTCAGGTTTCTAGATGAGGAAAACTATGTTTTTGGGGGAATGGTTGACTGATGTAAAGATTTATTGAAAACAAATTATTACCTGGTTACTTGTTATCAGAACAGTGCTTAGGATATCTAGGATCAATTAGATGTACTCTGGAACTCTTTGTATATTTGTACTAAATGCTGAGTATGTTGATCTACTCTAATGTAATTGATTACCTTGGATATTTAAATAACTGATTATGTCAGTTGATTTGTAATTCGGTGCTATGTTGTACCTTGTTAATAAAAAAAAATTATTGTGTTGTTTAGGTTAATTTCATTGGTTCTCTTGTGGTTGTGTATTTTTATTTGATTAGTAGTATGGGGTGTTACATTGGTATCAGAGCCTAGGTTTGAACACTAAGGGCTCGGGGTTTAGAAAAGGGGTTATATCTCTTTGCTTCCTTTAATGATTTTCTTTCTCTTTTATTATTTAAGGTCTTGAGCATGCCTCCTGTCATAAGAGGTGCCCGTGGGTGCGGTGATCTAGTTGATGCTGGAGTTGGCAGAGGTAGGGGCAGACGTCTAGGATGTGGCTAGGGTAGAGGGCAAGATCACCAAGGTGGGTTTGGAGCTGATCAAGGTGATCAAAGAGAACCTTAGGCTGAAGTTCTCCAACGGATACTTGATAGACTTGATGATATTGAAGCTAGGAACAATGTTCCCAGTCAGGGAGCGAATGCAAATGCTAATGTGGTTCAAGTTCCTAATGCAAACCCAGCTGTTGCTGAGAATCCTATTGCAAGGTCTCAGTTGAAGGACCTTTCTAAGTTCAAAGGACCTATCTTTTATGGAATTGAGGAAGGTACCATTGCTGAAGCATGGCTGCTAAACATTGAAAGATGTTTTATCCTTCATGATTATCAGAGTAATGTTAGAGTTCGCTGGACTATTATGCAGCTCAGATCCTTTGCTTCCATATGGTGGAACATGGAACTTGAGTATCTTGGAGTCAACATTTCTCAAGTCACTTGGGAATTGTTCATTGAAAGGTTTCGTGAGAGGTTCATGTCAGAATACTGGCAGCAAGCTAGATCTAAGGAATTTTTCAATATCTCTCAAGGTAATGCTACGGTGGATATGTATGAGAGGAGATTCTTTGAGTTGAAGAAGTAATCCGGTTGGGCAGAACATGAAAATCCATTAGTACAACATTTTATTAGGGGATTAAATCCCAAAATTGGAGAAGTGCATACTTTCAAGCCTAAAACTACTCAAGAAGCCTCTAATCAAGCCAAATTGACTGAGATGAAGTCAGGTTTCAATGGAGGTGCGATCAAGAGTGCAGTGAATCCTCTTGTTCAGAATAGTAGCAAGAACCAGAGATTTTCTCAAGGCAATTCAAGGGCAGCTTTTGGTGGTTCTAGTGGCAAGTTCATGAAAAGGAAGTTTGGAAATTTCTCTAAGTCCAACAAGAATTTCAAAGTACCTGAGCAGCCCAGATCATTTTTGTCTTCACAAAGTGGACAGCAGAGCAATGTATCTCCTCCAGCAAATTCAGTGTAGCAAAAGAGTATCAAGAGAGGAGCGGAATGTTACCACTGTGGGCAGTTGGGTCATTTTCAGTGGAATTGTCCCCTTCGTGGCAACAACCAATGTAGATCTAGGGCAGCAGGTTTTGAGGCCACTGTAGGTGATTTTGGAAGGAACCACCATATTTTGCTACCATAGATCAAAGGCAGGCTGATCATCAGAATACCGTAATCAAAACAAAAGGTAATTGCCAAGGTAAGAAAATTTCCATTTTGTTTGATTCTGGGGCCACCGACTCATTTATTTCTTCAAATTTGGTTAAACAATGTGGAATTCCTATGAATAAAGCTGAATGGGCATGGAAAGTTGAGTTGGCATCAGGATCTAAGGTAGAAACAGGGTTAGTGGTTGTAGATTGTAAGATTCAACTTAAGGCTTTTACTACTTCAGTTAGCCTTAGAGTTATTCCTTTGGGTTCGTATGATGTTATTCTTGGAATGGATTGGCTAGACCAGCATTCAGCTATCATTGATTGTAGAGAAAAGATCATCAGATGTGTTGATGATTTTGGAACAACCAAGTACATTTTAGGTATTAAGAGACCTATTTCAGTTAGGACCGTTTCTGCCAAACAACTCAAGAAGTGCTTGCGCTTGGGATGCAAACTATCTGCTGTTTCTATCAATGATTTTGATGAACCAATTTCTTCTAGTACCAACTTGGATCATCCAATTTTGAAGGATTTTTCAGATATCTTTGTTACTGAGATTCTGAGAATCCCTCCTAAAAGAGAAATTGATTTCAGGATTGATCTTTTGCCTGGTACTGAGCCTATTTCTAAGACTCCTTACCATATGACCACTCAAGAGTTAGTGGAACTGAAGGTTCAACTTGAGGAATTGCTGGAAAAAGGGCTCCTAAGACCTAGTGTCTCACCTTGGGGAGCACCTATCATCTTTGTCAAAAAGAAGGATGGTTCTCTAAGGCTGTGCATAGACTTTAGGCAACTGAAGAAAGTGACCATCAGAAATAGATATCCTTTGCCTCGCATCGATGACTTGTTTGATCAAGTGAAGGGTGCTAAGGTGTTTTCCAAAATTGATCTCAAATCTGGATACCATCAACTAAGGATTCAAGAAGCTGATATCCACAAGACAACTTTTTATACCAGATACGGGCATTATGAATTCGTAGTAGTACCTTTTGGACTAACAAATGCACCATCAATTTTCATGAGCCTAATGCATGGTGTATTCAGGGCTTTCCTTGACAAGTTTGTCATGGTATTTCTAGATGACATCCTTGTGTATTCAGATTTCTTTGAAGAGCATGAGCAGCATTTGAGACTAGTTTTTGAATGTCTTCGCAGGAACCAGCTTTTTGCCAATCTTGAGAAGTGTGAGTTTTTCAAAACTGACATTTGCTATCTTGGTCATATTATCATAGGAGAGGGTATAGCTATGGATCCAGCCAAGATTAGGGTGATTGTTGAGTGGCCAGTGCCTACCAATGTCTTAGAAGTGCGAAGCTTCATGGGATTAGCTAGATACTATAGAATATTTGTACCTAATTTCTCTTGAATATGTCATCCCATCACATCGCTTCAAAGAAAGGGAAAGCAATTCATTTGGACAGAGGAGTGCGAAGCAACATTTTAGCATCTCAAGGAATGCTTAACTAGTGCTCCAGTGTTAGCAGTACTTGATCCATCTAAGGCATTTGTTGTTTGTACAGATGCTTCATTAGATGGAATAGGAGTAGTGTTGATGCAGGATGGTAGAGTCATTACTTACGAATCTAGGAAATTAAAGAATCATGAAGTCAACTATCCTATGCATGATTTGGAGCTTGCAGCTATAATGCATGCATTGACCAGATGGAGACATTTCTTATTGGGTCAACATTTTGAGTTGCATACAGATCATAAAAGTCTTCAGTATTTATTCACACAACCCAATCTTAATGCTCGTCAGTGCAGATGGATGGAGTTTTTGTGTGAATATGACTTCGAAGTGAAGTACATGCAGGGTAAGGAAAAAAAAGTGGCTGATGCACTTAGTAGAAGACATCACAAACTTTCTTCTTTAACCCTCACAGTGGATCTTAAGGATAGAATACTTCAGAACTTGTCTTCGGATCCTTGGTTCTTAGATGTCAAAGCTATGATTGACAGTGGCAGTCTATTAGAGGGTCACTTTGAGGGCTACTCTATTAGCACTAATGGACTCATGGGGTATTGAGGTAGTGTTTATGTGCTAGAGAATGGGGATCTTCAGGATCTAGTTATGATTGAAGCACATAAGGCACCCTATTCAGCGCACCCTAGTGTGAAGAAGATGCATGTCGATCTCAGACAATATCATTACTAGCTAGGTATGAAGAGGGATATTGAAAACTTTGTGGCTAGGTGTTTGGAATGTCAGAGAGTGAAGGTGGAGCATCAACATCCAACAGGTTTGTTGCAATCTCGCAGTGTACCAAAGTGGAAATGGGATACTATATCCATTGACTTCATAGTGGGGTTACCACTTTCAGCCAGGTGTCATGATGCAATCATGGTTGTAGTTGATCGGTTAACTAAAGTTTCTCATTTCATTCTAGTAAGGTCTTCTTATAATGCTGCATATATAGCACAGATATACATGGAGCAAGTTGTCTGGTTACATGGAATTCCTAAGAAGATCATATCTGATAGGGATTCAGTCTTTACATCTTCACTTTGGAGATCTATGCAGAGAGAATTGGGTACACAGCTGAATTTCAGTTTAGCATATCATCCTGAGACTGACGGACAGACTGAGCATGTCAATCAAATATTAGAAGACATGCTTAGGATGTACATTATGGATAGACAGAGTAAGTGGGAGGAGTATCTTCACCTTGTTGAGTTCGCATACAACAATGGTTATCATAGCTCTATTGGTATGGCTCCTTTTCAGGCTCTATATGGGAGACCATGTAGTACACCCTTGAGCTAGGATAATCTTGAGGATAGAATTATTCTAGGTCCTGAGATGCTTCAAGACTTGGAGCAATAGGTAAAACATGTCAGAGAGCATCTTTCTACAGCACAGGACAGGCAGAAGAAGTATGCTGATCAACATAGGATTGAGCATCAGTTTGAGGTTGGAGACAAGGTATTTCTTCGAGTTAGGCCTTGAAAGAGTCCTATCAGGTATGGTAAGGGATCTAAACTATCTCCATGGTTTGTGGGACCATTTGAGATCTTGGAGCGTGTTGGTCTAGTTGCTTACAGACTTGCTTTGCCTCCCAGTCTTTCACGAATCCATGATGTATTCCATGTATCTGTATTGAGGAAGTATATTCCTGACATTGCTCACGTTCTAAATTGGAATGATTTACAGGTGGTAGATGGTCAACTGATGCTGGAACCAGTGCAGATTATCCAGCAAAGAGAACTAAACCTCAGAGGTCACAAGGTACAGCAGGTAAAAGTGTTATGGGATCTCAGTGATGATACATCTGTTACATGGGAAGATGCAGCGGTAATGAAAGCAGCACATCCTCACTTGTTAATAGGCTTCCAGGAGTAAGCCTAGGTTGGTGGGGGAGGGTGTCATGCCCCTATCTGCTTTTGGCTTGGTTTTTTTTATTTTGCATCTTTATTTAGTTCTTCTAGGATGGATTTATGTCTTGGTTCGGATTTGATATGTTCAGACTCTTTTGGTTATAAGTGGATTATAACTTTGTTTTAACTTTGATTTATATCTTAGACAGATTAGGGATATTTAGTTTGGCTATTAATTATTAATCTTTGGTTAGACTATGACATTGGATTTAATTAAATAACTGCAGACACTGTCTTTTCTGAATTATCAATTTCTCTGTTGACTTTGGTACTTGGAAATTTGTGTTACTTAGGAAGAAGGATGAGGAATTCCTATTCTGCAATTAATTTTTCATTAATGAGAATTTTGATGTTATATTGGTCTGTTCTTCTGAAGGAAAATATGGTTAATTTTACGATTAATGCTAGTGTATAAATGATTTTATTGTGTTAGTGTCGATTGTTAAGTGAAAATTGAAATTTAAAAGAATATAAATAAGTCTATTTTGTTAGAATGAGTTAGTGGGAAGATATGTGTTAAACTGGAAGGGGGATTAAGAATATCCTAACATTATTTGTAATTTGGTTAGCAAGTTAAGATTAGTGAATTGTTTAACATTGGTTATGGCTTTGAGATACTCCCTATGGTGTCGTGAACTAGGAATAATGTGGCTATGTCATAATAAGTTCACTATGCCAAGATATTTGTTTTTGCTATGTTCAAATGTGTAGTGGGAAATTGGTTGTTTTAAGCACATGTGAATTTACTCAGAGCATGGGTAAGTGGGAGTTCTCGGTAAGTATGTGTACTGCAGTGACAGTTGTCTTTGTGTTTAGTGAAGGTGGTAGTGAAAGATAAGTTTGGACTTTAATGCAGCTACAACATGTTTATGGGAATTGAATGACTTCAGTTCGCTGTCAGTCATTTGCTTTGGAAAGGTTTTTCTCTATTGAGGTAATGGGTTTGATGCCTAGAAAGGTTGCGGAAATGGAGTCATTCTTTTCAGATTGGAGAGAAATATGGTTGTATACTTGTGCATTATTAATGGAATTCTCCATTTTGCATTTCATGGTTCTATTTCTGGTTTTCGAGCTATCTTTTGGAAGCACTATTCAGTTTTTGGTGCTTATGAAATGAGCTCTGTCACGGGGTGCTCGGTTTCATTTCTTGGTTCTTGGAATTTTTCGGTGGGTTTAGCTTTGCTGAGCAAGGATTTGGTTTTGGTGTAGCTCACCAATTGGGAGTGATGTCTTTGGCTTCAACTTCAAGTTTAGAACACCCCCACTCTGTTATAAAGGCAGGGGCATTCTCTAACTCTACTCTTGCTTTCTATATGAATCTGGTTATAAAATTTCATTTAATTGGTTTATATTTAGGTTATGCAATATGATTAAATGTTCTTGTTTACTGTAGAAATGTCTTTCAAAATATGTGTGGTTTTGCACATTGCAGTGTTATGTTCACTATTTGAAAACTGGTATTTCATTTGTGTGTTTCACTATATCATGTCAATTGTCATGATCTTAGTAGTGGGAATGACAGTGTAGTGTGTAAGGAAGTAGCAATGGAGAGTGAAGACTGTGAAGCTGTCACCTCTCTACTACCAGTTTTTTACACCGAGCTTTGGGAATGTTATTTTGTGATCGGGATTAGTTTGTTCTGGTATTTATATTGGTCTTGTCGCCAGGTATTTGGGGTTTTGAGTATTCTGGTTATATTGCATTCTCTAATTGGTATAGTTATCGGGTTCTATGGTTCCTAGGTTAGAATGGGTGTGTAACCATGGTGAGAAGTTTTCTTGGCAATATTGGAACATTAAGTGAATTCGTATTTTGTACCTGATTTCATATTATTTAGTTGGTACTTTATTTTATTTAGTAAACACAGCTAATGTTCATTTTGATGCCACTGTTAGAATGTTGTAGTTGACTTTCTTGTCTTGTCGAGCATTGGTATAGGGAAGCTTTGTTAAGTCGTGGTTAGAGATTTTGTAGAATGCTTCTCTCTATCTAGTAGCTTGTAGTATTGGGCTCGAGAGATGGGAGATTCAGTTACCATGAGGTTTTGTAGAGAATAGTCATCGCATGGTATATGTATCGGTCTCTGGTGTTAGTGGTTGATATGAATGTTCACAGTTCTATGTTCTAGATGGAGGGAATTAAATTTCGGTTACTATTACTGTAGCTATTGTTTATGAGGATTGCTGGGTCTGTTGGTAAGTTTTATTAGGAATCAAGTTCTTTTAGATGATCATGCTATAGCAGGAAATAGAACATGGTTTTGTTTCTTGGTACTATGGTATTCTCAGTTGATGTGGGGTCTATAATGGAAGCCTCTGTTGTCACATTATTTCTTTCGTAGATTGAGTTATAACTTTGGTCTGAAGGTTATTTGATGGCTACTGTTGCAGTATATTTGCTGTCTATGGAATTTTGGAGTTGTATCAGTAACTGATAATTCATATTAGATTGGAATTTTTGATTTCATGTTTTCTGATTGTATTACAACTTTGACATAGTGCTCTGGACTCTATTTTAATACAAGGGTACATAAATATATATATATATATATATATATATATATATATATATATATATATATATATATATATATTTATTTATTTATTTATTTATTTATATACTTATAGGAATGTATATGTATATATGTATATACATGTACCGTGAGTGTATATACATATGTATATATATTTGTAGGAATGTATATGTATATATGTATATACACGTATCGTGAGTGTATATACATATGTACATATATGTGTTTACGCCTACAAGTATGTACATAAGTTACTTGGTAACAAAGATAACAAAATTGACAAGTGTATTTGTATACGGGCGGTAATTATGTAGTTAATGTGTAATTCTGCATTATTCTTTGGTATTAAAGTTGATTGTTAACTTTCTATGGATTCACAAATAACTCTGTTAGTTAGAATGTGACAGAAGAATGTAATTGAATCTTAGGTATTATTGTATCGAACAGTTGACAATAGAATTGGATGTTTCCATTTTTCTGTTATTAAAATTGCAATTAGATATTAAGAATTGGATATTAATATTGTTTAAGTTTCTAGGAATAGCATTGGAAATTTTGCTTAAGTTATTCTTTGAGTGATGAAAAGAAGATGCTTGTTGTGGCTATTTTTTGGAAAGTGGTTTCATGGATGTATGTGGAAATGTTAAATGGTTGTTTTAGTATTATGGATTCTGTTGTTAAGTAAACATTAATAGTTGATTTGGTAATTCAGATTTTTACTATGGTTAGCTATTTTGGTAGTATGAAGTGTTTTAAGATAATGCAAGTGTGATCCTTAGTATGGGATGCTGACTTTTGTCTAGAGCCTAAAGGCGAAAGAATATCTGTCAGTTAATTACTAAGTGATAATTTAATAATTCATGGGCTATGGGTTTCATTTAAAATGATAAAATATGTTGCCCTAATTACTTGCACATGTTGGTGAAGTAAGGGAATGGTTTTACCTTATTGCTCGGAAAGAATAAGGCTGGCATAATGAATTCTTCGAGTATCCTATTGGTTACTGATCGTTGATTCTTATGTAGATACCCAAAGCTAGTGGATCATCACCTTGTCATTTTCTTTGCGAGTTTATTTCTGTTGATTAGAAATGAAATGCTTCTTGTAATGATGAAATATGTCTATTTTTATATGCATGGTTTAGATTATTTTGTTAAGGTTTTAACCTGTATGATGTAGATTCTTTGGAGGTATTCCATCATCTTAGTCTTTTTGACTAAGCCCTGTTTGTTGTGGTTGTTTTATATTTTGGTGTTTTTAGGTTTCTAGATGAGGAAAACTATGTTTTTGGGGGAATGGTTGACTGCTGTAAAGATTTATGGAAAACAAATTATTACCTGGTTACTTGTTATCAGAACAGTGCTTAGGATATCTAGGATCAATTAGATGTACTCTGGAACTCTTTGTATATTTGTATTAAATGTTGAGTATGTTGATCTACTCTCATGTAATTGATTACCTTGGATATTTAAATAACTGATTATGTCAGTTGATTTGTAATTCGGTGCTATGTTGTACCTTGTTAATAAAAAAAAATTGTTGTGTTGTTTAGGTTAATTTCATTGGTTCTCTTGTGGTTGTGTATTTTTATTTGATTAGTAGTATGGGGTGTTACATTGGTATCAGAGCCTAGGTTTGAACACTAGGGGCTCAGGAATTAGAAAAGGGGTTATATCTCTTTGCTTCTATTAATGATTTTCTTTCTCTTTTATTATTTAAGGTCTTGAGCATGCCTCCTGTCACAAGAGGTGCCCGTGGGCATGGTGATCCATTCGATCAACTCCTTTGGGTTAAGATTTCTTGAAAATGCAGGAACCTCAATCTCAGGTCTTTTTCCAATCTTGGAAATGGCCTGAAAAAGTCTTTCTTCCTCTTGGTTCAGAAGTTTTCCTTCTTCTTCTTGATCTTCTTCTTCAACTTCATCCTCTCTTTCATCTCTGACATTAAGATTCATTCCTTTGTGAATCTCCTCTTGCAATGCTCACACTTGTCTCTGCAGTGCCCTAACCTCAGGTGTTACAACACTAGGTTCCCTTCGTGGAGGCATTTTTTTGATTCTTGCTAAAACCCTAACCATGGTCCTGGTGCAAACTGTCTCACAGTCTGCGATCTATTTACATAAAAACCCTAACCCACGGTCCTAGTGCAAACTACCTCACAATCGGTGATTTGTTTACACACTCAGGAACTCCTACTTTGATACCACTTGATGAAGGGTGCTCCCCTTAATACAACAAACACATAACACAAATAGAGAAACAACAACAATATGGAAGAACAGAAAATGGGCTTCTTATTATCTCCACAAATGTGGAATTACAAACTTTTAGAATTACAATATGTAAAGCCACAAGGGCATTCCCTTTACAATATTCTCTAGGAAAAAGCCTCAAATCATTACCTAGATCTACCCAGAATTGTCCTGAACTACCTAAGACAACACTACAGCCTTCCTTATATAGGCAATTTTTCATCACCTGGGAAGGTTCCAAAATTTTTAGCCAATAAGGATGACCAAACTTAGAATTATTTTATTTTACAATTTATTACATCAAAGTCAGCTCAAAATAACTTTTGAAACCCAGATAGAAATTTTGAATGAAAATCATTTTCCACTATTTTAGGTGACCCAACTTTCAAAGACCATAAGTCATCACCAGTTGCTCCGATTAACTATTATGACCACAATTCAAAAAGGGCACGAGGAGCTCTACAATAGTTGAATCAAGAAAGCTTCATTTACCCAAAAATTCAACCTCATCCGGGGCCTCTAAAGCCTTCAAAACTGAGTTCAAAGTTTATGTACCCTACTGCCAATACTGAAAATCTTCAATATCTACAAAGCTAGACTTGATCTGTCAATGAAACTTTACTGGCAGGTTAATATGACCAAAATGAACTTCTAGGGAAGAAATCAGAATATTTCGAGATCATATGACCAACTTACTAAAAATAGTAAGTTTCCATAAATAGTAGCTCTGTACAAAGATAGCCCTTATTGAAAAGCAAACATAAATATTTATGGGTGATGCAAGATTGCTCTTACACCCAGGATGCTCTTGCATTAGACACTTGAGGTAATTTGAGAAGTGACCCCATCAAAACTCAGGTGTGAAGAGGAAAACCAAGATGGTTAACCTCCTCCCTTGTCAACCATGATGAATCTTCAATAGGCCATCCTTTCCACTTGACCAGATATTCTTCACATGTCTTGTTCCTTGTGCTTCTACCAACATGACTATCCAGTATGTCTTTAATCTCCTTGATATCTGAATTGGTTGCTGGAATACTCCACTATGCTGCTATAACCTCATCTTCAACACCTCCTTCATGATACTCTATCAGATCTAAATCATTAAATACTAGTGAAATGTTCAGCTCAGTAAGCAACTCGAGCTCATATGCATTTCTTGAATCATGCTTCTTCAGTATCCTACATGGTCCAAACTTCTTCATTTTCAACTTGTTATATGTACCAACCAGAAATTGCTCCTTCCACAAATGAACCATGACTTCATCTCCAACCTAAAATTCCTTATGCCTCCTTTTCTCATTTGCCTCAGCCTCATACTGTGCATTCATCTTGGAAATGTGCTTCCTCACCTCCTCATGGATGTTCTTCAAATGTTCTGCAAAATCCTCAGCTTCAGCACTACTTATTTCTCCTTTATCTATTTTTCTCAACTTAGATGCATTTGTAGAACTACTTCCATATACAATCTATGGATGATGTGATGAACTAAACTTCAAATCTATCTTCAACTCTTCACTTTCTGCTAGTGTTATTATGTGTGCTTCCTTATTTAGAAAACTACATCCTGGAATCAAGTCCATCTGATGACTGATCTTTCTTATTGGTGGGAATCCATCAGCCACATTATTCAATAAAATATCATGAAACTCATTCAATAATTCTGCAACTTATATAGGTACATCTTCTACTTCCTCTTTCCCAGCCTTTAGAATTAAGGTAAAACACATATTCTCATGTCGCATACCATGTAAGAAATTTCCTCTATCCACAAAAGTTCTTCTTGCATTACCACATACCTTTTCTTCTATTTCCTTCAATGGTTTTAGCTTATGTCACACTCCATCCTTGGTCATGGAATAGGTATTTGCATGACCATCATTTACAACACATCTATCAAACTACCAAGGTCTACCCAACAACATATGACATGCATCCATAGATATGATATCACATAGAACCTCATCTTGGTACCTGTCAATCTTGAACTTCGCTAGGCACTATTCACTGACCATGAACTTGTGGTCATCCTGCACCTAGGCAACCCAATATGGATGTGGATGTTTCTGCCTCTTGAGCTTCAACTTTGTCACCATCTCTTTTGACAAAAAATTATCAGTATTGCCACTATCAATAATCACATCACAACACTTACCCTCACACTTGCACTTGGTGTGAAATAGGCTCCTCCTTTCCTCAAGTTCATTCTCACCACTCAACAGGACTCTTCTATTTGATAAACGTGTCTCCTCTTTCAAAATCTTTAGTTTGATGATCTAGCATCTTCATCTACATGTGCAACTCTAGCTTGGCCTTCATTCCTTCCATCTATCCTTCCTTGGCATTGAGGGCATTCAAATGCCCTATGACCTTCTTCTCCATAGTGAAAACATGTTCCACGGAAGCCTCCTCTTCCAGATCCTTGTCCTCTTCCTCTTGCTCTCTGATCTCTATTATTCTGATCATGGAAAAGATTGAAATTATCTCCTCTCTAATTTTGACTATTACTGGCCTCATCCTACTTTTTTTGATCTTCATTTCAATCTCCATATGATCATCGACTAGATCTTCCATCATGACCTCTTCCGCTTTGTCTTCTCTCAAATTTCTTGTTCAGCATTTCCTCCACTTTTAGGTTAAACTGGTATGCCTCTTCAATACTATTCATTCAAACCAAATTAAATTCTTCCTAAATGCTTGGCCTCAACCAATTAAGGTAATGAGAAACTTTCTCCTTATTGGCTTCCACATGGCCTGTTCTGATGAGGATTCGATAGAACTCCTCTGTATACTCCTAAATAGATCATCTCACTTGCTTCAAACTTTTCATTTTCTTCAATAGGTCAAGCTCATAATCAACGGGGATGAACTGTCAATTTAATTTATGCACCATTTGATCCCATCTTGTGATTTTATCTTTTCCTCTTCTATTTAGCTCTAATTGAATCTCTTGCCACCAGATCTTCGTGTGACCTTTCAGTCTAGCCTTCATGAATTTGACCCTATTAGGATCCTCAATATCTTCATACTCAAAATATTCTTCACATTCATTGCTCCAGTCGATCAACTCCTCCGGGTTAAGATTTCTTGAAAATGTAGGAACCTCAATCTTAGGTCTTTTTCCAATCTTGGAAATGGCCCAAAAAAGTCTTTCTTCCTCCTAGTTCAAAACTTTGCCTTCTTCTTCTTGATCTTCTTCTTCAGCTTCATCTTGGCTTTCATCTTTGACATTAAGATTCATTCCTTTTTGAATCTCCTCTTGTAATGCTTGCACTTGTCTCTATCGTGCCCTAACCTCAAGTGTTAAAACACTAGCTCTTCCCCCACATTCCCTTCATGGAGGCATTTTCATGATTCTAACAGAAAACCTAACCATGGTCCTGGTGCAAACTGCCTCACAATTGGTGATCTGTTTACATAGAAACCCTAACCCACCATCCTGGTGCAAATTGCCTCACAATCAGCGACTGTCTACAAACTCATGAACTCCTACTCTGATACCACTTGATGAAGGGTGCTCCCCTTAATACCACAAACACATAACACAAACAGAGAAACAACAACAATATGCAAGAATAGAAAATGGGCTTCTTATTATCTCCACAAATGTGGAATTACAAACTTTTAGAATTACAATATGCAAAGCCACAAGGGCATTCCCTTTACAATACTCTATAGGAAAAAGCCTCGAATCATTACCCAAATCTACCCAGAATTGTCCCGAACTGCCTAAGACAACACTACAACCTTCCTTATATAGGCAATTTTCCACCACCTGGGAAGGTTCCAGAATTTTTAGCCAACAAGGCCAAGTAAACTTAGAATTATTTTATTTTACAATTTATTACATCAAAGTCAGCTCAAAATAACTTTTGAAACCTAGACAAAAATTTTGAAGGAAAATCATTTTCTACTATTTTAGGTGACCCAACTTTCGAAGTCCATAAGTCATCACCAGTTGCTCCAATTGACTATTATGACCCCAATTTGAAAAGGGCACGAGGAGCTCTACAACAACTAAATCAAGAAATCTTCATTCAACTTAAAATTCAACCTCATCTGGGGCATCTACAGCCTTCAAAACTAAGTTCAAAGTTTTTGTACCCTACTGCCAATACCAAAAATTTTCAATATCTACAAAGCTAGACTTAATCTGTCAATGAAACTTTACTGGGAGGCTGATATGACCAAAATGAACCTCTAGGGAAGAAATCAAAACATTCAGAGATCATATGACCAACTTACTAAAAATAGTAAGTTTCCATAAATAGTAGCTTTGCACAAAGATAACACTTATTGAAAAGCAAACATAAATATTTTTGGGTGATGCAAGATTGCTCTTACACCTAGGATGCTCCTGCATGAGACACTCGGGGTAATTTGAGAAGTGACCCTGTCATGACTCAGGTGTGAAGATGAAAACTAAGAAGGTTAACCTCCTCCCTTGTCAACCATGATGAATCTTCAATAGGTCATCCTTTCCACTTGACCAGATATTCTTCACATGTCCTATTCCTTGTGCTTCTCCCAACATGACTGTCCAGTATGTCTTCAATCTCCTTGATATCTAAACTGGTTGCTGGAATACTCCACTATGCTGCTGTAACCTAATCTTCAACACCTCCTTCATGATACTCTGTTAGATTTGAACATTAAATACTTGTGAAATATTCAGCTCAGTAGGCAATTTGACCTCATATGCATTTCCTGAATCATGCTTCTTTAGTATCCTACATGGTCCAAACTTCTTCATTTTCAACTTGTTATATATACCAACCAGAAATCACTCCTTCCGCAAATGAACCATGACTTCATCTCCAACCTAAAATTCCTTATGCCTGCTTTTCTCATCTGCCTTAGCCTTATATTGTGTATTCATCTTGGAAATGTGCTTCCTCACCTCCTCATGGATGTTCTTCAGATGTTCTACAAAATTCTCAGCTTTAGCACTACTTATTTCTCCTTTATCTATTTTTCTCAACTCAGATGCATTTATGGAACTACTTCCATATACAATCTGTGGATGATGTGATGAACTAAAATTCAAATATGTCTTCAACTCTTCACTTTCTGCTAGTGTTATTCTATGTGCTACCTTATTTAGCAAACTGGCTCCTAGAATCAAGTCCATCTTATGACTATTCTTTCTTACTGGTGGTAATCCATCAGGCACATTATCGTATACAATATCCTAAAACTCATTCAATAATTTTGCAACTTCTACAGGTACATCTTCTACTTCCTCTTTCCTAGCTTTTGGAATTAAGGTAAAACACATATGCTCATGCCGCATAGCATCTAAGAATTTTCCTCTATCCACAAAAGTTATTCTTGCATTACCACATACCTTTTCTTCTATTTCCTGCAATGGTTTTAGCTTATGTTGCACTCCATCCTTGGTCAGGGAATAGGTATTTGCATGACCATCATGTAAAACACATCTGTCAAGCTACCAAGGTCTACCCAACAACATATGACATGCATCCATAGATATTATATCACATAGTACCTCATCTTGGTACCTACCGATCTTGAACTTCACTAGGCACTGTTCATTGACCATGACCTTGTGGTCATTTTGCACCCGGGCAACCCAATATGGATGTGGATGTTTTTGCCTCTTGAGCTTCAACTTTGTCACCATCTCTTCTGACACCAAATTATTAGTACTGCCACTATCAATAATCACATCACAACACTTACCCTCACACTTGCACCTGGTGCAAAATAGGCTCCTCCTTTGCTCAAGTTCATTCTCACCACTCAACAGGACTCTTCTGTTGATCAGCATTTCTCCTCTTTCAAAATCTTTAGAATTTGATGATCTAGCATCTTCATCTACATGTGCAACTCTGGCCTGGTTGTCCTTCCTTCCATCTATCATTCCTTGGTATTGAGGACATTCAAATGTCCTCTGACCTTCTTCTCCATAGTGAAAACCTGTTCCATGGAAGCCTCCTCTTCCAGATCCTTGTCTTCTTCCTCTTCCTCTCTGATCTCTATTATTCTAATCATGGAAATAATTGAAATTATCTCCTCTCTAATTTTGATTGTTACTGGCCTCATCCTACTTTTTCAAATCTTCATTTCAATCTCCATCTGACCATCAACCAGATCTTCCATCATGACCTCTTTCACTTTGTCTGCTCTCAAACTTCTTGTTCAACTTTTCCTCTACTTTTAGGGAAAACTGGTATGCCTCTTCAATATTGTTCATTCAAACCAAATTCAATTCTTTCTGAATGCTCAGCCTCAACCCATTAAGGTAATACAAAAATTTCTCCTTATTAGCTTTTGCATGGCCTGTTCTAATGAGGATTCAATAGAAATCCTTTGTATACTCCTGAACAGATCATCCTGCTTGCTTCAAACTTTGCATTTTCTTCAGTAGGTCAATCTCATAATCCACAGGGATGAACTGTCACTTCAATTTATCCACCATTCGATCCCATCTTATGATTTTATCTTTTCCTCTTCTATTTCACTCTAATTGAATCTCTTGCCACCAGATCTTCACATGACCTTTCATTCTGGCCTTCATGAATTTGACCCTATCAGGATCCTCAATATCTTCATACTCAAAATATTCTTCACATTCATTGCTCTAGTCAATCAACTCCTCTGGGTTAAGATTTCTTGAAAATGTAGGAACCTAAATCTTAGGTGTTTATCTGATCTTGGAAATGGCCCGAAAAAGTCTTTCTTCCTCCTAGTTAACAACTTTGCCTTCTTCTTGATCTTCTTCTTTGGCTTCATCCCCTCTTTCATCTCTAACATTAAGATTCATTCCTTTGCTAATCTCATCTTGCAATGCTTGCACTTGTCTCTTCAATGCCCTAAACTCAGGTGTTTCAACACTAGCTCTTCCACCACGTTCCCTTCATGGAGGCATTTTTGTGATTCTCGTTGAAACCCTAACCATGATCCTGGTGCAAACTACCTCACAATCGATGATTTGTTTACACAGAAACCCTAACCCACAGTCCTGGTGCAAACTGCCTCACAATCAATGATCTATTTACACAATCAGGAACTCTTGCTCCTATACCACTTAATGAAAGGTGCTCCCCTTAATACCACAAACACATAACACAAACAAAGAAACAACAACAATATGCAAGAACAAAAAATGGGTTTCTTATTATCTCCATAAATGTGGAATTACAAACTTTCAGAATTACAACATACAAAGCCACAAGGGCATTCCCTTTACAATATTCTCTAGGACAAAGCCTCAAATCATTACCCAGATCTACCCAGAATTGTCCCAAACTGCCTAAGACATCACTACAACCTTCCTTATATAGACAATTTTCCACCGCCTGGGAAGGTTCCAAAATTTTTAGCCAACAAGGCAGACCAAACTTAGAATTATTTTATTTTACAATTTATTACATCAAAGTCGGCTCAAAATAACTTTTGAAACCTAGACAAAAATTTTGAAGGAAAATCATTTTTTGTTATTTCAAGTGACCCAACTTCTGAACACCATAATTCATCACTCGTTGCTCCAATTGACTATTATGACCCCAATTTGAAAAGGGCACGAGGAGGTCTAAAATAGCTCAATCAAGCAAGCTTCATTTGGCAAAAAATTTGACCTCATCTAGGGCCTCTAAAGCCTTCAAAACTTAGTTCAAAGTCTTTGTACCCTGGATCCAATACCGAAAATCTTCAATATCTACAAAGCTAGACTTGATCTGTCAATGAAACTTTACTGGGAGGCTGATATGACCAAAATGAACCTCCAGGGAAGAAATCAGAACATTCTGAGATCATATGACCAACTTACTAAAAATAGTAAGTTTCCATAAATAGTAGCTCTGCATAAAGATAGCCCCTATTGAAAAGAAAACATAAATATTTTTGGGTGATGCAAGATTGCTCTTACACCCAGGATGCTCCTGCATCAGACACCCAGGGTAATTTGAGAAGTGACCAGTCATGACTCATGTGTGAAGAGGAAAACCAAGACGGTTAACATCCTCCCTTGTCAGCCATGATGAATCTTTAGCAGCCCATCCTTTCCACTTGACCAGATATTCTTCACATGTCCCGTTCCTTGTGCTTCTACCAACATGACTATCCACTATGTCTTCAATCTCCTTGATATCTGAACTAGTTGCTAGAATACTCCACTATGCTACTGTAACCTCATCTTCAACCCCTCCTTCATGATACTCTATTAGATCTGAAACATTAAATACTTGTGAAATATTCAGCTCAGTAGGCAACTCGAGCTCATATGCATTTCTTGAATCATGCTTCTTCAGTATCCTACATGGTCCAAACTTCTTCATTTTCAACTTGTTATATGTACCAACCAGAAATCGCTCCTTCTGCAAATGAATGATGACTTCATCTCCAACCTAAAATTCCTTATGCCTCCTTTTCTCATCTGCCTTATCCTTATAC
Source organism: Chamaecyparis obtusa (assembly GCA_027943335.1). Taxonomy (NCBI): domain Eukaryota; kingdom Viridiplantae; phylum Streptophyta; class Pinopsida; order Cupressales; family Cupressaceae; genus Chamaecyparis; species Chamaecyparis obtusa. The sequence continues at coordinate 1,074,224 of BSBK01005047.1, read as the reverse complement.
TATGCATTCATCTTGGAAATGTGCTTCCTCACCTCCTCATGGATGTTTTTCAAATGTTCTACAAAATCCTCAGCTTTAGCACTACTTATTTCTCCTTTATCTATTTTTCTCAACTGAGATGCATTTCTGGATTTACTTCCATATACAATCTATGCATGATGTGATGAACTAAAATTCAAATCTATCTTCAACTCTTCACTTTCTGCTAGTGTTATTCTATGTGCTGCCTTATTTAGCAAACTAGCTCTTGGAATCAAGTCCATCTAATGACTGTTCTTTCTTACTAGTGGTAATCCATCAGGCACATTATCAAATATAATATCTTGAAACTCATTCAATAATTTTGCTACTTCTATAAGTACATCTTCTACTTCTTCTTTCCTAGCCCTTAGAGTTAAGGTAAAACACATATGCTCATGTCGCACACCATCTAAGAAATTTCTTCTATCCACAAAAGTTATTCTTGCATTACCACATACCTTTTCTTCTATTTCCTTTAATGGTTTTAGCTTATGTCACACTCCATCCTTGGTTAGGGAATAGGTATTTGCATGACCATCATGTACAACACATCTGTCAAACTACCAAGGGCTACCCAACAACATATGACATGCATCCATAGATATTATATCACATAGTACCTCATCTTTGTACCTATCAATCTTGAACTTCACTAGGCACTGTTCACTGACCATGACCTTGTGGTCATCCTACACCCAGGCAACCTGATATGGATGTGGATGTTTCTGCCTCTTGAGCTTCAACTTTGTCACCATCTCTTCTGACACCAAATTATTAGTACTGCCACTATCAATAATCACATCACAACACTTACCCTCACACTTTCACCTAGTGCGAAATAGGCTCCTCCTTTGCTTAGGTTCATTCTCACCACTCAACATGACTCTTCTATTGATCAGTGTTTCTCCTCTTTCAATATCTTCAAAATTTGATGATTTGGCATCTTTATCTATATGTGCAACTCTGGCCTGGCCTTCGTTCCTTCCATCTATCCTTCCTTGGCATTGAGGACATTAAAATGCCCTATGACCTTCTTCTCCATAGTGAAAACAAGTTCTACGGAAGCCTCCTCTTCCAAATCCTTGTCTTCTTCCTCTTCCTCTCTGATCTCTATTATTTTGATCATGGAAATGATAGAAATTATCTCCTCTTTGATTCTCACTATTACTGGCCTCATCCTACTTTTTCAGATCTTCATTTCATTCTCCATATGACCATCCACCATATCTTCCATCATGACCTCTTCCACTTTCTCTACTCTCTAACTTCTTGTTCAGCTTTTCCTCTACTTTTAGGGAAAACTGGTATGCCTCCTCAATACTATTCATTCGATCCAAATTCAATTCTTCCTAAATGCTTGGTCTCAACCCATTAAGGTAACGGGAAACTTGATCCTTATTAGCTTCCGCATGGTCTATTCTGATGAGGATTCGATAGAACTCCTCTGTATACTTCTGAACAGATCATCTCGCTTGCTTCAAACTTTGCATTTTCTTCAGTAGGTCAAGCTCATAATCAACAGGGATGAACTATCACTTCAATTTATCCACCATTCAATCCCATCTTGTGATTTTATCTTTTCCTCTTCTATTTCACTCCAATTGAATCTCTTGCCACAAGATCTTTGCATGACCTTTCAGTCTGGCCTTATCAGGATCCTCAATATCTTCATACTCAAAATATTCTTCACATTCATTGATCTAGTCAATCAACTCCTCTGGGTTAAGATTTCTTAAAAATGCAGAAACCTCAATCTTAGGTCTTTTTTCGATCTTGAAAATGGCCCGAAAAAGTCTTTCTTCCTCCTGGTTTAGAACTTTGTCTTCTTCTTCTTGATCTTCTTCTTTGGCTTCATCCTTGCTTTTGTCTCTGACATTAAGATTCATTCCTCTATGAATCTCCTCTTGCAATGCCCACACTTGTCTCTGTAGTGCCCTAACCTCAAGTGTTACAAGACCATCTCTTCCACCACATTCCCTTCATGGAGGCATTGTCATGATTCCCATTGAAACCCTAACCACTATCCTAGTGCAGACTGCATCACAATAGGTGATCTATTTACAAAGAAACCCTAACCCACAGTCCTAGTGCAAACTACCTCACAATTAGCGATCTATTTACACACTTAGGAACTCCTTCTCTGATACCACTTGATGAAGAGTTCTCCCCTTAATACCACAAACACATAACACAAATAGAGAAACAAAAACAATATGCAAGAACATAAAATGGGCTTCTTATTATCTCCACAAATGTGGAATTACATACTTTTAGAATTACAAAATGCAAAGCCACAAGGGCATTCCATTTACAATATTCTATAGGATGAAGCCTCAAATCATTACCCATATCTACCCAAAATTGTCCCGAACTGCCTAAGACAACACTACAGCCTTCCTTATATAGGCAATTTTCCATTGCCTGGGAAGGTTCCAAAAATTTTAGCCAACAAGGCTGACCAAACTTAGAATTATTTTATTTTACAATTTATTACATCAAATTTGGCTCAAAATAACTTTTGAAACCCAGACAGAAATTTTTAAGGAAAACCATTTTTCGTTATTTCAGGTGACCCAACTTCTAAAGACCATAAGTCATCACCAGTTGCTCCGATTGACTATTATGACCCCAATTCGGAAAGGGCACAAGGAGCTCTATAATAGTTGAATCAAGAAAGCTTCAATCAACCAAAAATTCAACCTCATATGGGGCCTCTAAAGCCTTCAAAATTGAGTTCAAATTTTTTGTACCCTGCTGCCAATACCAACAATCTTCAATATCTACAAAGCTAGACTTGATCTATCAATGAAACTTTACTGGTAGGCTGATATGACCAAAATGAACCTCCAGGGAAGAAATTAGAACATTATGAGATCATATGACCAACTTACTAAAAATAGTAAGTTTCCATAAATAGTAGCTCTGCACAAAGATAACCCTTATTGGAAAGTAAACATAAATATTTTTGGGTGATGCAAGATTGCTCTTACACCCAAGATGCTCCTACATCACTTCTCCTTAGCTAGCCCAAGTCTACAATGCAACAGAACACTAGTAGGCACTCCAAGAAAGATCTGAACCAGTACTCAAACTTTCAAGCAATCGTTCTGCTCCCTAACCCTGCAAGCTACTAACTCTACTTTCACATATGCACCTATCTGCTACTCCTAGCTCCCCTCCCTAAACAACTACCCAAGCATCTACTTAAATACTAATCCAAGCCACAAGTTAGTTGGATAAAATAATTAAATCCAAAAATCCAGTCGGCTCCCAAATATACAAATATTAAATGCCAAAAATCAGTCGGCTCACAAATAACTTCACAAATATTTAATTCACCAAGTTGGCCTCTAGATCCACATAGGATAATGCAACATGCTAGATCTAGGTCCCCACACATCCAATGGTAAATCCATAACTCAAGGAACGTGACCCAAATTAAATGCATTAGTTGGCCAAGCCGAATCTCCAAGAACAATCATCGGTAAGCCAAACTACCGAGTGTCAGAAAATACACCGAGCATCCACACCAACCGAGCTCTCCAAGCATTACTAAGCACCAACAATGTCAACTAAGAACCACAGACATTGCTAAGCACCAGAAGTGCCAAGTCTCCTTCATTGACCGAGCTCCCTTCATTGACTAAGTCCTCCAGTGACTGAGCCATTTCAAAAATCAAGCAACAGGCATAAACACCAAGACCTCATCGATAATCGAGAAACTGAGCAACAAACCACTAAGTCACCAAGTGACCAACATCAACTAAGATCCACCAAAACTTCCAACTAAGAATCACCACCAGGACTACCAAGCTCCATCAGTGAAGCCTAACAAACTTTGACCAAGAATCACCATCAAAGACTGAGAAATGCCAGTCTTCTACTGAGATTACCAACCAAGTAACTGAACATCACCAGACAGTTATCGAGATTGCTAGAATCTTCAAGCACCGAGAAAGAAGCTAGGATGCCACTGCATCAGACTCCTGGGGTACAAAGAAAAGTGTGTCCCACACTTTCTTACCAAAGGGAACATCTAAAAACCACCAACTCCACTTCATCTTCACCAAATCTTTCCACTCCATCACAGGAAAGAGAACCAATCTGCAACTCAACCAATCAGTATGTTCAACATCTTGAACAAACTGAGCCTTCCATCCATCACCAGGGAAAAAGGAAGAATCCCATCTCAAAATCTCATCACCAGACTTATCACTGTCAACCAACAACTCAAGTCTACAACCACCAAACAACATCAACACCACAACACCAAACAAAATCAATTCGATAACACCAACATCACTGAGGTGTTCAATAGCAAGTAACTCCATACCAACAACAATCTGATCAAGCACAACTAGATGCTCTGCAATTTCCATGTCAAGCACAACTGAATGAACATGAAAACCAATCTCCTCACCAACCTCAACAAGATCAATAACATTGTCAGTAATCATAGGTAACTCAGCAACAAGCACAAGTTGCTTTGTAGGTTTCATGTCAAACTCCACCAACTACACATCAAAACCAATTTCACATACCGCTTCAACCTCTGAACTATCATAGGAAACCTTGTCAAGATGTCTTCTCTCTTGAACTAGTCTATGAGTTGGCCAAACAAATTTCCTCCTGATTGGCTTGCTCTAACTCCGGTAAGCTCTACAAAGCTCAACAACACTTTCTCTCACAAGGTTCTTAACTTAGTTCTCCACGCGGTTTAGAAAATCTACTTCCAATCGAGTAAACCTCTCAGAAATCATATCACTAAGGTCCAATCCTCTTAGAGACATCTCCAAAGATCTTTGAAAACCTTCTGTAACAAACCCTAACTCCGGCCACCTTGTAACAACCTCCATGTTGTATGCAAGTCAGATGAACAACTAGGGCATGATTTCACAAGTTCAATGTCATGGATCTGCAACTCAGATTATGCACAATATCTTCACCAATAAGATCAAATTTGCAAGATCAGCCTTGCTAGGTCAACCTCCTACTCCAACAAGATCAAACTCTCACTCTAATACCACCTGATGTAGTCAAGGATGGAGGATCCAATTAAGGATTGTCTAACCTTGTAGCCAAACACCAGCATAGTGTAAAACATAATAACAAACTAGATTTGAAAGAAAACATATATCTTTATTCATCAACTAACTGATTACATGCAAGGTGTTGGGCTATAAGGCCTTCCTGATTACGGCCAATTACAATGCAAATAATAGTTCTACAAGATCCCAAAGGATCCAACACACTTCTCCTCAGCTAGGCCAGGTTTGCAACACAACAGAACACTAGTAGGCACTCCAAGAAAGATTTGAACTGGTACCTAAACTTCCAAGCAATCCTTCTGCTACCTAAGCCCGCAATCTACTAAATCTACTTTCACAGATCCACACATCTTCTACTGCTAGCTCCCCTCCCTAAAAAACTATCCAAGCATCAAATTAAATACTAATCCAAGCCACAAGTCAACTGGATGAAACAATTACATCCCAAAAGCCAGTCAGCTCCCAAATATACAAATATTAAATGCCAAACATCAGTCAGCTCACAAATAACTTCACAAATATTTACTTCACCAAGTCAGCCTCCATATCCACATAGGATAATGAAACATGCCATATCTAGGTCCCCACATGTCCAACAGTCAATCCATAACTCAAGGAATGTGACCCAAATTAAATGCATCAGTCAGCCAAGCCGAATCTCCAAGAACAACTATCGGTAAGCCAAACTACCGAGCATTAGGAAATACACCGAGCATCCACACCAACCAAGCTCTCCAAGCATTACCAAGCACCAACAATGTCAACCGAGCAACATAGACATTTTTGAGCACCAGAAGTGCCAAGTCTCCTTCAATGACGGAGCTCCCTTCAGTGACTGAGTCCTCCAATGACCGAGCCACTTCAGCAATCAAGTAACAAGCACAAACACCAAGACCTCATTAGTAACCGAGCACTGAGAAACAAATGACCAAGTCACCGAGTGACCAACATCAACTGAGATCCATAAGAACTTCCAATTGAGAATCACCACCAGGACCACCGAGCTCCATCGGTGAAGCCTAACAAACTTTGATTGAGAATCACCATCAAAGACTAAGAAACACCAGTCTTCTATTGAGATTACCAACCAAGTAACTGAACATCGCCAGATAGTTACCAAGACTACCAGAATCTTCAAGCACTAAGCATGAAGCCAAGATGCCATTGCATCACAAATACCCTAGGATGCTCCTTCATTAGACACCCCAAGTTCAAAAATATGTTCTCAAAAGCTGTAAGAACATCTTCCAAGATTCAACACATAAACCCCAAACTAGTTCTTAACATATAGGTCCTTCGAGTCTTCAAATTGCATACTCTTCCACTTCTACTTTCTCTATCTTTTCAAGTCTTTCCTAGACAATCCATAGGTTTAGTCTTCATACTTATCTCCAATCCTTTCAGAATCCTTCAACTCATCTCAACTCCCAAAGCTTAGGTTCCTCCTACCAAGTGTTGTATCCAACAAAGGCATCAGGGAAAACTTCATGCCATTCTTCTCAAGAGTAAATACATTCTTGACACAATCATTCACAACTCTACAATCATACTACCAAGGCCTACCAAGCAATATGTGAAAACTACTCATCTCCACAATATCACACAACACTTGATCCTTATACTGACCAATCTAAAAATCAACAAGACATTGCTCCCTCACTTCCAGAGCATGAACATCTTGCAACCAACCAATCCTATAAGGATAAGGATGTCTCACTCTCATCAAACCAAGTTTTTGAACCATCTCCTTAGCTATAAGGTTATCAATACTACCACTATCCACATTCACATTACAAAGTTTACCTCCTGAATTGCACCAAGTTCTAAACAAATTACTCCTCTCAAAAGGTTCCACCTTAGAACTAAGCAATGTTCTTTGAACTAACAAGTTTTCTGACTCTACTTCAAGTTCATTCAGTATGTTCTCATTCACCATATCATTCCTTCTATTACCAAGATTTTTATGTGAACATTCAAAAGATCCATGTCCTTCTTCACCACAATTATAACAAGTACCCTTAAAGATAACCCTACATGTCCTCTTTCTTAGCTCAACAGGTTTTGGTTCATCTTCAACAGTCGCTTTGTCCTTCACCAAGTGATCAAGCTTCTCCTTCCCTCAGGAATTACCATGTTGTCTTCTCTTCAACTTGTCTTCTTCCTTCAGGGCATACTAATAAGCATCCTCAACTGAATCAATCTTCAGCATACCAATCTCATCTTGAATATTGAATCTCAAACCATTCACATACCAAGATATATTTTCCTTACCAATTTCTATGCATACAAACCAAATAGTAAACTTATAGAACTCCTCGGTATAGTCTTCAGTAGTAAAATCTTTCTTCTTTAGATTTTACAACTTCATAAACAAGTCAAGTTTATAGTTGGAGGGTATGAAGTTAGCTTTCAATTTAGTCACCATCAAACTCCACCGATTGATCTTCATTTCACCTTCATATTCTCTATCTCTCTATAATTATTTCCACCAAAGAGTAGCATGTCATTTCAACTTAGTTTGTGCCAATATACTCTAAGAGGATCTTCAATTTCCTCAAGCTCAAAGAAATATTCTAACTCACCAATCCAGTCAATCAAGTCTGCAGGTCTCAAAGTACTAGAGAAATTAGAAACTTCCATCTAGTAACTAGTACTTAACTGAGCTCTAGATCTGTGCAACTGACAAGTTCTTTCTTCACCATATTTTTCCTTCCAATCATCTCCACTAGATCCAACAACTTCCTCTTAGCCATCTTCAGTACCAGGATTCCTTGGCATACCAGCAATAGCCCTCATGATCTCAGCAATCATGTCATTCTTCATCAATTCTATCTCAGATTTGAAATATACTTTAACCTTCTCCATAATATTTGATTCTATAACATCACATAGATCTGCAATCACCCTAGGGTCTAATTGTTACAAATAATGGTTGTTGTTGCACCAAAAGATCAACTTGTTAATGCCCAATACAACCACTAGACTTATAGAAGACACAGGAGGTAGTTAAGCCATGTCATGAATCCCAAGGGGAGCGCTGACCATTTTGCCAACAATCTCCCCCTCAGTGCTTCTCAAGGGGATTCGAACCTATGACCAAGCTCTGATACCACTTGTTACAAGTAATGGTTGTCATTCCACCAAAAGGTCAACCTATTAATGCCCGATACAACCACTAGACTTATAGAAGACACAAGATGCGGTTAAGCCATGTCACAAATCCTAAGGGGAGCACTGACCATTTTTCCAACACTAATCTTCTCAGAGGCATCTTCAAAAACCCAAGGAAAAAATCACCAACCCAAGGTTGTGGTGCAAATTGCCTCAACTCGGTGATCAGTTTACACAGTTAAGAACTTCAAGATCTGATACCACCTAATGCAGTGTAGGCCAAGATAATCCCAAAATGCATAGTCCAAGTCTACACCAGCAATAAAACACAACATCACACCATAATATAATGCTTAATTAGAATTTCATTCAACATGCCCGGTTGTAAGGCCTTCCAAGTTAGGGCCAAATATAATCAATTACAATAGTAATTCTGCAATCTCTTAGCTAGTCCAACTCTATACAACATCAACAACTAGTGGAAACACTAAGGCAAATCTAAACTTGATCTCACACGCCACCAAGAAATCTCGTTGTCTCCAAGCATGGAAACCACTAGCTCTGCTATTACAAAATTCAGACAAACAATTTGATCTTCAAGATCTTGTAGGATCCACTTCTTATCTTCTTTCCTTACTGACCACTGACTCCCTAAAAAACTACCCAAACCTTCCTTAAATAGATTTCTTCAACCACAAGTCAGTTGGAAGAAACAATTAACTCCTAAGCTAAGTCGACTTCTAATACAAATAAATATTAAATGCAATAATAGTCAGCTCTTGAATAGCCTTACAAATAACTAATTCTACATGTCGGCCTCAAGATCCACATAGGAGAATTCAACACAAGCTACCAACATTAAATACACCAAGTCGGCCAACCAAAACTCCAAGAACTCTAGTTGGTAAGCCAGAACTACCGAGCCCAAGTAAAAAAACCAAGCCAACTAGGCATCACCAAGAAAGCATGTCGACTGAGCACCAGAAGCATCACTAAGTATAGGTTCTATCGAGTGTCAGAAGTTTACCAAGTTCCTTCAGTGATCGAGCCCCTTCAATGACTGAGATCCTTGATCAAAGTTGCAACCGAGTAACACTGGACCACTTCAAAACACCACCATGTAGGATTGCTAGTTACCCTAGGATGCTCCTTGATCAGATCGATCTATTTAATACTGAGAAAAAAAAAAGGATAATCCTTTATGTCATTTTTACAAAGATGGTGACATTTGATCAAAAGCATATCCCTCATGATTCTATAAAAACACTTGATTGGTCTATTCTATCATAATTTGACCAAAGTGATGGAAAAATAAATTCATCTAAAATCTTTGGATGACTTTGAGGATGTGATAAATATGGGAGTCATAATTGAACAAAATCTTATTAATTATGACACTATCAAAACAATAATAATATTTTGAGCCCAAAACAACAACAACAATCCCTTTTGGGCTAAAAAGAAGAATATGGCTAATTACAGAGTTGTTGATGTGAAAAATACTACAACATCATCATCTATTTATAACCTTAAAGCTTCATCTTATGATAATGGAAAGGAAAATAAAAGAGGTTCCCTAAATAAAATTTTACACCATTGGGATAATCACTTGAGTCTGCATAGAAGGAACTCTTTGAGAATGATCTTATAGTGTTACCTAAAATGGGAGAGTATAATCCACAATTCAAACCACCATGGTGGAATGACAATGATTTTTGTAAATATCATAGACAAAAGGGACACAAGACTATTAGTTTGAATAAACTTTGACATGTGATACAAGATCTTATTAATTGTGGTGAAATTATATTTGATAAACATGCTCCTTTTGGTAGCTATGATTGTGAGATGTTTAAAAATACCTTCCATAATAATGAAAAGGATAAATAAAAAGATAAAGGAAAGTCTCATAAATCAGGTGATGGTGTGAATTATATAAATGCTAAATATGATTATAGCATAAATAATATTAGTTAGGATAATAATCATGTGAACAATTTCATTATAAACAGAAAATAAATTATTTCCAACAATTCCACATGTAGAGGTACATTTAACCTCAAAGTTCCTAATCTTAAACTTGTTGCATCAACTTAGTGAAACAACCTTATAGAGCATTTATTGAAAACACCTATGCAAATCTCCATATTTGAGCTTCTACATCTCTCCCTTGAACATAAATCTATCTTAAAAAAAGTGATTTATACTACTATGGTACCTATAGACCTATATGTAGATCAATTCCAAGCTATGGTGGGACATATCACCTCCCCTTACACTCTCACTTTCACCAAAAATTAATATTCATCCATGCAACTATTAGAAAAATGTTTGTTAGATATTTTTTGTTGTCAATGATGTCAAACAATTAGGTTTGGAAGTGTTTTCCCAAACATTGTTGTCTGGTAGTATTTTTTGTTGACATGTTTAGGTATATATTTTATTTGGAAGAACAATGTTGGTCTTGAAAGAAGTAAGGTTGTGTGTTGGACATGTTAGTACTTTTGGTCCTATAGATGATTGGAAGACATGTATGTATTAATTTATATAGAATAATGAAAGACATGTTTGTATTCAATGCTAAAAAAAATAGAAGACAAGTATTTATTTAGAAAAGGGAAAGACAAGTATGTATTTTGGAGATTGTGAGAATGAAATTTTCTAGTACTTAATGAATATTTTCTCAAGTCTAGAAGTCAATGGTTATGTTTAGATATAGGTGTAATGGTGAAAATGTGGATATAGGTAAGGCTTTTAACAATGTACCTAATAGAGATCCTAAGTCCACATTTCCTATGATACATATATATATGAATTGATAGCAATGTAAATCTGGAAATGCTTGAAATTAGATAAAATAAAGTACATACCTCATAGTAAAACTGATCTGAAAATACCTATTTTCTGATGTTTGTGTTCTATTTCAGGAAATTCTGTAACCGGATCTGGGACCAGAAAATAATGACAGAGAAAACCTAGAAATATTTTTCAATTCTGAGGGAGGTTGTCCTTGACCCAAATGCGGGGTAAGATCTTACCTCAGGGTACAATCTTACCCCTAAAGGTCATCCTTGACCTGAACTACTCCGACAAAAATTTTGTTCATGGATCCTGGAAGTTTGACGAAAAGGGTACTCAGATCTTCTCTATAACTCCCAACACAATGACTCTAGATATCTAAAAATGGTGTTTTTGGGGTGGTTATATAGGGTTTTGCCTTAGTCAAACCCCTATTTTGGTGATCTCCACCTCCATGAATAGCCAGATGTAATAGAATATGTGTTTGTGTAAGAAAGCATACCAAGCCTCCAAGGCTAAAGTACTCTCACCAAACTTACAATCTGTAATTTCTACCCCATGATTGTATCTTTGGATGCTTGAATATTGAAAATGATGGATCAAGGAAGAAGAAATCTTTCTTTCTCCAAAGAATGTCCACAATGGCTTGTCCTAAAAAATGCTTAATATTAACAATGGCTTGATTTTCTATATCATCCTCTTGCAATATTGCATCTTCACTTCACCATTGCTTGCTTTCATCAATCGATTATGTCTCCACTCAATGGATACTTGGTGTGTAGTTATTGTGCAAATGAAGCCAAGATAGAGTCTTTATATAAATGTTTGAAGGTGAGGCTCCTCAAGTAATGTAAGGTCCCATAATTCAAATTTCACCTCAAATTATGGTCCAATCACAATAACCAACTATGGAGGGAAAAGAATTAAATGAATTTCAGATTAAAACCCTTCCGGATTCAGATCTGGAAGCCCGACATTGATTTCGGGGTCCTCCGGGACCAAAATTTGAAAAGGGGGATCAAATCCTAAAAAAGGTCAAGGATGACCTTGACTTTTACCTAGGTCAAAGTTGACCTCGACCTTGACCTAGGTCAAATTCAACCTTGACCTTGACCTAGGGGTCCAGATCCAGTAAGTGTAGAGAACAGGAGGTCTCAGGGATGCCTAGAGACTTGGAAATGATAACAAAACAGGTCAGAGTGCCAGAAAAGGACATAGAGGCCTATGATGAACATGATGAAGGAAAGGAGGACCTATACCTAGATGCTACCTAGAAAATAGAACCATAGAGAAGGGAAATCAAGGAGGATCCTTGGATTCCTAACCCTAATTTCACATAGAATGAAGAGATCAAGTGCAAATGTATTCTAAATGAAAATCTATCATGATAAATGCACTAAAAGAGGGTACTAAACCTATCAAGATGGAAGTGCTTCCATTTTAAGATGATACATTTAGCCTCCACTTTAGCTTAGATATGACACTGCATGAATATGCAAGCTAACGCAAGAAAACATCATAGTAAATAAAAAGGATATAGCCAAGTCCTCAATGTAGAATCCTATAGAAAACCATTAGAACCTGCAACACACAAGATTAATGAAAAATCATAAATCACCTAGATCTTACTCAATGAAAATTGAGAAGTGCATAAAGCCCCTTATGCCCCCCTTGTTTTGGATTTCTACTTCTGAAGGATGAAACAGGGTGATAAGGATAACTTTATACACTGGATATGTAGTTTGTTGAAAAGTCCTTTCCCAAACCAATTAGAAGGATTACCATCCTTCCTAAACTGATTCAAGGAGTTAGATATCTGAATCATGATTCCAACGCCACTGCAACACTAAAAATGGAGTTACTGAACTCAAGTTATGATGAAAAGAGTGAATGTCTATCTAAATGCACATAAAGGGAAATTCAAACTTAACATGAGTAAACCTTAACAAAACCCTAATTTTGACTATAAATAAGGAAAAGGAAGTCATACTTACTCATTCTTACCATTTTCATATTCAAAGAGAGAAAGTAAGATGCCAAGGAGAGAAGAAATTTGAGCGATGCGCATGGAGCTCCTGAGACAGTGCCTTACTACCAGACGATCGCTTCCCGAGGTGAGTTTCTATTTTTTATTTCTATATTTCATAAATTCTTGATTTCTATAGGAAAGGTTGACCCTCACCTAGTTATGTTGACCTTGACCCAAAAATTTTGACATGAACTGGAAGGTGTCCACCTTATCTAGGGTGAGGTCATCCTTGACCTAGAAAGGTTGACCCCAACCCAGGAAAGTTGACCTTGACCTAGGAAGGCCATCCTTGACCTAATTGAGGCCAACCTTGACCTAGTCAAGTTGGATTTATAGATTTAATGATGTAGAATGCTAATATGATGTTTGTTTGTGCTTACAAGACCTGGTTCATCTCCAAGAGCATCCCTTTGGAGGGTTACTAGCAGTTATCAAAGAGAAACTATCCAAGCTGAGTGGCGATGAGATGTAGTTATTGAGAGACATAGGGTTGTACTCAGTGATAGTCCTACCATAGATTAGAATACATAGAGCCATGCTATCAGCTCTGATAGAGAGTGTGATGAGGATACATGCTCATTTCATCTTCCCTTGGGTGAGATCACTATGACACTGGAGGATGTTTACAGAATCTTGTAGCTTTTGATTCGAGGTGAACCTATCAAACTGAGAGCACAGTAAGGTCCTAAGGATGTCCTCATAGATGCAGAGTATTGCTTGGGATAGGTTCCATAGATGAGAACCTGGTCAAATCAGATCACTCTATCATCCATATTGCTAGGTCCTAAACCTTTGGTATGGAGAGTGATCATATGTATACTATCCTTGGTTGTGGTACCCAACACAAAGGGTATAGTTTTCTCTACACTTTTCACCCATCTTGTACAAAGGATGGAGAGTGATAGGATTGTTTACTTGTAGGGTCGCAGTATGTCAGCCCAGCTATACCACAAGCTATGTCAGCTAGTGAGTTATCAGAGAGAGTGTCTTTCAGTATGCATGCTTTTGTAGATTTGATTGTTTGAGAATTTCACATGTACATGACCAAAGGGTGTTCTAGTGATGGTAGATGCTAGCACATTGATAGGCTCTTCTTATCCACTAAGAGATGTTTGGCAGTTCAAAGATATCTTCTATTGGAGGGTATGTCTAGACCATATTCCAGGCACACATGTGATATGGAGACCCTACTATCAGATGATAGAGTGGCCTGATACATGATAGTAGATGAGACATTCATAGCAATGCAAGCTACTAGAGGATCATCAAAGTCACACAGTGATGCCATACTACTATGATTGAGTGATGAGAGAGTTTGACCTTTTAAAGTGAGTCCCCAGGGTGGTACCTTGTTATGCACATCCGATGAGGTACTATCAAAGAACTGATGCCATACACCAACCATTAGTAGAAAACATAGTAGACAGTGATGTAGATGAGATAAAGGACATAGAGGTACCATCAAATGTAGCATATTCAAGCATGAGCTGAGACTACATTAGGTACTGGGGTCTCAAGGGAACCCACCCCATCTTTCCTAAGGATTATCCCACAAGTGATCCAAGCCTTTTAGAGAGGACACACCGGGATAGTGGTACAGAAAAGGAGGATGAGGATCTTAGAGATGAGGAGGAGCACATCTCCAAGAGAGACCCTATGGAGGAGGAGAGACCAGAGGAGAGAGTAAAGGAGATGCACCCAGCTAGTGATACTGGTGCAGATGCACACATTTTTCATGCATCACCACTGAGATCATGATGACCTCCATGCACCCACATAGAGACACCACTACCAAGACCTAGAAATAGCGAGCATGGAGAGAGTAGTCACTCCATGCCCCCACCATCTAGATCCTTTGGTGATGCCAAGGAGGGAGATCCAGGTATGGAATATGAAATTGATTGAAAATGCAACTTAATTTATGAGAAAAGAGCATTAAATTCATAAATGTCTTTCCATTCTACAGCTAGCATAGTGGAGTGGAGGATTTTTGTATCCAAGGTTCTCAAGGATACATGTATATCCTACCAACTACCAGCCGACAAGTGAGAGTCTTCCATTGGTCACAGAGATCCTGGCAGGCATGTCGATATCTTTGCATGTGTCCAATGAGAGCTAAGATTGTGCAAAGAAAGAGAAGATAAACTGACAGACAAGCTATAGAGGGCCTATGAGTGTATGTGTGATATGAGAATATCAAGGAGCCACTCATGGACTATCGATCATAGATCTACTACTTCTCATCATAGATCAGAGAGATTTAGGAGTCATCAACCATTATAGCATAGAGATAGACAAAGTGATAGATAGGGCCATGGGCCACATATGTATCAAAACTAAAAATATTTTATGAATGAAAAAATTTCTCTACTAATTAGTTCTATGTTTGATTACTATATTTTCATCAATATAAAACTTAACAGAAAGAAAGAAGGTGCATAAATGTATTCAAATGTAATTTTACTGAAACTACATAACCTATAAAACAAACACAATTATTTTATAAGGAATACATAAATACACTAAGAGAGAGAGAAAGAAATTAAGGATAATAATGTTTAAGATGCATAATATTAATAGGTTCCTTAAGAGAAACACCATCCATATCAGCAAGTTTATAAGCAGGCTAACCAAAGTCTTCAATCACAATAAAAGGTTCGAGCCAATTAGGGCTAAACTTTCCTTTTTCACCAAGTAAAGCATTCACATTTCGTTGATTCTCATATAAGACTAGATCACCAATTGAAAATTTCCTTTCAATAACCTTATGATTATATTGTTTCTAAAGAGTTTTATGATAAACTTTTATATGTTCCAAAGCATGTATTCGTTGTTCATCCAATATTTCTAATTCTTGTAAGCATTATTCTTGAAATGTATCCTTGTCGATTATGCCATGAAATGAAACATGTAAAGAAGGTATCTCTAATTCCAAAGGCATAACAACATCAATACCATAGACAATATTGTAAGTAGAAGTACCCGTAGCAGTACGAACACTAGTTCTATAAGCCCATAAAGCATAGGTCAATTGGGTATGCCAATCTTTCGCATGCTTGTTAACTATTTTTCTCAAAATTTGTTCAATGATTTTATTCGATGCTTCAACTTGACCATTAGATTGAGGATAATGAGTTGAAAATCTATGTTGAATTCGATATTTCTCCAAGAATTTTGTGACTTATTTGTTCTTAAAAGAGGTACCATTATCCAAAATTATCGTCGAAGGAATACCAAATCGTGTTATAATATTGTTAAGGATAAAATCATAGATAACATCTGTAGTTGTTGAACAAAGAGGGATAGCTTCCACCCACTTCATGAAGTAATTTGTAGCAGTCAAGATGTACGTATGTCCTTGAGAAGAAGCTGGTGAGATTTTTCCAATAAGGTCAAAACCCCAAATGCTAAAAGGCCATGGAGAAACTTGATTACAAAGCACACAAGCAGGAGCATGAATCAAATTACTATGTTGTTGACATTGAGGACATTTCTTAACAAACATGAAAGAATCTTGTTCCATTGTTTGCCAATAATATCCCATTCTAAGTAGTTTATTAACCAGAGATTTTCCACCAAAATGTCTCCCACAAGAACTAGAATGAGCTTCTGCCAAAGATACCAGAATTTCAATTCTATTAATACATCTTAATAGTAAACCCTCATGAGATAATTTGTAATGAGTGTCTCCTAAGATGATGCAATGCACTACAAGCTTCCTAATACGATTACATGTGTTCCTTGTTGCTGATTCAGGAAAAGTACCATCTTTCAAAAAATGAAATATATGAGAATACCATACATCCAAATGAAAATTAAAACAATCAGAGGTAATCTTATTAGCAATTGCAGGGTTTTTAATAGTTTGTATAGTAAATTGAAAATTTTTAGCATTATTCTCAAGACAAATCAAAGAAGCTACGCTCACCATAGCATCCACATGTTGATTATCCTTCCTAGGTAAAGTTTGAATTGTGTAAGAAGAGAATTGTGAAAGAACCTCAATAGCCAAATTTCTATACTATGTCATTTTATCATTCTTAGTTTGATAACCTCCCTTAATTTGTCAACAATTAATTATGAATCTCCATAAATTTGCAAGTGTTTGATGTTAAGGGATGGATTTTCTCGAAGGCCAGCTATAAGAGCTTCATACTCTACAATGGTATTAGTACAAGGAAAGGTTAATTTGTACAATAAAGGGATCAAATTTTTTGTAGGAGGGATCAAGATAATGACGACACCAGAACCTATCTTACATCTAGACCCATCAAAATATAATTCCCAAACATCATCATGTTGAATAGCTAGAATATTCTCATCATGGAATTCTATTGAAGTAGAGCACGTATCACAATGAGGATAAGGAGCTTCAGCCAAATAATCTGTTAAAGCTTGTCCCTTAATTGACTTCTAAGAAATGAAATTAAGATCAAATTTTTTCAATAACATCACCCACTTTGCCAAACGGCCAGAGAGATCAGTTTTTGAGAAAAGATGTTTCAAAGGATCAAATTTAACAATCACATTGACCTCGGCATTTAAAAGATAATGCCTAATTTTTTGGCAAGCATAAACTATAGCTAAGCATTGCCTTTCCAAATCTATGTATCTTGTTTAGTAATCAGGTAAAGTTTGACTAATGTAATATGCAGGTCTTTCCTTACCTTCATTATCATATTGAGCTAACAATGCACTCACTTCTTTCAGGGTGGCTGAAGTATACAAATGAAAGGGTTCACCAAATTTAGCTGGTTGCAAGATAGGAAGATTGGTGAGATACTCCTTAAATTTCCCAAAGGATTGTTTACATTCATCATTCTAAGAGAAAGTAGTATCCTTTCTAAGAAAGGAAGTAAAAGGAATAGTTCTATCAGCTAAGTTGGAAACAAAGCGACGAATAGCTTGAATTTTTCCTTGTAAACTTCATAAATGAAAAATGTTTTTAGGAGGCATATTAACAATAGCTTCAATATTTTCAATATCTACTTCTATTCCTTTCTTAGAGATTATAAATCCTAATAATTTACCCGAATCAACTCCAAAGACACATTTCTTAGGATTCAACCTCATGTTGTAACTTCTAATTCTTTTGAATATTTGTTGTAAAATAGTAACATGATATTCTCTTTGTATAGATTTTTCCAAGATATCATCCACATAATCCTCAAGAATCTTATGAATGTAATCATGAAAAATCAAGTTCATAGCCCGTTGATAATTTTCTCCTGCATTTTTTAATCCAAAAGGAATCATGACCCAACAAAATGTTCCCAAAGGTGTTATAAATGCATTTTTAAATTGATTTTTGGGAGGAATAAAGATTTGATTATATCTAGAAAAACCATCCATAAAAGATAATAAAGCATGACCAGCTTCTGAATCTACAATCATATCAATATTCAGTAATGGGAAATCATCATTTAAAGATGCTTTGTTTAAGTCTCTAAAGTCAGTACACATCCTTATCTTATTTTCTCCTTTTGAAACAGGAAAAATATTTGAAATCCAATCTGAATAATCAATAAAATGAATAAATCTAGAATCCAATAATCTTTCAATTTTAGACTTAACTAATAAAACAATTTGCGAATTCATCTTTCAAATTTTATGCTTCACAGGTTTCACATTCGGTTTGAGGAATATGTTGTGAGTAACAATCTTAGAATCTATGCTCGACATATCTAAATAGGTCCAAGCAAAGATGTCCCTAAATTCAAGTAAAAGGGGAACTAGCTGATCGCATTCTTCTTGATTCAAACATTTTCCAATTTTTATCATCTTTTCAAAATCATTTTCATCCATTTGAATATCAACAGTCTCAATTATTAATAAATCACTTTGTATCAGAGGATCCATTGGTAAAGGAGAAATATCATGTTTATCATGTTCTCCAAAATAAGCATTTGTACTTAAACAATAAGGCTTCTATCATTTGTGATGGAACTTAGGTAATTCCTCATAAACCCCTAAAATATCCACTAAGGCTTCATCGTCGGGAAAAATTGTTAATATGATTTAGAACAATAGAGAGGGGGGGTGAATCAGTTATTCTCCGGTCCAAATGTATGAAACAAACTTTAAAACTCTTTAACAAATCAGATCCAACAACCAACAACTACTCGGTCATTACCGATTGCATAACAGAAACATATAACAGTGTAGTCCACTATCCAATAGTATCTAACTTGTAAAACACAGAAATGTTCAAACCAAAACATTCACACAAGTATTAACACTAGGATTTATAGTGGAAACCCAATTTGGGAAAAACCACTTTGTAACATGTTACTATTATTTTCACTCTTCTGAAGTGAGCTTTGTGAAAATCCAACCTTGTCAAAGGTTACAAACACACTGTCAACTGTGACCTAGGTAAAGGATTTAAACCACCCTGTTAAAAGTGCACCTTGTTATAGGACTTACATACATCCCATTAGAATGCAACCTTGTTTAAAGGATTTATACAAATGACTGTTAAGTCAACCTCTATTAAAAGGATTTTAACTGATAAAATGGTTAGAAAGTAACAGTAGTAATGATTTGAAAAACATACAACTCACTTTGCAAATATCAGATCCAATTCCATACACATATGTTGGCTTACTGACTATGAACCTTTTCCATCTCCATCACTGATCTGCTCGAAAATCTCTTCAAGCAATCACAACACTTCTCCTTCAGCCTTTTCTGCTTAGACAATTAGTAACATCAACAACACTTCCAGTATCCTCTCCTCTGATCTTCTTCTTTCAACCTCATGCTTAGGTTTCCTTAATACTTCCTCAAATTAGTTCAATACATCTTTTCCCGCTTAATCTCCTTCATAGATCTTAGGGTTAGGTCAAATTCATCGAATCCTTCCAACTTTATGTTCTTCATCTATCCTTCTAGAAATATCTCAAATCCCTTAATAGATTTACAATAAAATGTTTTACAGTGCATTAAATACTTCCATATAATTAATAAATAAAGTCAACACATTTTACATAATCTAAGAATTCAACTATGTCGGCTAGAAATCTGAATTCTTCCTCAAATGTAAATTACTGACACTCAGTCAATATAGTGTTCAACTCCTCGGTCTTCATTAGAAAGCCCGGTCACCACAAACACTATTTCCTCAACAATTAATTGATGTTCAGTCAACACTAAATTTACTCGGCATATACTAGCTTAATCAACACTAACATCACTCGGCTTAAACTAGATTTCTTCACTTTTGCTCGGTTAAGCCTACCAGTTTAGTCTTCATTCTTACTTAGATAAACAATACATTATCTTATTATTGTGCCACATAATCAAGTACTCATTGAAGTATTAAGATAACTTAACCTTTCCCTAGGTGCTATTGTTACCAACCTTGCCTATCCCCCTTCACAACAATCAAATAGATATAGTACTTTCTTAGATAGCAATAGTCTTACCAGTTAAGGTTTGACATCAATGACAATACAACAATTGCTTCAATTGCAATTTCCAACAATCTCCCTCTTTGGCATTGATGACAACACCATATGAATAACACATGAATCACCAACCAATCCAAAACTTATCTATCCATCAAAAATATTTATAATATCCTTAGCTTCATTCTAATACAAAATCAATTAGCCATGCTTGTATGACCATCCACTGAATCTCTCCCTCTTACTTGATCTTCCATGAAATCTCACCATATGTATTCATCTATGATCATCTCCCTCTTTGACAAAAATGCCAAAGCAACAACTAAAACATACATCCTGCAGATGTAGATATCATTGTTCAGTAACAGTATTTCTCCCTCTTTCATCTTTTCTTATGACTGATTCTTGGCTTTGCTATACTTTTCACAACTCTAGGCTGCTCCTAAAGTGTGACCTGTCTCTGCATTAGTTTGTCAGATACTCTTTGCAGCACATTTGATGCAGTGCTCCTAGCTTGACTAAGCAGCCTTGATTAGGGGAAGAACCCCTAATTGACCTCTCAAATATTCATGAGCTTCTTTAGGTAAAGCTTTAGTGAATATGTCTACTATTTTTTCTTTTGTATTCACATATTCCATTTGGACCTCTTTATCTTGTACCAGTTCCCTCAAGTAATGATACTTGATGGCGATGTGTTTGGTCTTTGTGTGCATCACTGGATTCTTAGAGATGTTGATAGCACTTGTGTTTTCACAGTAGATGACAACTGGTTCAGTGATCTCTTCTTTCATGCCTACCAACAATTTCTTCATCCATATCAAGTTTGAGTAGTTCACTGCTGCAACCACATACTCAGCTTTAGTAGTAGACTGGGAAATGCAATTTTGTTTCTTTCTTGTCCAGGAAATTAATCTTTGTCCAAGAAAGAAAGCTCCACCACTAGTACTCTTTCTATCATCCACATTTCCTACCCAATCAGCATCAGTATACACTCTTAGTTCAAAATTTTCATTCTTCTTGTAGTACAATCCATAGTCAGCAATCCCTTTCAAATATCTCATTATCCTTTTGATAGCCATCATGTGTGTTTCTTTAGGATTAGCAGAGAATCTTTCCACAATCCCAACAGCTAGAGAAATATCTGGTCTACTGTGTACAACTTACTATAGCTTTCCAATCATTGATCTATACAAATTCTGGTTTACTTCTACAACATCATCATTTTTAGACAACTTTTGTCTAGTATCCATGGGAGTACTTACTGGCCTTGAATCTTCCATACCAAAGGTTTTTAGTATCTCATGAACATATTTAGACTGGGTGATGAAAATTCCTTTCTCCATCTGATATACTTGTAAACTAACAAAAAATTTGATCTCCCCAAACATACTCATTTCAAATTTAGTTTGCATTTCATTTGAAAATTTCTTACACAAGGCATCTTGTCCACCAAATATAATATCATCTACAAAAATTTTTGCCAACAAGATTCCTTTACCTTCTTCATCTTTCATGTACAGATTGCTTGTGTCATTTTTCCTTGAGAATCTAATCTATATTAGGTAGTTGTGTAGTCTCTTATACCATGCTCTAGGAACTTGCTTTAGTCCATACAATGCTTTATTTAGTTTGCAAACCATGTGTCTTTTGTTTGGATCAACAAATATTTTTGGCTATTCAATGTACAATTCTTCTTCTAATATACCATTTAAAAATGCATACTTAACATCCATTTGGTATACCTTGAAATCTTTTTTGGCAGCATATGCAAGTAAGGTTCTTACTCCTTCCAATCTAGCTCCAGGGGCAAATGTCTCCCCATAATCTATTCCTTCTTCTTGTGCAGAGCCCTTGCATACTAGCCTAGCTTTGTTTCTTGTGATTTGACCATGCTCATTTAGCTTGTTTCAGAACACCCACTTTGTTCCAATGACATTTTTATTTTCTGGTCTCGGCACCAGAGTCTAGGTATCATTCTTCTCAATCTGGTCTATCTCCTCATACATTGCTTGTATCCAGTCTTCATTTTCTAATGCCTCCTTTATTGTCTTAGGCCCGAATTCACATAGTAAACATGTCAAATCTCTTATCTTGCTTCTAGTTAGAGCTCCAGTATCTTTGTCTCCAATTATCTGTTCAGGCTTGTGATGTCTCCTTACATATTTTTCCAAAATAGGTTCTACTCTCCTTTCATCTTGCTCTTTAGGTTCACCAACAAGATTGTCAGATTTAGCTTTTGAATGCTCGGCAATCTCTTCCTGATACTCGGCAACTTCCTCTTGTCACTTGGCACATTCTTCTTCTCTCAGCATTGTTTTCCTGATGCTTGGAATTGCTTACTTGAGACTCTACATCAGGTGTAAGTTTGTCATTTGCCTGTCCTTCCTCTATATACACAAGATATCTATAATCTTATGGTTCTCATTTGCTGTCAGCTTCATTTTTCTCTGCATACTCATCAACTTTGACATTCACACTTTCCACAATTTTGTTAGTGTTAGAGTTCAAACACTTATAAGCTTTACTTTTTGTGGAATAGCCTAGGAATATACCCCATCACTTTTAGCATCAAATTTTCCATTCCTATTATCCTTTAGTATGTGGCATTTGCTTCCAAAAATTCTAAAGTACTTTACATTAGGTGCATACCCATGCCATAGCTCATAAGGTGTCAGATTTGTACCTTGTTTAATCTATACTCAGTTAAGAGTATAAACAATTTTACTTATAGCTTCTCTCCAATACTTTTGTGCAACATTCTTTTCAATCATTAATGTCCTTGCACAATCCATGATAGATCTATTCCTTCTCTCTACTATACCGTTCTATGGAGGAGTTCTTGGTGTAGACATCTATCTTTTGATCTCTCTATCATTGCAAAATAGATTGAATTCATTGGATATAAATTCTCCACCTCGGTCAGATCTCAGACACTTCAGGTTTCTACTTGTCTCCTTTTCAACCTTAGCCAAATACCACTTAAAATTTTGAAAAGCATCAGATTTTTCTTCTAAGAACATTATAGTCATCATTCTAGTATAATCATCAAAAAATAAGATAAAATATCTAGCACCAAAATAGCTTTGTACACCCATAGGTCCACAAAGGTTAGTATGAACCAAATCTAAAGCATTCTCATAAGTAAAAGTCTTGCTCTTAAAACTAGACTTTGTCATCTTACCCAACTGACATTCTGTGCACATTACATTCTCAAGTTTCTTCAATCTATGTAGACCTCTCACTTTCTTCTTCTTATTAATTTCTACCAAATTATCAAAGTTAACATGACATATCCTCTTATGCCATAACCAAATATCATCAAGTTATGAAATAATACATGTTTCTTCAAATAGGTCTAGATAGAACAAATTACCTCTTGTCTATTCTCCACTTCTAATCAGTTCACCAGTGGCATCAAATATTTTGGCCTTCCTGTGATGAAATTCCACTTAGTATCCAGTGCTATTAAGTTGTGCAACACTTAGCAGATTATAGTTAAGACCCTCAACCCAATAAGCATTCTCAAAAGTGATCTTATCAATCAGCTTAATCAATCCTTTACCTCTAACAGGACATGGTGCATCATTACCAAATTTCACACTTCTACCTTTATAATGATCTAAGGTATCAAAATTACTCGTCACCAGTCATGTGATGTGAATAACCACTGTCAATAATCCATTTGTCATTTTTGTTCACATAAGATATCAATGCATTTTTCTCATCCTCATCAGACTCATCTTTCATTGCAACATAGACAACTTCAATTTCAAAATCATCATTATCAGTGTCGGTCTCTTCTTCGGCAATGTAGCAGGATTTCTTACCTTTTCCTTTTTAGTCCTTGTACCTTCAATAACCTCTATCTTCTCTTTTTTCTTTATGCTTGTTGTCTCTTTGTTCATCCTTATCATCCCTGTCAAGACATCTAGTAGCTATATAACCAATTTTATTACATGAAAAACATATAATAGGGAGTTTACCTTTATACTTTCCTTTTCCCCTTTCCAGTCTTCTAGCCATAAGAGCTTCTAGATCCTCAAGTTCTTCATTAGATGTGTCACTTTCACTTTCACTCTCACTGATGCATCTTTCTTTTTCCTTCTTTGACTTACTCAAAACCATTTGTGACTTAAAAGCAGATTCAACATTAGCAACAGTGAAGTTATCATAGTTAGAAAGTTCAAAAGCAGTAATCTTACCGACCAAACTTTCCAAAGTAAGAGCATTGTTAGGGTTACATCTAAATTCCTAAATTACTAAAATTTTGATGGCATAAATAGGATGCAGAGTTCTCAATACTTTTTCAATTACAGTTTCATCATCAATAGTTCCATTTTCTCCTCTAATAGAATTTACAACTTCTTTTATTCTACCTCAATATTGTGCAATATTCTCACCTTCTTGCATTCTCATTTCATCAAATTTACCTCTTAGACTCTCAACTTTTCCTCTCAGTACATTTATGTCACCACCATAGATGTTTGCAAGAGTGTCCCACATTTTCTTTGCATTAGTGCATTATTTGATGTCTTCAAATTCTAGATAACTTAGGGTAGATGCAATCTCCAACATTGCTTGGTTGTGCTCTTGTTTAGCTCACATCTCCTCTACAGTCAGAGGTGCAACATGTGTGACATAATCATGCTCAACATAATACTTTGCAGAATCACCAATACCGGCCAGGTGCAGCTTCATCAAAATTTTCCATGCAGGGAAGTTCTCCTTATTTAGCTTCGATACCTCCTTCTTATACATCGCGATCATTTGCTTCAAGTACCTTTAAACTTGTTCACTGTAAGAACCAACTTCTCTGATACCAATTTTTAATACTATTTAGAACAACAAAGAGGGGGGTGAAACAGTTCTTCTCAGGTCCAGATGTATAAAACAAACTTTAAAACTCTTTAACAAATTAGATCCAACAACCAACAACTACTCGGTCATTACTGATTACATAACAGAAACATATAACAATGCAGTCCACTATCCAATAGTATCTAACTTGTAAAACACATAAATGTTCGAACCAAAACATTCACACAAGTATTAACACCAACATTTATAGTGGAAACCCAATTTGGGAAAAACCACTTTGTAACAACATTACTATTATTTTCACTCTTCTGAAGTGAGCTCTATGAAAAGCCAACCCTATCAAAGGTTACAAACACACTGTCAGGTGTGACCTGGTTAAAGGATTTAAACCACTCTGTTAAAAGTGCACCTTGTTATAGGAATTACATACATCCCATTAGAATGCAACCTTGTTCTAAGGATTTATAGAAATGACTATTAGGTCAACCTCTGTTAAAAGGATTTTGACTAATACAATGGTTAGAAAGTAACAGTAGTAATGATCTGAAAAACATACAACTCACTTTGCAAATATCAAATCCAATTTCATACACATATGCTGGCTTACTAACTGTGAACCTTTTCCATCCCCATCACTGATCTGCTCAAAAATCTCTTCAAGCAATCACAACACTTCTCCTTCAGCCTTTTCTACTTAGACAGTCAGTAACATCAACAACACTTCGAGCATCCTCTCCTCTGCTCTTCTTCTTTCAACCTCATGCTTAGGTTTCCTTAATACTTCCTCAAATTAGGTCAATACATCTTTTTCTGCTTAATCTCCTTCGTAGATCTTAGGGTTAGGTCAGATTCATCGAATCCTTCCAACTTTATGTTCTTCATCTATCCTTCTAGAAATATCTCAAATCTCTTAATAGATTTATAATAAAACATTTTACAATGCATTAAATGCTTCCATACAATCAATAAATAAAGTCAACACATTTTACATAAACCAAGAATTCAACTATTTCAGCCAGAAATCTAAATTCTTCCTCAAATGTAAATTACTGACGCTCGATCAATAGAGTGTTCAACTCCTCGGTCTTCATTAGAAAGCTTGATCACCACAAAAAAAATTTCCTCAATAATTAATTGATGTTTGGTCAACACTAGATTTACTCAGCATATACTAGCTCAGTCGACATTAACATCACTCGGCTTAAACTAGATTTCTTCACTTTTGCTTGGTTAAGCTTACCAGTTTAGTCTTCATTCTTACGTAGATAAACAATACATTATCTTATCATTGTGCCATATAATCAAGTACTCATTGAAGTATCAAGATAAATCAACCTTTCCCTAGGTGCTATTGTTACCAACCTTGCTTATCCCCCTTCACAACAATCAAATAGATATAGTACTTTCTTAGGTAGAAACAGTCTTACCAGTTAAGGTTTGACATCAATCACAATACAAAAATTCCTTCAATTGCAGTTTCCAACAAAAATATCCATAGTAGTTCTTTGATTAATGTCAAGAAGGAGTGGATTAACCAACTTCAACTTTCCCCCATAGATATGGTTAACATTAAGAGGAAAAAGTGACGGTTTTCTATAAGGATTAAATCCTAATCCATATGTATGATCATAAATTTCATTATCCAAAGGCACTTGTATACCTTGCTCATATTTACCACATCCTTTCCCATTAAATCCTAACTTTTTAAGCAAATGATAACTAGAACCATATCTATCAACCATATCAGATGGAGTCCAAGGAGTGGCATATGTCACAATATCATAGCAATTAGGTTTTATTGTTTCAATAGTTTCTTCAATCGAGGCAGCAACAAAGTTACTTTTTAATTCCCTAGAAAGTGGGGAAGGAGTAAAAACTTATTTTTAAAATTCACTTTGTTGTTTCATAAATTCCAAATCAGAGACCTTATACTCTCCAATGAAAGTAGGATTAAAGTCCAATGTTCCCCAATCATCCTCAGTCAAAGAAGAAGATGGAGCTTCAGGTTGTTTTTCAATCTCTTTACGTGGTTGAAGAGGCTCAGAGATTTTAACATATTCTACATTTAGGCAAGGATTCGATGCATCATCTACATGTAATGTGTATATTAAGTTGTTATAAATGAACCTAACCTTGCGATGAAGAGTAGAAGGAACTGCATGCATAGTATGTAACCAAGGTCTACCTAGAAGAAGGTTATAATTGAGAGGTCTAGGGATAACATGAATAGGTGTAGATAGAATAACTAGACCAACTTTAATAGGTAAGGTAATAATGCCCAAAGTTCTTTTTGAAATATTGTCAAATCCACATATAGGGACATTATTAGATTGAATAGTTATGAGATCTACCCTAATTTCCTTAAGAATATCCATGCTACAAACATTAAGCCCAGATCTGTTATCAATTAACATTCTATGAATGATACTTTGATTAATAGAAAAAATAACCATAAGAGCATCATATTGATTCTACACCTCAAAGGAAGGTAAATCATCATCAGTAAACACAATAGGAGGTATAGAAGGCATAGTATGCATGCATTCCAAAATAGAATGCATATTCTCTTGATTAGGAGGTGAAGAAGGAAGAGTGGATAAAGCCTTTTGCAATGCCTTGTGATATGTCGGGGAAGTTTGGAGTAATTCCCATAAAGATATCTTAGCAAGAGTAGCACATAATTGGTCAACTAATTCATACTCCTTAAAGGTAGAAGGAAACCTAGGAGGTTGAGGAAGCATAGGTTGAGAAGGTAGTAAAGAAACCAAAATAGTAGGTTGAGGGTTATTCCGTGTGCGATAAGCTTGTGAAACAGAATCTATGTTATCAAAGAAATCCAAAGGATCTCTAGGTTTACCCTTAATTGTTATTCGAGGACATCCTTTTACCATCAACAAAGGTTTAGGATATATCATTTTAGGTTTATCAATGTTGCAAATAGTGGAACATGAAGGAAAAAATGCACACACCCTATGGTAAAGGTCAATTGAAGAGCTTGTGGAGGAGAGTGAAATAGGAATAGGATCAATGGAGATCTCATTCGAATAGTTTTCATCCTCACTTCCATGAACTTCATGAAGGGATCTATCCTCTTGTACAATAAAAGCCTCATCAAAGTATTCAAAACAAAAATCATACATATTGAACACAAAGTAACTCTACAAGCATGAAAAATGTAAATATTTTTGTATTTTTAAAGGAATTTTTCCAAAAAAAATTTGTATTTTTGAAATATAAGTGCAAGAGCATAAAAGAAATCTAATTTTATAATCATGCAAGATCTAATACAAGATTTAAATCTAACACCAATAAGAAATATTTGTCGTAAACAGGTTCACCAAAATGTAATGGTGAAAATGTGGATATAGGTAGGGTTTTTAACAATGTACCTAATAGAGATCCTAAGTCCACATTTCCTATGATACATATATATATGCATTGATAGAAATGTAGATCTAGAAATGCTTGAAATTAGATAAGATAAAGAACATACCTCATAATAAAGTTGATCTTAAAATACCTATTTTCTGATGTTTGTGTTTTGTTTCGAGAAATTCTACAACCGAAAATTCTACAACCGGAAACCCAAAAAGATTTTTCAATTCTGAGGGAGGTCTTCCTTGACCCAAATGTGTGGTAAGATCTTACCTCTAAAGGTCATCTTTGACCTGAACTTCTCTAACGAAAATTTTGTTTGCAAATCCCAGAATTTTGACGAAAAGGGTACTCAAATCTGCTCTGTAACTCCTGAAACAGTGACTGTAGATATATGAAAATGGTGTTTTGGGGGTGGATATATAGGGTTTTGCCTTATTTTAACCCCCATTTTTGTCATCTCCACCTCCACTAATAGCCAGATGTAATAGAATATGTGTGTGTGTATTGAATGTGTAATACCAAGATCTAATCCTCTAGATTAAAAACCCTAGCATGAATTGATATGAGAAAACAATGCATAGATTTGAATATGATAAGAAAGCATAGAAAGCCCCCAAGGATAAAGTACTCTCAGCAAACTCACAATCCATAATTTCTACCCCATGATTGTATCTTTGGATGCTTGAATATTGAAAATGATGGATCAAGGAAGAAGAAATATTTCTTGCTCCAAGGAATATCCACAAAAATACTTAATATTAACAATGGCTTGATCTTCTATATCATCCTCATGAAATCTTGCATCTTCACTTCACTGTCACTTTCTTGCATCAATTGATTATGTCTCCACTCAATGGATACTTGGTGTGTAGTTGTTGTGCAAATAAAGGCAACAAAGAGTCTTTATATAGAGGTTTGAAGGTGAGGCTCCTCGGGCAATGTAAGGGCCCATAATTCAAATTTCACCTTGAATTATGGCCCAATCACAATAACCAACTAAGGGGGGAAAATAATTAAATTAATTTCAAATTAAAACCCTTCCGCATTCAGATCTGGAAGCCCAACATTGATTTTGGGGTCCTCTGGGACCAAAATTTGAAAAGGGGGATCAAATCCCAACAAAGGTCAAGGATGACCTTGACTTTGAACTAGGTCAAAGTTGACCTCGACCTTGAACTAGGTCAAATTAGACCGTGACCTTGACCTAGGTCAAATTTGACCTCGACCTTGACCTAGGGGTCCAGATCTAGTCAGTGTAGAGAACAGGGGGTCTCGGGGATGCCCAGAGACTTGGAAATGATAACAGAATAGGTTAGAGTGCTAGAAAAGGACACAGAGGCCTATGATGAACATGATGAAGGATATGACCTGACCTATACCTAGATCCTACCTAGAAAATAGAACCATGGAGAAAGTAAATCAAGGAGGATCCTTGGAATCCTAATGCTAATTTCACCTACAATGAAGAGATCAAGTGCAAATGCATCCTAAATGAAAATCTATCATGATAAATGCACTAAAAGAGGGTGATAAACCTATCAATATGTAAGTTCTTCCATTTTAAGATGATACATTTAGCCCCCACTTTAGCTTAGATATGACACTACGTGAATATGAAAGCTAAAGTAAGAAAATATCATAGTAAATAAAAAGGATATAGCCAAGTCCTCGATGTAGAGATCCTACAGAAAACTATTAGAACCTACAACACACAAGGTTAATGAAAATTCATAAATCACCTAGAGCTTACTAAATGAAAACTGAGAAGTGCATAAAGCCCCTTATGCCCCCCCTGTTTCGTCTTTCTACTTCTGAAGGGTGAAATACGGTGATAAGGATAACTTTATACACTGGATATGTAGTTTGTTTAAAAGTCCTTTCCTAAACCAATTAGAAGTATTATCATCCTTCCTTAACTAATTCAAGGAGTTAGGTATCTAAATCATGATTCCAATGCCACTAATGACACTAAAAATGGAGTTACCGAACTCAAGTTTTGATGAAAAGAGTGAATGTCTATCTAAATGCACATAAAGGGAAATTCAAATTTAACATGAGTAAACCCTAAGAAAAACCCTAACAAAACCCTAATTTTGACTATAAATAAGGAAAAGGAAGTCATACTTACTCGTTCTTACCATTTGTAGATTTGAAGAGAGAAAGAAAGATGCCGAGGAGAGAAGAACTTCAAGCGACACACATGGAGCTCCTGAGACGGTGCCTGGCTACCAGATGACCGGTTCCTGAGGTGAGTTTCTCAATTATAACCTTCTTCTAGGTAGACCTTGGTTACATACTATGCATGCATTTCCTTCTACTCTTCATTGCAAGGTTATGTTCATTTATAACAACTTAATGTGCACATTACATGTGGATGATGCATCGAATCCTTCCCTAAATGTAGAATATGTTAAAATATCTTAGCCTCTTCAACCAAGTAAAGAGATTGAAAAACAACCTGAGATAAAAACAACCTATAGTATGTAACTATAGCTATATTCTGGAGTCTCATAACCTATTATAGATCCGGTGCAATTTTCATCAAATTTGGACCTAAAAGGACTAGGTCAAATTTGATGAACTAGTCCCGAATGTGGTCTACTTTGATGACCTACTCCCCCAATTTGTAGCTAAAATTTACACAATGGATATTTACAGACATCAGAGGCCTAGATCTGGAGTTACACCTAATTTTGACATCTCGACGATAGTTAAGTTTAAATCTAAAAATCAATCTTCCTCTTCTTTCTTCAAGGTAAATTCATTTCTCCTATTTTCCTCTTGCACTTACTTTCAATTATATTTACATATCACTTTTACAATTCCCTTTACATTTCCTTATCATCCCTATCAGAAATAATTCAAAGCCCTACATTGTGTAGATCTCGCATTGGAACCCCTACTTTCTTGATTAATTAGATTCACCCTATTCAAATGTATGTTATATTTATTGAGTGATATACATACTAGAATTTCTCACCATTTTTTACATTACATTTTGGTGAACATGACTTATAACATTTCCATTCTAATTTTGGTGTTAGATCCCGTTTCTTTGCAATTAGATATCGAGATATACTTGTATGCATTGTGTTAATTACTATTTTGTTCCATTGTATGCATCTAGAACTATAGGTTCCAAATTTTCTTTTTTGTTTATATCTCATTTACATCAATTACATTGTTCTATTTAATATATTTTCATTTCTCAAAAGATAAAAAAATTGCATCTTGCTTCATAGATCTAGCTTATTCTTAGATTTCATTGCATTCCATTTTTTCCAAACAATAAAGAAAATACAAAAATATATCATCCATAGTTATTGCATTTCATTTTAAATGGAATTGTTATCTTTATTTTATTGTTCAATTTCAAGTTTTCTTCAAGATGTTCCATTTCATGCATATGATGACAATTTTGTTCTTCATTTATATAATTATCTCCTTTCCAAAATTGATCTTAACGCTAAGGAAATTGTGATTACCACCATTCCTTGTAAATATCTCCCTCTTACCAAATAGGGCCTCAATACAAATGATAATATTTCTTCTACAATGTTTATTCCTTGCAAGGATCCTTTGGTACAAGAGGATGATCATATGATTATTTCTTCTAATGATAAATCACTTCCTATTCTTTTCATTGACGTTCCTTCTATAGATGAGGATGACATACTTTAGATTTATGTTTGTCCTTCTCCTAAAAATACCTTAGAAGTACAGTATGGCATCCATGATGCCCTTCCTAAGGAATCCTTTAAGCTTAATGAAACCAATCAAGTCAATACCATTCAAGATACCTCTCAAAAAAAATTAGGGATTGTTATTAAAATTTCTATGAAAATAGATTTTCATGTAGTACCATACATATATAACAATCCTCAAGAGGATAGTATCCTTTATGACCTTCTTTCCACAAATCCAACCCCAGAACATAAGGATCTTAATCAAACTAATTTTATTCAAGCTCAATCTCCTTTTTCAATTATTTCTTCAATACAAATAGGCAAACTATCAACTCTTCAAGATGATGATTGGGGAACCTTATAATTCACACCAACATTCCATACCAAGGAAAAGACCCTTGAATTTGAAAATTAAACAACTCCATCTGATGAATGTATGGATATTGATTGGTCCTCTTTATATTTCAATCCCATTCCACTTAAAGGAGACTCTTATTTTACCGATATATCAAACCTTCCTAATGGACATTATATAGAATGTGTGCAACAAATCATTAAAAATAATGATAGATATATATCCACTTTTTCAAAAGAAACTTTAGCTTTCCAACCTTCCCATTTTCCCAATCAATCTACAAATTATTCTTCTAATTTCTCATCAAAATAAGAGGATATTTTTTGGGGGATTATTAAGGCCAACTTAATCACTCTTCCTTTGAAAAATAAGTGGAAAAATAAAAAACACAAATAAGAAAATTCTTCCATTTGTATATATCATCAAATTCATGGCCATAAGTATAAAGAGTTATATGATTTGAATTGTAAAATTAAAGAACTCGTTATATTGTGGTATGATTCAAATGACATGTAACAATTAATGACATGTTTGTCATGATCATTCTAAATAGCATCTATGATCCTATTATGTTTCTCCTCACTACGTGAGATTGCTAAGCCTATCCTTTGTAGGCTCATTTTCATTTACAACGATGTAATTTTTGGTGCAATCATACTTTGTGAGAAACATAATAGTCCTTTTTTCCCTGTCTCCCACTTGGGGGGAAAGGGTCCTATATCACTCTCCTATTTATCTCAAAGGATCCATTTTCTCCCTTTTTTGACTTTTTTATTTTATACGATGACATTATTAGTTGCATTAATTTTTTATTTTATATAAGGAACTTCTCTTTTTCAAGATATTTACAACCCAAGTTGCAACCTCATGCTTTCTTGAAAATACATGTCTATTATAAATAGAAACCACTTAGTAATCATAACGTGTCCTACCTTTTTTTATCTTCATATATACATCCAATATCCATTTTAGACTTGCATCTTTTATAGTATGATTCCCTCTCTTGTGTGGATTTGTTGTTTTACACAAGGATCTTTTTGTTTTTAGGAGATTTGCATCTCGAGTTGCAACCTTATGCTTCCTTAGAAGAGCATGTCTATTATTAAAGATCTATCACTTAGGGAATATATTAAGTTATTATTTCTATCTAATATTTTTCTCCTTCATAGGATTCATTATCTCTTTGTTGATCATCTCTTTTGTACTATGATGTCCTCCCATGTACAACCTTGTTGTTTAGGGTCTTTCTCCTTAATGAGATTAGTATCCTCCTTACAATTTCTTCCTCACATGGAAGTGCATATATTGAATAATAGGGTTAACCACTAAATAGACATAATGTGTTATCCTTCTCCCTTTCTTCATCTCTTCATGGACTCGTATTATTTCATGATGGTACATCCTTTTTGGCACAAGATACTTTGTTTCACGCAATATCCTAACATCTTTTCTTAACAATATTTTTCATCCCTCAAAGGGCATGTCTATTACTTAATAATCATCCATATCATATGTCTCATTCACCTCCTTCTTAATGAATTTCTTAGTTTATAATGTGATATATTTTTACAAATATTTATGTTTACATTAGGAGTTATCTATGGTTTGCAACTTATTTTTCTCGAAATTGTGTATATATTATGAAGTAATTATCATTAGGAATGCACCACATATTATATCTTTCCTTAACACTTGGTGGGAACGGATTCATGTATATTATTTTGCTCTCTATCTTTCCTTCACACTTGGTGGGAAAGGTTTCATGTATATTATTTTTTCTCTCTATCTTTCCTAAGGATCTACTTTCCTTAGTACATTGGCATTTATTTATCATGTGACATTATTTTCTTATAAATAATTGTTCATTTTTATTCAGGATTCTCTTTTATAAAAGAGGTGTTCATCCTTGATCACAACCTATTTTTTATTTTAAAAACTATGTTCATTATAAACCACTTCCCTTACTATGTGTTTTACGATATATCATCCTTCATCAATAATCCCTATTTTACCTAGTAAATTGGGGCTAAATGGGTGCATTCTTGTTCTCTTCCCCTTCTTTTATCTTGAAGATGCTATCTTTCTTCAAGAACTCCTCTTGAAGGTAGTGATCCTACATCCAATACATATTCCTTTCAAGGGTCTCTTCCGACAAGTGGCATATCCTTTCACAATTATCTATTTTCTTATCTCATAAGGGTCAACACTCTTAGTTGAGTTTATGACATGCATTGTTAGTTTGAGGATATCTTCTTGTTGTTGGAATTAGGTATCCTTGATTATCTTCCTTATGATGTCTCCTAAGTTTCCATCATAAGGAGGGGTACATACATACAACCTCCCTTGTACATTATATACAACATTTTTTCATTGATCCACATGGAAACATGCTTTCCATAAGGCTGATCACTTTTCATTAATCCATATGGAAATATGATTTCCATAAGACTAGTCACTTTTCATGCATTCACATGAAATTTCCATAAGCCTAATCACTAAGCATGGATTCACATGTAATTTTAATAAGACTCTTCTCCTAAATCTACTTTGTATGCAAAAAAAATTTAAGCCACCCCATGCACTAAATATTTTCAAGCCACCCCATGCACAAGTTTTTCAAGGTAGAGTTGACTAGAATAACACAATTTTAATTTTATAGATTATAAATTTTTCTTCCTCTCTCTCTTCTCTCCCCCTAGATCACCTAGCATAACACAATTTTGCAGTCTATGAGATTCATGGTTTCTTTCTTTATTCTCTCATAGTTATGCTAGTAGGTTAAATCATGAAGTTTTTATCATCTTTGGTGATGCTCTTGTTCTTCATATGTGATCAATTGTGATCTTGGAATACATTTCCCAACATGATATTAGTGCATGGGACATTTCCAATCAAGGTCTCTTTCACTAGTTGATTAGAGTTCTATTTTTAGTGCTCACCCCTTTTGTGTGTTTTATATTTTTTCTTCTCTTTTTGTTTTTGTTTTTTGTTTTGTGCCCTTGTGCATGGGTGTGGAGTTAAGATCCTTGGCTTAGGGACTTATGTCCTTAAACCCCCTTTTGTATTTTTGTATTTTTTCTTTTCCTTTTTCTTCTTTTTGTTTTATTTTTGGTGTCCTTATACATGGGTGTGGAGTTAAGATCCTTGGTTTAGGGGCTTATGTCCTTAAAATTAGTGATTGACTTATCTCTTTTAAATTTTCCATGATTTTCTCTTTCATCATTCTTTTATTCTTCTTTCTCTTTCTTTACCATGAGCATGATATTGTATCATACTCCTACTAAAATGAGGGATAAATGTATTGTCCTAAAAAGTAAGCACTTAATTTGTGCTTATTTTGAGATCATTTTGAGCCTACTTTAGTGTGTTTCTTATGGTAGGACCTTGTATTTTAATTAAATTCATATTAAATTCAAATAAAATTCCTCCTCCTCCCCCAATCTTGTTTAAACTTGAGGTTGGATCTCTCTTCCATGCATGATTTCTCATCTTTCATGCAACCACATAATTCACTTTCCCCTAGGACCTATACATGCATTTTTGGATTTCAGGATTGGCCCTAATCTCCTGGTAGGCTATGAATTTAACCACCACTTGTCAACACACTCACAAACATCCCAAAAGATTTTGAGCCCATTTCACTTGGACTAGGCTGACCATGATGACCTAGTCCTAATTTTTTGCACTCAAAGTGTTCTCAGAGCCTGATGCTGGGATTTTCTTCTAGGGTTTGAAATCACAAATGGCTTGGATAATATTTGATCCATGATATGTATTACTATAACTGATGGTGATGATGATGAAGAATGACCAAGATCAGAGGAATATAAGATAATAGAAAGGTTAGATCAGTTATTATCTTGTAATTGATGTCAATCAATTGATTTTTGGTTTATATTATGTTGCCATATCATTTAGAATATGATATAAGTTGAATAGGTTAAGAAGAAGAAGAAATGAGATGTTTTGAATTTGAAGAACTTAAATAGGAAAGTGATATAGATTGGACAATGCTAAGATTATGTTGATATTATTGTTTTCTACCTAACATATGATTATATCAAATCAGTAAAGAATGGTAATGAAGATATGACAAGCCGGTAAGAAACATAGTTTTGGCTACCGAGCAGGAAAAGTCACTTGTTAAAGAGGAAAAGTAATTTGGTAAGAACAGAGTATGTTTCAGTAAAGGAAAAGGAACTTAAGGCACCAAGCATAAATTTTTAGGCAACAAGCGAAGTTAATCAAAATTCAGAGTTATCCACTGAGCAAGCAATATATATTAAATACAATGATCAAAATGACATTTAATGATTAGCTATGATGAGCTAGAAGGTTATGATGATAAGGAAAGTTAGTTAGAGAGATCTACGATTAGAAAAATTCATGATGGTGATGTACAACTTAGATCTAAATGGTTAAAATAGAAGGAACAAGTTTCAAGAAAGTTCAAGTTCTGAGGTGAAAGTAAAACATGTTATCGAGATCCAAATACATTGAATAAGTTTATGAAATGGATTGAAAAGATAAGATTGATCAAAGTAAAATGTAATAGAGGAGATTACGTAGCAAAAGGAAGTCTATATAAAGGATGGATTTGTGTTAACTAATAGCTAACAAATTGAAGAGTTAATAAGTCACTGATTGATGCAGTGAATAAGGAAAAGATAGATTCTAAATCCGAAAGAAGAATTTGATGAAGTGTTGAAGTCAGTGGAAAGTAAAGGATTGAATTGAAGATAGAAGAGCACATAAAGGATCTGGTTATGCAAAGATAGTTGCAAATTCATAGGTCAATTTATTTATTGTTGCTTATTAGAATTTGTAACAGAGAAATATCTTAACTGAGTAGACCTAACAGTCTTATTGTAAAATATTTGCAAAAGGTAACATTATAAAGAGTTTCAAAGTCCTTTTACAAGGTCACTCCTAAAAGGGTGAAGATCCTAATAGATCTGAGTTAAATCCATTGATTAGGTCACACCTAATAGTGTGTATTGTAATATTTAACCATATTGTGTCTTGACCAAGTGTACTTCAAAAGAGTATTTTCTTATTGGGTGACAATTCCCACAATGTTTTTTCCAAAAGGTGGGTTTCCACATTAAATACTAGTGTTACATGTGATGAATGATTTATGTGAATGATCTGTTGATTTTTAAATTTTATTTACTATTGTCGGTAAATAGTGAATTGTGTTTAAGTGAATTAATTAGAGAAAAGTTTTTAAGGTACATAGAATCAAGGATTACTGATTCACCCCGCCCCCCCCTTCTTCATAATCCAATAATTGGTATCAAAGCTAAGTACTCCAAGTAGATAAGTTTGAAAGACTTGAGTAAAAGATCTAAAGATGTATACGAGAGAAGTACCTAAGCTAAACAAGGAAAGTTTCTCTACATGGAAAAGTAGGATGAGATTGTACCTATCTAGGATTGGAGAATCTACACTAAATGTTCTAGATAATGACTACACTCCACTACCTCCTAGACCCATGACGGTTGATCAGATGTGAGAAAATAAGGAACACAAATTGGTAATTATACAAATTGATTCTTCCCTGACCGATGTTGAATTCAATGATGTTAAGGGCCATGTTAATTCAAAACAGATGTGGGATAGGCTTACACTTATTTATGTAGAATATAAACATGTACAAAATGATAAGGTTCATAGTCTCATAGGAAAGTATGATGAAATGAGAATGAAAGATGAAGAGAACATTACTCAATATAGTTTCAGAATCAAGGAAGTTTTTAGTTCCATCGGAGGTGCTGGTGGAACATTGACTAATGAAGAAGTGGTAAGTAAAAGTATGAGAACTCTTTCTTCCAAGTATGATATTAGAGTATCTTCTACTCAGGAATTGAAATCCATACCAAATAATGTTTTTATTCTTCTTGTTACAAGTAGTAGTTGTCGTTGCACCAAAAGATCGACCTATTAATGCCTGATACAACCACTAGACTTCTAGAAGACACGAGAGGTTGTTAAACTATGTCAAGAATCTTGAGGGGAGTACTGACCATTTTTCCAACAATCTCCCCCTCAACGTTACCCAAGGAGATTCGAACCTGTGACCAAGCTCTGATACTACTTGTTACAAGTAGTACTTTTTTTTGCACCAAAATATTGACCTGTTAATGCCTGATACAACCACTAGACTTATAGAAGACACATGAGGCTTTTAAACCATGTCACAAATCCCGAGGGGAGTGTTGACCATTTTTACAATAATTCTTGAAACCTCAATTGGTAAGTTGATTGCATTTGAGCTTCAATTATGATAATAGTCTACCAACCATTGAAATAGCCTTCAAATCATATGTGAGTATTGTAACTTCAAGAAGAGATAGAGAGAACTACAATAGTTCATATGGAAATGAATATGAAAGTATATATCCTAACCAAAGAGAAAGAACATGAAGAGTTGGAAGCACTGATTGCTAAGAGACTACCGAGAGGTAAAGGAAAGTATAAAGATAAATTACCCTTGAAATGTTTCAATTGCAATAAGATTGGTCACATTACATCTAGATGTCCTGAAAATGATAAGAATGATAAAAGTGATAAGAGGTACAACTGACACCAAAGATTTAAAGATTACAAGGAAAAAGGTAAGAAGTCTTTCGACCTAGCCTGAGGAAGGTGTAACCAATGATGTTCATCTAATGATATAGAAGAAGGATATGAAGTTGGCTATATTTCTATGAAGGAAGACTTAGATGAAGAAAAGTATGAACATTGAAAAGGACAAAACACTTATTTATTATGTAAGTAAAACTGACCCATGGATTATTGAGAGTGGATTTTCACATCATATGAATGGTGATATTGATAAATTTGAGAACCTAGAAGAGTATGATGGAGGATTTGTCAGATTTTGCAATGATGCTCTATGTCCTCTTAAAGGAAAAGTATCCATTGTATTGAATGAGAAGATGATATGTAATGATGCATATTGGGTTAAAGGTCTAAACTATAATCTTTTGAGTGTTGCACATCTGAACAATACTGGCCACCGACTAGAATTTTTGAATAGAAAGGTAAAGATTTATGGTACTGATGGAGATTTAATTGGACTTGTTGAACAATCAAAAGGTAACTTATTTTATCTTGATACTACTGCAAAGAGTTTCTTATTTTTTAAAATTGAAGATGTGTGGTTATGGCATAAAAGACTCTGTCATGTAAATTTTGATAACATGATTAAAGTGAGAAAAAGAATAGAGTTTGAGGTCTATCGAGATTAAGAAAACCTTTTGGTTGAGTGTGTAGACAACAATACTTATAGATTCTCTCTAGAATGTTTGTGCAACCTTTTTGTTAATTAACAATGTTCTAGCATAGTCAACTATAAATATATTCCTTCTTTCAGCTATACCATTTTGTTTTAGAGTCCTTGATGTAGATACTTGTCTTTTGATTCCATTTTTATTACAGAAGATAATAAATTCATCAAAGATAAATTCACCTCCTCTATCTGATCTTAAACATTTCATCTATTTACACGTTTCCTTTTAAACTCTATCTTTATACCACTTGAATATTTGGAATGCATCAGACTTCTCTTTTAGAAATAGAACATACATCATTCTTGAATAGACATCAACAAATAAAATGAAATATTGATCTCCATAATAGCTTTGTATCTTCATAGGACCACAAAGATCAATATAAAATAATCCCAAAATATCATTAGATGAGTAAGACTTTCTTGAGAAACTTGATTTGGTCATCTTACTAATCTAGCATTCCTTACACATTACGATGTGTATAAAAGGAGACATTTTCCACTCATTTTTACATCCATAGATACCAACCACTATTGTACAATATTTCAAGTGATTCATTATGAATTCAAGATATCCAAGTGCAAGAAAACATCCATTGGTGAACGCATCCATTATCAAGCATTCAAGAGCCAATTCAAACATTTCAAGTCTTCATTTTCCTCATGAAAGAAGGGAGTTTCCTTCCATATATTTATCTTATTTCCCCATAGGAGGTAAAGAAAAGTATTTTTAAATCAAGGAGGAATATCCACATTCATCCATCAAGTCTTCTTAATCTTCAATCCAAAATTGTGGAAAATTAAAACATCTAGTACATGAGGTTTTGTCTTACATGTTTTTTTTTGGTTTTTATGTTGATTCAAAGGTATTGCATCAAAATAATTGATCACATTCTAGGAGACATTTTCATCTACATGGTATGATGTATTCCATTATTTAGATATGATCTTTGCTACATGACAACACTCTTTCTATTTCATTTATTTCATTTCAAGGTTGATTCCTAAATAGGGGTTTGAATAAGGCAGTCCCTTTCACTAAACCTTCTTCCCCTTCTTTTTTATGTTTAGGAATGGGCTTTGGGATTTGTAGAGAAATATTTGTGTGTCTCAGAACTTGTTACAGACCTAGTGCAATTTTCATCAAATTTGCACCTAAAAGAACTAGGTTGACTTTGAGGACCTAGTCCCAAATGAGGTCAAATTTTATGACCTATTCCCCCACTTTTTAGCTAAAATTTACATTGTGGATAGTTGTAGAAATTAGAGACCTAGATCTAGAGTTAAAACTAATTTTGACATCTTGACGATAGTTAAATTCAAATCTAAAAGTTAATCTTCCTCTTCTTTCATCAAGGTAAGTTCATTTCTCCTATTTTCCTCTTTCACTTACTTCCATAGATCATATTTATACATCACTTTTAATTTTCCTTTTACACTTCCTTATCATCCCTATCACGGATAATTTAAAACCCTACATTGTGTATATCTCACATTGGCACCCTTACTTTCTTGGTTGTGCTAATCGAATTCACTTTGTTGGAGCTTTCGTATTCCAATATATGTTAGATTTTGTGAGTGATCTATATCCTAGAATTTCTTACCATTTCCTACATTACATTTAGTTATATTTTCTAGGTCTCTTCTCTAAAAATTAAGGTTGAAGATATGCATATGTAATTTAAATTGTATTCAAGTTTTGGTCTTAGTTTTTGTGTTTCTTGGTGATTAAGAAACTACTCCTGGTCATCTAGAAATAATCTCCTCAAGTGTTGTATTTATCATCAGTTTTTGGTCTAGTCCAAAAATGTGTTGTGATAGCTTCTAACATAGATTGTTGGCAAGTGATATGGTTTATGACATGGTGTTTGGATCTCACCATAGCATGTGGAGATTTGGATATAGTCAAAAAGTGATGTGGCTCATTAGGTAATGTGTTACTTCACGTTTGAGATGACTATGGAAGTTGTTCCTATAATTGTAGATCTAGTATGAGGTTGTGTAATGTATCAATAATCCCTCTCTTTCCTAGAGTGGACCATGCTTCATGTTTCTAGTCCAAGTATTGCATTTCAATCAAACCCAAATGGCCTGTCATTATACAATCTGAGTTGAAAGAAATTAATCACAAAAGTAGGGCATTTTATTATTTTTGCAAATGAGTGTACCAAGACTACCTTGCAACTTGTTTAATCACTACCTTGCAAAATTATCAAGATTTGCATTGGGAGATCTCCACTTAGAATGAGAAATCATTTAGATATAGAGAGAAAGCATGTAAAATGGTTTTGCTTAACTCCATTCGAGATGTGAGATATTAATAGCTAAAGATAACCATTCTAAAGTTTTTTCAAAGTGCAGGCACAAAAACACATCAAACTGTAATTGGAATCAGCTTTGAAAAAATAGTAAATCATCCTATGAGACTCTACCATTGATTATGGAAGTACATTTAAATGAAACCAATATTAAAAAAAAATCCATTTTTCCTAAAGTCACCTAGGATGAAAATAATAATATGCAAATTTTCCCTCTAGGTGACTGATCACAGTGCCTACTAAAAAACAACAAAAGTTGCATCTGGTTTTGGCTTGGGAAATATATAAAATGAACACACTAGTGTCTCGAAATGGATATGGGGGCACTTTGATATGCCTACAATATAGGGTAACACTCCTCATGTCAAAATAAGAAAGAGGGTGTGAAATGTGAAACCTCAAATTAGGGTACTTTATTAAATATAAAAATGTGCAATTTGCAGACATGTGTAATCCCATTAATTCAAGTGACTCAAAAAATCATCATAATTGACTATGGGAGGATGGAAATGGTTAAGGATTCTTAATGATAGAGGGTAAATATATTTCCAAGGCCAATTTTCATAAAACCCATTGGAGATCAAGCCTATGTGCCCTCAAACTAGGCTTATTCAAACAAGGTTTTAGGGGTGCACTTTAATGCCTTAACAAAAATTTTACATGTGCACCACAAATACCTTTGAAATTTGAGAGCACCAGAAAATGATTTGTTTTTTCTTGTTGTAATATACTTCCCCCATGATGTGCTATTGTTATAGGTTTTATTAGATTTATTTAGATGACTCTTGTTGCTCCATTTTCATAAGGTGATAAGGAAATCAATCTTTCATGGAATTCCTCTATTCTCATTTATAATATATGTCGTATGCATGTTATGTTGTACATGTGCCACTATTTGTAAATGTAATTTTGTGTTATCTAATTGGGGATGATGAAAAATGGTAGATACCATTATTTTTGGTCTTTGTGATGCCAGCCCAAAAATAATCTTCTTTGTATCTCTTATGTGACCTTCTTGGATTTTACTTGTAGTTATGCTACCTTTGAGGAGTGATGATGATTCATTTTGAAATAATCTTATTATACATGAATCTTGGATTGTTCATATTTACATTATCATGCCTTGAACATTATTCAGTGGATCCTAAGATTGATCATTCCTTCTATCATTTGGTCCTTTGACTAAACACTTCTATTTTTTCCTTTTACTGATCAATTTTTTTGTATCCCTTAATTGAGACAAACTTTCCTTAAGGATTGATCATGACTAGCAACTCATAACTTGCTAGACTATCAATTCCATCTTTTGCACAATTTTCCCTTTACATGATCTATAGC
Source organism: Chamaecyparis obtusa (assembly GCA_027943335.1). Classification (NCBI taxonomy): domain Eukaryota; kingdom Viridiplantae; phylum Streptophyta; class Pinopsida; order Cupressales; family Cupressaceae; genus Chamaecyparis; species Chamaecyparis obtusa. The sequence continues at coordinate 1,030,620 of BSBK01005047.1, read as the reverse complement.
AATGCAATACCTTACTAGGCTAGTTGGTCATCTCTCTCTCTCTCTCTCTCATGTTGCCTTTTTCCTCTTGATTTTGGATTCGATGAAAACCAAGTCACTTGGGGGCTTGGTGTTTCCTTGTCTCCTTAAATTTTATAAAATTATTTCAAAGCATTGATCTACTTTACCATGAGCATTAGTTTATCTCATACTCTCACTAAACTGGGGGCTAAATGTTGCATCCTAAAAAGTTATCACCCATGATTGCATCCTCAATTAGGCCCCATTTTGGTGATTTCAAGATTCCATGTCTATTATGCTAGATCCAACTACCTATTCCTTCCTGATATATCATCTACCCTATATTCTTGGCTTCTCATTTAATTTTTGGTGTTTTTTCCTAGAAAAAAATTCCCCAAGCTTTTTGTTTCCTCAGGAATGAGACCAAATTTCAACTAGAGCCTTGTTATGATGATTTGGTGGGAATTTAGAACCCGTGGTTAGCCTAGCTTAATTTTGAATCCCTAAATGTGTGATTAGGTATATAAACACCCTATATCTCCTCATTTTGGTAACCAAGAATATACATAAGCTATCTATGCTCAAGAAGCATTCAAGCAATTAAGATAACTCAAGATTTGAAGGAGAGGATTCAAGATCTATTATCTCTCTTGGAATCTAAGGCAATTTGAAGGAAACATTCTCCATTGAAGAAATATTATCTCTCATGATGGAAAAGTAGAGGAATTATCAAGAAAGAAAGAATATTCTTCATCCATTCTCATGTGTTCTTCCTCCATAAAAAATGTTCAATCAAGCATAAAAATATTGAAGATCTAGGAGTGACATTCAAAGATCCATGAATTTGTGAAGGCATCTATGATTACATTCTACATTAAAAGGTCAAAAAATTCAATACAAGTGTTATTCAAGAATCTTCATGAATATCTGCAATCTCAATATCCATTCTCGATGGTATTGGCATGGTAGATCTAAAATTTACCTTCAAATTTAGTTTCTTTATGAAATATTATTTCATTTTCTAAGTTGATTCATTAATAGGGGTTTGACCAAGGAAAACCCCTTTCCATGACCTTTTTCCTATTTTTTTTATGGATATAGGTATAGGTGGTGGAATTGTCAAAACAAGTCAAAAAAGGTTGGGACCTGTAGGAAACTCAAGTCAAAATTTTGGGCTGATTCCTACGGAAAAAAATGCCTTAGGCTTTTTGTTCCCCATAATATCTAATTCCTAGGGTATTTTGATCCACCCAAATTAACCTAAGCTTCAAATACCAGGTCCGTACAGTTTATGGCTTTCCATTTCTAGTAATCATTGGTTCTTGTCTATTTATTTCAATCTTTATTATCCCAAAACTTTTTAATTTAGTTCATTTTTATTATATATATTTCATCGTTAGAATAATTTCTCAAATCTATTTCATTTTTAATTATAAAAATTGAAGGATACAACCAAGGTTCAAGTCCCCACTGGGTATCTCTCTACTATGGTTCTTAATTGAGAGTTGATGACTTTGACCCTTGGTAAAATAGTGGGGCTTCTTGCTTGTAGAGCTTACAGGAAAGAGTCAAATAAATTTTAAAATTTAAACAAGGAAGCTTTGGAATAGTGACTTGCGCTCTGTAACTTTTCACATGCTGCAATATTTTTTAAATTTTAAAAATGGTGGTCTTTCTTTGGGGGGGGGGGTCTTCTGCCCCCCATGAACTCTACTATCGGTTACTTGGTTGTTGATTCTTCCAAGGTTTTTATGATAAGTACTTTGGATTCCCTTCTAAAATCTCTCCCAAAAGATGAATGGAAAGGTGCACTTGTGGGCCCCCCTAGGACAATTTCAAGTCCATTTTGGTTGATTTTTCTCTCACGATGGAAGGAATTTAAATTTTACTCCCAAAATTTGTTGTGGAAAGAAGCATGGAAGACTTGAACTTGGCTACCACGGATAGATTTTTCAAATTTTGACCCACCATAGATATGGTGAGGAAGTGGGTGGGAACCCAATGAAAACTCCAAGGTAGCGTGGTGGTCTCGATGATGCTAGGAGGTTTGTTCCTCTTCAGATTCACTACTTTGGAAGATATCTCTTTCAACCTCTTGGGATCTTGGATGTATGGAAAGAACTTCCTCGCTCTTGCTAAGTGGAAGCTAGGATTCGATCCATCTGTTGAGCTTAGTAGAATTGTGTCAGTTTGGGATTGGTTACCTAGCCTCCCCCTTGAGTTCTAGGATGAACAAGTCTTTAGGTGTATTGGGGAATATTTTGGGAACTACATCTTAATAAAAATATGGTTATTAAGATGAAATCACACCTAGGTTTCTCTAGGTTCTTGTTATACACTAAGTTTGCACCCTTGTTTTAAGCTCTCTTGGTCTTGATAACTTAGTATAACATGGGAATCATCTCCAAGTTGTGGGACCTATGCTAACTGAGATGAGACCTCCAGGTTCTAGGCTAGTTCCTCTTGGATAATCACCTTAATTTGCTTCTTGACAGGAAAGTAAACTCTTGAGGGAAAAGGGATAGAAGGAATGCATGAAAGGGAAATGACTGAAAGAAAACTATCCTGCTAGGTGATACACTGAAAATATGGTATGAATTACAGTATAGAGAAATGAAATCAGTGCACAAACTCAGGTCTAGGAGATCACAACTCACTGAATAGGCTTGCATCAATATTTCATAGAAGGTTCTGCAATAGAAAGAGGCTATTCAGGGAAAGAGAGAATTTCAAAAACAATAGCATTCCTAAGAATTTAGACACAATCTATAACCTGCAAACAAACATTCACCTCTGCAACTAGGTATAGGAATGAGATAGATTGTCAGGGGGTTGAAGTATACCCACAAGATCATTCAAATCAAATCATCCATAGGAATACACATGAATTGTAAAAAGAAAGAGGGATCAGGAACCCTAAGATATTATTGAAAACATACATATACTCAATTCATTAAGAGAAATTTTAGACAAGAAGGCATAGGGATAGAAAGAATGTCACAAAATACCTCTGCAATATCTAAACATCAATGAAAGGTTACAAACTACAGAAAGCTAGAGGGCAAAAAGAATGCCATGGATAACTCCTCAGAAAGAAAATCTCTCTTTTACAATTGTAAACTCTAAGCTCTAAAAGCTCCAAAAAACATTATATACATCTCCTTTATTACACACAGGCAGGAGCAAAAACCTAACTAGGGTTACATAGATTTTCATAAAATAATCAAACCCTAATTCTATCAAGTCTGACCATAAATGCCCATGAAAATATCCTAACCAATCAGATCTTTGTACCTGCATGTCTGTTTCATCACTACATCTACCTAAAGACAAGCCACCTTGATCAATCTACCTCTCCCCAACTTGGACTCACCATAACTATTCAAATCTGGTACTTCAGATATTTTGAATTTTAAAATATAAATAATCACAGGTGGCACAAAACCTTTATTTTTATTAATGGCTAGTATTTGAAGTTGATCTCATTTTTAAAAATGGCCATAGATCTTTTGTTTTACCCAGGCACCGCTTATGTTCTTAACCCTAACTCATCTGGTGAATACGTGACTAAGGCCTTCATTTCAGGTTCTCCTTTCCCTTTAGTCACTGAATCTCCTAAACATTTCACTAACTCTGGCTTATTCTGGTGATCACGCAACAAGCACTGATCCCACTTTAATAGTCTCTGAATCACTTGAGGTCTTCATAATATTCCTTCCAATTGAGCGATTGCCCAACTGAAGAGAAATCTCATAGTCGCTAAATGAAAAAGAATATTCTCTTTCATTGGGTGATCACCTGATTGAGCTACAAACCTAGGCCCCTCTTGCCACTTGTCATCATACTACTAGCCAGTCACTTAAGATACTCAGACCCATTGACAAATGCCAACTATTCTACCTAGTGACTAATAAGAATCGAGCATGTCAGGGCCTCCTGGCAACACAGACCCATAGCATCCTTAACCTTTCATCGGACAGTTGTCACTATACCACAACCTTAAACATCATGCATCTTACTTCAACGGTATAATGACAATTGTAGATCATGTCTGAACTTTAACTTGCCTCATAAGCCAAAGACCTCAGGCCCACTAACAAATCCTTGTCACCATCCGACCAGCCAATCAGGAGCAAACACCTCAGACTATATGGTAGTGGACCCACTGACAACTGAAGCACTACATTGGAATGAAGATCAAGGACTATCATTATACCATGATACTAACCCCCAAGCACATTTCCTCAGTGGTATAATGATAGCAATAGATCAAGCTCGAACTTTAACTACTTCAGACCTGAGACTGCGAAACATAATGGTAACTGCTCGCCAGATCACCGGATGTTAAGAACTTAACCGCTAGGAATAGGAGACCTCACAAACACATAGTTGCTTAGTCACTGAATAAAAACTTAACTGCCCCAAAAATAGGAGACCTAGCGACTGCATCTTTAAAGAACTAGGCCCACCCTACCAAGTGTCACCACATTATTGCATTGCACTTTACCTTGAGCTGACCGCCTCTGACCATGGTAATATTTGGTGAATAGGTGACTAAGAAAACTTGAAGTTTCATGATCTTTTGGCCAACCATGGTTAAATTTTGTGACCTCCCAACTGAAGAGAAATCCTTAACTCAGTGTTGACATGAGTTATAACTGTAGTCAGGAGAAATGCCTTAGTCACTGGATCATTGAAAGGACTGGTGACACCGAGTTATATTAAGAGATTACCCAACTGAAGGGACCATCCCCAAGTCACTGAATAAAAAGGAATATGCTTTTTGACTGGGAGATCTCACAAACAAAGGAGATCACGAGGTCGGGAGATGGAAAGAAATATTTCGCTGGGTCTTAGAGATCTTGCGACTAGCCTTAGAATATAAAGTGCACATGGGAAATGGAGACTTAAGTGGCTGAAAAAGGTAATGGAAAATTAGAATAGGCCATAGGGTTTTAGGGTTTAAGGCTTTTGTGGCTTTTTTCCACTGGCTATATTTTCAAATTAAGTGATCCTCAGACCAGAGAGCTAAACAATTGCAGAGACTAGAGGATAGGACACAAGGCCATGAAAAATTTCTTAGAGGTGTTCAACATGGTTAAAATGAAAACCCTTGGATAGAGCCCAGTCTATAGCCAAATTTGTATGGAACAAGAAAAATTGGGTAACATTTTGGTGATTTTTGCTAGATGTCAGCCTGTTAGACATTGATCAATGGCCTTAAAATGATCCATTGGGAAAAGGAGTCATCATGTGAGCACAAAACTTTCCAACAAGGAAACAGACCTGGCACCAGAAGAACAAAAAAAAAACTGTGCACGAGCACTTCTTGAAAAATAGGAAAGCTAACCTAGAAAAAGGGGACAAAAAGTAGGAAAACTAACCTAACCTAAACTAACCAGTACAGAAAATTGGTCAAAAAAATCCATTCACTGGTAGGCTGAAATAACTACCCTTCCTCATTAGGATATTTTGCATTGAGTGCATAAGGATAGCTACAAGGATATGAGACATATAAAGATTTATCAAACAATGGTGAATTGCCTCTGCAAGGATAGGATCAAGTTTACTCACCTCAAATTGATCATGTGGAGATGTCTCAGTAAACTCCTTATGGGCCAAGTATCTGATAGGGCAGCCTCTTGAAAGTCTGAAGGTAGGACTTTCCCTGATGGTTTCTTTTTTATCTTCATGGTTGCCCTTTATTATGGCTATCCATGTCAACTCATCCTCCATGCATAGGGGATTTTCATCCTCTTCCTTTAAACATGAAAAGAGCTCATCAAAGTTGTCAATACCCTGAAGACCCCCAAGAATGACTAGCTTGTTACAATCAAGCTCCACACACTAGCTTCCTATGATGTTCTCCAAACAATCCTCTCTGAGGCTTTGGTTATCCTTTGCATATTGGGAAGTCTCCTCCTTGAAGATGAGATCAAGCTCATGAATCAGCATATCCTTAGGATCAATCTCCTCTAGCTGCTACAATTTTACAGAGGTGGCTATGATCATAGCCTCTTCATTTTGCTCAACAAAACTAGGCAGCTCATCTAACAAGGACAAGGCATCCTCTTTTATATCAACCTCCTGTTGATGATGAACCTTTTGTTCTGATTGACCTTCAGCCATAGGTAATGGCATGGTCTCTTCTTCATCATCAACAAAGAGGGGGAGCTCATCAAACAAACCAACCAAGAGTTCAGGCTGAGCATCAATCTCCATCTCCTCACATTGTTGGCTCACTTTATCACAATCATCACTCAACACTAATACCTCAAATTTCCTCTCCTCCTCATCACATGAAAGCTCATTTACCATAGGTCCTTGCTTAGATACTAGACTAGTATCTTTGAAAAGACTTGGCATCTAATAGTCAGGAGGTAGAGTCCATTGGGGTATCCATGACACTTCATCATTTTGAGAGACCAGAGGGGACTCTCGAGATAAACAATTTTCTTGCACAGACTGCTCTTCCAGAGTGGTAGAATGGATCTCAAGTATAGGCTCTTGGAAAGAACTTTTTTCCTTAAAACTTGGGATGTGAAATTGAGGGGGCTCAAGGGGAGACATAGAAGGCATACCTTTCTTGAAGCTTGGAAAACTGAAGGCCTTGTCACCTTGGTGTTGCTCTATCTCAATATAGTCCTTAGGTTGTTGCAGACCACCATAAGGTTGCAACTACTCCAAAATAGGCTCAGACTCTTGAAGGGTACTCCTAAAGCTTGGAAATGAATGCTTTGTAGGATCTTCATGTGTAGCCTCTTGAAACAAATGGGTCCTCCAGCTTGGGATCCTAGGTTTAGGAGCCTCTTGATCAACAATTTGTGATTTCAGCCTTGCTGACTCAATATCATCTCGGCGATTGATCTCTTCTTGAAAAAATTTTATTTGTTGCTCATCAACAAGAGCCTCTACCACTTGGTAGGGAACTGACCCTTGTTCATAACTTTGAGCCTCCATCTCCTGCTACTCTCTGATCTCATACACTTGCTTAATCAAATCAAGCAATAGATTCTTTGTCTCTTCTTGCTCTTTTGTAAAGTTTGAGCTATGAATTTGCTGCCAATTAGGCTGAAAAGGGGTAGGTGGGTGGTAAGTATGATGAGGCAACTAGCTTTGCATTTTTTGTTGTACCATTTGTGCCCATGATCCCTCTTGTTGGAGGGCCCGCTCATAATCTTGTACAAGGGCATAATCATTTTGGGCATGTTGGATATATTGATAGCCTTGTATAGTATGAAAGCTTGGGGTAAAAGTAGGCTTTAGGTGGCTTTGATAAGGCTGATAACTAGTCCATTAAGCATTATTCTCATAATAGGATGGTGAGTAACCTGACTATCCATAATAACTTGACATGTCTACTCATGCAATTAGCTGGAATTTGAATATGAAAGATTTGAAACATACCAGCACTTGATCTTTGAAACCAGCAGACTTTCCAGACTCACAAGATATGTAGCAAAATGACCTCTTCTAGGTCTATAGTATGTTATCAACATATCAAAGATAGCATACTTTGAACATGAATCTAAACTTTGGTCCCACCGGGCATGCCAGAATTGTTAAGCCCAAGGTGGGGTGTCTTCTTAATTTGAATATGATCTTAGTCCCACCAGGCATGCCAAAATTGTTATACACTAATTTTGCACCCCTTTTTCAAGCTCTCTTGGTCTTGATAACTTAGTATAACATGGGAATCATCTCCAGGTTGTGGGACCTATGCTAACTGAGATGAGACCTCCAGGTTCTAGGCTAGTTCCTCTTGGATAATCACCTTAATTTGCTTCTTGACAAGAAAGTAAACTCTTGAGGGAAAAGGGATAGAAGGAATGCATGAAAGGTAAATGACTAAAAGAAAACTATCCTACTAGGTGATACATCAAAAATATGGTATGAATTATAGTATAAAGAAATGAAATCATTGCACAAACTTGGGTCTAGGAGATCACAACTCACTGAATAGGCTTGCATCAATATTTCATAAAAGGGTCTGCAATAGAAAGAGGCTATTCAGGGAAAGAGAGAATTTCACAAACAATAGCATTCCTAAGAATTTAGACATAATCTATAACCTGCAAACAAACATTTGCCTCTGCAACTAGGTATAGGAAAGAGATAGATTATCAGGGGGTTGAAGTATACCCACAAGATCATTCAAATCAAATCATCCATAGGAATACACATGAATTGCAGAAAGAAAGAGGGATCAGGAACCCTAAGATATTATTGAAAACATACATATACTCAATTCATTAAGAGAAAATTCAGACAAGAAGGCATAGGGACAGAAACAATGTCACAAAATACCTCTGCAATATCTAAACATTAATGAAAGGTTACAAACTGCAGAAAGCCAAAGGGAAGAAAGAATGCCATAGATAACTCCTCAGAAAGAAAATCTCTCTTTTACAATTGTAAACTCTGAGCTCTAAAAGCTCCAAAAAACATTATATACATCTCCTTTATTACACACAGGCAGGAGCAAAAACCTAACTAGGGTTACATAGATTTTCATAAAATAATCAAACCCTAATTCTGTCAAGTTTGACCATAAATGCCCATGAAAATATCCTAACCGATCAGATCTTTGTACCTGCATGTCTGTTTCATCACTACATCTTCCTGTAGATAAGCCACCTTGATCCATCTACCTCTCTGCAACTCAGGCTCACCATAACTATTCAAATCTGGTACTTCAAATATTTTGAATTTTAAAATATAAACATTCACAGGTGGTGCGAAGCCTTTATTTTTATCAATGGCTGGTATTTCAAGTTGATCTCATTTTAAAACATGGTCGTAGATCTTTCATTTTACCCGAGCACCACTTCTGTTCTTAACCCTAACTCATATAGCGGATATGCCACTAAGGCCTTCATTTCAGGTTCTCCTTTCCCTTTAGTTGCTGAATCTCCTAAACATTTCACTAACTCTGGCTTATTCTGGCGATCACATGACAAGCACTGATCCCACTTTGATAGTCACTGAATCGCTTGAGGTCTTAAGAATATTCCTTCCAATTGAGCAATTTCCCGACTGAAGAGAAATCTCATAGTCACTGAATGAAAAAGAATATTCTCTCTTTCATTGGGTGAGCACCTGATTGAGCTACAAACCTAGGCCCCTCTTGCCACTTGTTATCATACTACTGGCTAGTCACTTAAGATACTCAGACCCACTGACAAATGCCAACTGTTCTACCCAACAACCAATAAGAATCAAGCATGTCAGCACCTCCTGGCAACATGGACCCATGACATCCTTAACCTTTCATCAGACGGTTGTCACTATACCATAGCCTTAAACATCATGCATCTTACTTCAACGGTATAACAACAATCATAGATCATGTCTGAACTTTAACTTGCCTCATAAGCCAAAGACCTCGGGCCCACCAAAAAACCCTTGTCACCATCCGACCGACCAATCAGGAGAAAACACCTCAGACTATATGGCAGTGGACCCACTGACAACTGAAGCACTCCATTGGAATGAAGATCGACAACCATCATTATATCATGATACTAACCCCCAACCACATTTCCTTAGTGGTATAATGATAGTCGTAGATCAAACTCAAACTTTAACTACTTCAGACTTGAGACCGCGAAACATAATGGTAACCGCTCGCCAGATTGTCGGATGTTAAGAACTTAACTACCAGGAATAGGAGACCTCGCAAACACATAGTCACTAAGTCATTGAATAAAAAATTAGCTACCACAAAAATATGAGACCTAGCAACTACATCTTTAAATAACTGGGCCCGCCCCGCCAAGTGTCACCACGTTATTACATTGCACTTTACCTTGAGCTGACCACCTCTGACCATGGTAATATTTGGTGAAACAGTGACTGAGAAAACTTGAAGTCTCATGATCTTTTGGCCAACCATGGTTAACTTTTGTGACCTCCCGACTGAAGAGAAATCCTTAACTTGGTGTTGACATGAGTTATAACTATAGTCAGGAGAAACACCTTAGTCGCTGGATTGTTGAAAGGACTAGTGACCCCGGGTTATATTAAGAGATTACCTGACTGAAGGGACCATCACCAAGTCACTGAATAAAAAGGAATATGCTTTCTGACTGGGAGATCTCACAAAAAAAGGAGATCACGGGGTCGGGAGATGGAATGAAATATTCCACTGGGTCTTAGAGATCTTGTGACTAGCCTTAGAATATAAAGTGCACATGGGAAATGGAGACTTAAGTGGCTGAAAAAGGTAATGGAAAATTAGAACAGGCCATTGGGTTTTAGGGTTTAAGGCTTTTGGGGCTTTTTGCCAATGGCTAGATTTTCAAATTAAGTGATTCTCAGACTAGAGAGCTAAACAATTACAGAGACCAGAGGACATGACACAAGGCCATGAAAAATTTCTCAAAGGTGTTCAACATGGTTAAAATGCAGACCCTTGGATAGAGCCCAATCTATAGCCAAATTTGTATGGAACAGGAAAAATTGGGTAACAGTTCTATGTTAATGTAATGATAAAAAAAACCCTACCCAAATTTGTAGTCCTCAAATCCAAACTAGGTCATTGGAATCATACCATAGTCTATGACAATGTCACTCTCTTCTATCAAACTTGTAACTCAAAAGGCCACATTGTGGTAGAATGCATGGCACTCTCTCCAATAGAAGGATCTCAAGTTGAAGAACAAGGCTACTGTGGATGTGACTGATATGGCTTCTTGTTTTTAGACCCCTCTGAGGGATGCAACCCCATGCAAACCCTCCTATTTTAATGGTTGATGGCTCAACTTCTTATAGGATCAAAGATGGAGAAATACATCATGATACTTCCACTATAGGTGATAGGCTGAAGATTCTGCTACCTGAGGTTGTCTCAGGTGTAGTTGGTATTTTGGGCTACCATCCCTTGGCTCCCTTGATACCTCTACTAGGATTCCCTAGTGGTGAATCAATTTTTGGGTTAGTTCTAGAAGTACGCCTCCTACCATGTGTTATCTCCCTAGAAGCTATGCTTGTCCCCATCCTAACACCTAAGGTGATGGACATGCTAATTGATGAGGAGGTTGACTAGAAGATTTTGAAGAAAAAAACCATGAACAAGAAGGTGGATGTTGGCATTGAGGCAAAGGTGGGAAGACATTTTGAAAGGTCCCAAAGACAGACAAATGTTGCAAGGGAGATTGATGCAGGGAGGAAGCTCACCCTTGACCTAAGTCAAAAAGGTAATAAATAATATGTATTGTAGAATATTAGGGGCCTCAACATCATTGAGAAGAAATATGCTATTAGACATTATATTAATGACTACAAGGTGGACATTCTATTCTTGCAAGAGGTAAAGATGACTTATTCTAATTTTGAGGTTTTGGTGGGGAGGTTATGGCCGGAGCCTATTTCTTCTAATTAGAGGCATCTAAGGTGTCAAGGAGCATTTACACCCTTTAGAAACCCTTACATGTTACAGGGGATGCCCTTAGTTTCTCCCAACACTACCTTGCAGTTAAATTCAGAAATCAATCTGAACAATGGCACAACTTTAATGTGTATACCCCAAAACCCTCCCTGGGAGGAGAGTGGTGTGGAATGGTCTATCCTCTTATTTCCTCACCCTCCAAGACTCCAAAATTATGGTTCTATGTGACTTAAAATAATCATTGTTCCCCTCTAAAAAGATTGGGGGTTCAATGGACTACATTGACAACATGGGTGACCTATCTAGCTTCGTCAACAATAATGGCCTGTATGATCTAGAATTGACGGGTAACCCCTTCACTTGGTCCAATAATAGGAAGGTCCCTCACCTCATCCAAGTTCATCTTGATCGATTCTTGGTTTCTTTCTCCTGGGACTTGGGAGCTACTTTCTCTTTGGTTGTGTTACCCAGGACCACCTCGGACCACAACCTTCTCTTGCTTAAATGTGTGTAAAATTAGCACCCTATCCCTTCTCCCTTCAGATATGAGATTATGTGGGCTCCCCACCCTAACTTCCATGAGAATTTAAATAAATGGTGGTCCACCCCGGTGAGGGGTTCTTCTATGTTTTGAGTTGCAAAAAAATTGATATTATTAGGGGAGTTGTCAGAGGTTGGAGAAAAACCAACCTTGGGGATATCTTTAAAACTAAGAAGGATCTTTCTAGGAAGCTTGAGGTCCTCCAACAATGCATGGCTTCTAGTGACATCTCCCTAGACCTTCACAATAATGAGGAAGCTACTAGGAATAATTGGAAGGAAGTCATGTAAAAGGATGAAGTCTTTTGGAAGTAGAGATCACATGTCTAGTGGCTTGAGGAGGGAGATCATAATACTACTTTCTTCCATAAATTTTCCTGCAAGTACAAGAAACATAATTGTTTGTGCACCCTCAGGGATAACTCAGGGCTGGTGGTCTCTAATACCAATCATTTAGGAAGATAGGATTGTGGAGAATTTGGGAGAATAACTTCTCTCCCACCTCCCAAGGACTGTGACTAGTGTTTAAAATGACATCCTCTCTAGGGTCTCCAACTCTTATGTCAAAAGGGAAGATTTTTCTATGGGTTCCTACAAAGTCCCTAGCCCATATGGGTCCCCCCAATATTTTTCCAATAATTTTGAGATATTGTGGGCCATGACATGACTAGTGCAACTAGAAATTTCATCAAAATGGGAAAGATATTAAAAGAAAACTCAATGATAACTATATTTCCCCGGTTCCCAAAAATAAGGAACCTACTTGTATGGAGGGTTTCAGACCTATAAGTTTGTACAATACCATCTACAAAATCCTCTCTAAGATTAGTGTTAATAGAATCAAACCTATTCTTGATAATATTATCACCCCTAACCAGAAGAGGTTTGTACCGAGCTACAAAATTATGGATGCTTCTATCACAACTCTTGAAATTATTCATTTCATTGACTATAGTAAAGCTACAAGGATGAACCTCAATCTTGATATCTCTAAAGCCAATGACAAATTCAACTAGATCTTACGCTATAAGGAGCTCTTTACTTTTGGGTTTAATAAGTCCCTCATCAATTTTATTAAGGAATGTGTTGAGACTATCATATTCTCAATTCTTATGAATGGAAAAACTAGAGAAACATTTCCCCTAAACAAATGACTGAGACAAGGGGATCCTCTCTCCCTGACCTCTTCATCCTCCTAGAAGAGGTACTTGGGTGCAATATGATGCAACTAGTTGAGGATGGTAGAATTAGAGTAATTAATCCTGCCACCACCCTTGCCTCATTAGTTCTGTAGAAGTTTTTTGATGACACCTTTTTCTTTGGTACATATTCAATTATTGAGGCTAGGGTGTGGAAGACCCTTCTTGATGGCATTGCCTCTGCCTCTAGTTAGTGCATTAGTTATCAAAAAAGAAGAATTTTTTTCTTCAACACTGATCAAATGCTATAGGGGAAAATTTTGGACATTCTAGACTATCAATCATCTACGCTCCAAAAAACCTATTTGGTTCTCCCTCAGATAGTTAAAGATATCAAAAATGACTTCTAGAACTCTATCCTCAAGCATACCTAAATAAAGCTTCTTTGATGGAAAGGAAAAATCCTTAGTAGCGCTAAGAATCTTATTTCTTCTACTTAGAGGTGTCTAGGGTGTCAGGCAGAATTTCCACCCTGTAGAACCCCTTAAATATTATGGTGGATGCCCTTAGTTTCTCCTAGCACTACCTTGTGGTTACTTTTAGAAATCAGTATGAAAAATAGCACAATTTTATTGTGTATACCCCCAACACCCTCCCTAGGAGAAGAGTGGTGTGGAATGAGCTATCCTCTTGTTTCCTCAGCCTCTAGGACTTCTAAATTATGGTATCACATGACTTCAACTCCACCATGTTCTCCTATGAATATCTTTGGGGGTTTTATGGACTACATTGACATCATGGGAAACTTATCTAGCTTCGTCACCAACAATGGCCTCTATGATCTAGAATTGATGGGTAACCCTTCACATGTTACAGTAACAAGAAGGGCCCTCACCTCATCTAGGTTCTTCTTCACTTGTTCTTTATTTTCTCCTCTTGGGACTTTGGATCTACTTCCTCTTTGGTTGTGTTACCCAAGACCACCTCAAACCAAACCCTACTCTTTCTCAAATGGGTGAAAATTAGCACCCTAGTCCCGCTCCCTTCAAATATGATATTATGTAGGCCTTTGACCCTAACTTCCATGAGAAGGTCAAGAAATAGTGGTCCACCCTAGTGAGGGGTTCTAATATGTTCTGAGTTGCAAAAAAATTGAGATTGTTAGGGGAGGTGTCAGAGGCTAGAGAAAAACCAACCTTGGGGATATATTTAAAACCAAGAAGGAACTTTCTAGGAAGCTTGAGGTCCTCCAATAGCGGATAGATTTTGGTGACCTCTCCCCAGACCTTCACAATGATGATGAAGCTACTAAGAAGAACTCGCATGGCTAATGATGAAGTATTTTGGAAGCAGAGATCGCCTGTCCAATAGCTTGAGGAGGGAGATTGTAATACTACTTTCTTCCACAGATTTGCCTACAAGCACAAGAAAAAAAATTATATTTGTACCCTCAAGGATAACTTGGGGCCAATGGTATCTGATACGACTCATTTAGGAACTATGGTTACTAAGTATTTCACTCACCTCTTTTATGAGATGAACCTTGAGATTGTGGAGGACCAACAAGAACAAATTTTCTCCCACCTCCTAAGGACTATGACTAATGCTGGCAATGACCACCTCTTCTCTATGGTCTCTAACTCTAAGGTCAAAAGGGAAATTTTTTCTATGGGTTCCTACAAAGCCCCTAGACTGGATGGGTCCTCCCATCATTTTTCCAAGAATTCTACGACATTGTGGGCCCTAACGTGACTCGTGCAACTAGAGATTTCATTAGAATGGGCAAGCTATTAACAAAAATTAATGATACCTATATTTCCCAAAACTGAGGAGCCTACTTCTATGGAGGGTTTCAGACCCATAAGTCTATGCAAAACCTTCTACAAAATCTTCCTTGATATCATTGGTAATAGAATCAAACCCCTCCTTGATAAGATTGTTATCCCTAACCAAAAGATGTTTGTACCAGACCATCAAATTATCGATGCTTCTATCACAACTCATAAAATTCTTCATTCCATTTCCCATAGTAAAGCTATAGGGATGGCCCTCAAGCTTGATATCTCTAAAGCTTATGAAAAATTCAACTAGATCTTCCTCTACAAGGTTCTCTCTACTTTTGGGTTTAATCAGTCCCTCATCAATATTATTAAGGAATGTGTTGAGATTGTTTGATTCTTAGTTCTTATGAATGGAAAAATTAAGGACAAGTTTCCCCTAGACAAAGGACTGAGACAAGGGGATCCTATCTCCCCCTACCCCCTCATCCTGCTAGAAAAGGTTCTTGGGTGCAATATGATGCAGCTAGTTAAGGCTAGCAGAATTTAGGTAATTAAGCCTACCACCACCCTTCCCTCATTGGTTTTGTAACAGTTTGTTGATGACACCTTTTTATTTGGTACCTCTTTAATTATTGAGGCCAAGATGTGGAAAACCCTTCTTGACGACTATGCCTCTGCCTCTAGTCATCGCATTAGTTATAAAAAAAAGTAGAATTTTTTTCTTCAACACTAATCAAATGCTACAGGGGAACATTTTGGACATTCTAGGCCATCAGTTGCCCACACTCCTGAAAACCTATCTGGTTCTCCCTCTGATGGTTAAAGATGTTAAAAATGACTTTTGAAACTCTATCCTTGAGCATAGCTAAAGGAAGCTTGCTGGGTGGAAATGAAAACTCCTCAGTATTTCTAGGAAGCTTCAATTTCTCTCGACTTCTCTAAAAGGAATCTTGATGTATTTCATCTTCATCTTCAAAATTAAGGCTTCCATGGCTGAAAAACTTGAGAAAATATAACACACCTTCCCCTGGTCTAGTTGTGAGGAAGAAAAGATACTCCCCCTCGTCTATTGGGATCAAGTCTTCTTATCCAATGCTCTTGGTGGCCTTGGATTACAAAAAATAAATAACCTAAATAGAGCTATGATGACTAAGGTTGCCTAGACAATGGTCAAAGGCTCTATTGACTAGTGCAAAATTATAGAATCCAAATATCTTAATAGGGCCTACTTCTGCAAACTTTATAATGACCATGACCATCCAATGACTCCAATATATGGAATAGAATTATCAAATTCAAGCATACTCTGGAAAAGGGGCTCTCTTGGTAGGTTTGAAATAGAAGAGATTTCCATTTCTAGGAGGATGTTTGGTTGGGTGACTTTATCCTAGGCTCCAATAGGTTCTCCCTAATTAGGAATATCCTCACACTTAGGGTGGGAACTTTGGTGGCTAACTAAATTAGCAATGGGAAGTGGATGGACCTCCTACCCCTACTAGCTAATAGGGATGACCTTTCTGTAGTGGCCATCAATCTCATGAATCTACTGCAAAGGTCTTGAATTCCCTTGTTTGAGCGCCCTAATAAAATCCTTTGGTCCCACACTCATAATGGAGAGTTCTTGGTCAAATCGGATTATACCTTGCTGATCAAGGAGGTTGTTGACTTGACCTATAGGAAAAAGGTGTGGAGCACCCAACTTATTCCCAAAGTGAACTTCTTCTCCTGGGTTGTGCTTCATGGAAAAATCCTAACTTTGGATAACCTGGCTAAACAAGGATTTAGCACGGCCAACAAATGTAACCTCTACAAAAAGGATGAGGAAAGCATCAACCATCTCTTCCTACATTATGAGTTATTCTCAGCTGTCTAGAAACTGGTCCTCCCAAACTCAACCTTTCTTGGTTGACTAATTGGGATATCTAGTAGTTTTCCACTAGCTAGAAATTCTCCTCCCAACACCTATTACTTCATCTTCTTTGGTAAAAAATACCCCCCCCCCCCACCATTTCTATTGGAGTATGTGGAAGCAGTGCAACAACAAAATCTTTAGAGAAAATGAGCTATCCCCTATTGAGATCTTCTACCTTGGCTCTAAGATTATGTCAAAGAACCTTTCCATAGCCTGTGAGAAGAAGCTGAACCACCCTCTAGTGATGCTCACCTCCACATAGCCAAAAGTTGGAGCATTGACAATGGTTTTGATAGATTTGAAAACACCAAATTGTTGAACAGGAAGGAAACCAAATGGCTCCCCCCCCCCCCAAACCCCATTGGGACAAGCTCAATTTTGATGGGCTACCAGAACTAGGGGTGAGGCAGGTGGGAGCATTATTCATGATTAAAAAAGGTGCTTAAAATATTCTTTTGTTGGTCTTGTTGTAAACCACATTGTTAACCAGGATGAAGGTATGGCCCTTCTGTGGGGTTTGAAAATTTCCATTGCAATTGGAAGCATAAAAGTTGAGATTGAGGGGGACTCTAAAACCATTATTGAGGTTGTCAAAGGTAACTCAAAGGCTGGGTTGAAAGTGGACACTATGTTAAGTGACATCCTTGGTCTCCTGGATAGTCTAGAGGAGTTCAAGATAAGCCACATCTACAAGGAAGGGAATTCTATGGTTGTTGTTGGTCTCCTATTTGATAGGTTATGATTTTGGAGGGTTTTCAATCAAATCCCTAAGTCTACTCAAGGCCTAATTAGGAAGGAAGAAAGTAATTTCAATGCGACTAATAATGATGGTTAAAACCCAATGCTATGGCTGGCCCCAGCTTGGCATGGTTGGGCCCACCATCCCCCTCCTTTTCACCACCAAAATTTTAAATTTTAAAATTTGAATTCGACAACTCTGACCCCTAACAACTGGCCAGTGATGGGGAGCTTGTGCTCACAATAAGTATGAGATGGAACTACAATCATTATTTATTATGCAACCTTTCCAACATAAAGGAAAGTGGGGGTTTCATGAGGAGTACGTGGTAGTACCTAAGGATGAAGGGTTTGTTTAATCATTTAAATTGTCGTCATATCAAAAAGTTAAATTTATGGAATTTTCCCAATGTGATAGATTGCCTTAGATTTGGTGTGTATTCTCATGATAAACATTACATCTCGTAGAAAGATTCTCATATGCTGATATACCTATGCACCCTAGATATTCAACTTGGCATGCATTTCAATTACAACCTAAATTATTACAACATTTATTGGCATATTACTTATTTACTAAGCTATTGCACTAATTTTATTTTATCCAAGAATTGGGGTGATTCTACTCTACACTAATTGTTTTAGTGAGATTAGGTTATTTTCTCTTGGTGTGCCTTAGCTACTCTGGAAAAATCTTATGCACTGGTTTGAATATCAGTGGTGATAAGCATAGAATTGAGCTTGACAAAATCAAGAGGAAATTCAAAACCAACCCTATGATAATGTATTTGTGTGAGGAAGGGGGAATTCTCTCCTTTATGGAGACTATGAATGGTTTTGACGAGATGGTATCTCACTAATTTGTGGTGACTTGGAATGAAAAGAGACTCATAGTGAAAGGCATTATGTTCAAAATTAATGAAGATGTCATTGGAAAATCCACTGGGCTCCCCACCATGGGTTGTAAATGGAAGAAGGCTAGTAGAACCCCTGACTAGGTAGGGCTTGACCATTTCTTTAGTGGCCCTGATGAGAAACTTGTCTGCAAGAAAGGTGGCTACAGTGCAAAAAATATCTCAAAATTTTGGCCAAAGATGTGCAAGATCATCGTCAAGAATTTCACATCGGAGGGTCGATATGGTGTTTTTTACTACTATCATCTTTCATTTCTAAATCATCTTAGGCACGAGGATTTAGTTTCTATTCCTTTATTTTTACTCCACTCTATGGAAAGTAATTTTGGTGATGTGGGGGAAGATAAGGCCTTAGGAAAAAATTTGGTCATCCTCCACCCAGGGTTAATGTTTCATCTCTACAACTTCCATCATGGATTTTTCCCATGACCTAACATTTATGTGCTAACTATCACCCAAAATAAGCCAAACCCCTTGCCTTCTACATCCTAGGATCATGGCCTCCTCCCTCCTCCCTCTAGGTTGATGGGATAATGTTGTGATAAAAACCCTTCCATGAGCTCTGACTCTTTTGGAGCCTCCCCCATCCTGAATTCTTTGGGGGATAATAAAAGAGAGAGGACTCCATAGACCCCTAACCTCCGCCCTAGTAAAAAATCTAAAAACATTGTCCTTAATCTTGATCCTGAGGAAGATGTTGACACCCAGAAGTGTTAGACACTCCACTCTAACCGAATGGATAAATAAAGGGGGAAAAGGGCTATAAATAATATGGTGAAAAGAGAGGAGACCTCAGTGGAGTTAGGTTGTAAAAAAGGAACTGAAATTAATTCTGAAGGAGGCTCTTTTTACAAAGCCTCACAGAGTCCCAAAAAGAACATCTCACTTGCCCCTTTTGTTAATCCCCCATGCCCTAGCCCCCACAAAAAACTAATCCCCCCTCCCCCCCATGTCCCTTTTACTGAACCTGAGCAATATCATTGTGGAAGGGCTCAAAAAAATAAATGATGGCTCTGATGGCATGGTGGGTAAGTTTAAACACCAAATTGCTAATCTAGAGAAGATGACTATTCAACTGAAGGAAGAAATAGAGGTTTTAAGAAACCATCTCAGAGATGTTAGCAAATTTGCATTCAAAGTCATGTATGCCTCCACAACCACCCTCTTCCTACTCCATGAGAAGGAGTCTGGAGGTAACTTTGTTGAGGATGATGATGCTCGAGAGGTTTTCAATTTCCTTTGGGAGGAGTGGGTGGACATTCTTCTATCGAAGCGGTTGTGGAAAGGCAACTAATAGTTTTTATGTGTTGTTATTTGGATAACTATGCTATCCCAGGGGTTATTTTTACTTTTTCTATTATAGCCTTAGGACTAATACTCTTAAGTTTATTTACAACCCTACGTCACATGATGTGGATAATATCTTCTTTTCTATGTACTCTATTTTGGACTATGGTAATTTTGGTTTTGATGATAAGTGGTGGTGGTGCTCTGAATTTCTTACATTGGTTTTTGATAGGGGTAGACTTACGATTATGTTCTGCTCTACTATGTGCTCTGCATATGATTAATATGTATTTAATGTGTATCTAGTGTGTTGTGATTGTACCATGGGCCAACACCCTCTTGCTGTTATTTTTTATAAAAAAACAAATGAAGGATCATTACACACACTTAATGCTTAAATCCTATGTGAGCCTATTGAGTCATCTTCCTTCAAAGTATACATTAAGAAAGAGGGTGGAAATTATCTTGCATACATCTTAGATATCCATCATCCACCATATTTTTTATGTGCACTTATTATCTCTATGAATTTGGAAGCTAAACCCATCCTTATTATGGAGGTGTGGTCCATGAAATATATATGACATGAATGACTAATTGGATCATATGTTGTCATTCCAAGTTAAGAGTTGTATTGAGACTTAAAATTTTCTCAAAGATCATGGTTTCACTGTTTCAAAAGTTATTAAGTCAATTCTTAGGATAGAGGAAACTTTGGGGTGATCCAAAGCTTAAAAAAGAGGTCAAATAATAAGGGATTAGATGACAAAAATAAGCAAAATATGATTGTTAATGAAATTGTAGATTTCTAATAGGGATAGTTCTATTACCACCCACTAAGGCACCATAATTACTTCTTGATGACTTGTAGTGATTTTTCATTGGTTTAAACAGTAGCTGAAGGTTTATTTATGATTTATTTTAAATTTTCAAGTCTTTAAAATATATTTTATTCAACAAAAGACATAAGGAAGCAATAAAAGCACTTGAAAAATCTTGTGCAAAGGTTGGGTTTGTTTTGGGATCTCATATAGTATTTGTAGTTTAGGGAAATTGCCTATAGGACTAAGTTTATTAAGTTGTAACCATTTTGGTAGGATTGTGGAGCTCATTCATTCATTCAAATATCTCATTGTTTACATAATGTCTTTTATCTACATGCATTTTGCATGGATGTAATGGACTAAGTAGGTATTATTCTCTATTGCTATATTTCTTACTATTTTATTTGGTTTTTCTAGGCAATATTATTTGTTCAATAAAGGTCTTGCTAATAATAACCCATTGTTCATGTACAAATGCTTCTCATGTTAGCATATGCATTTATATTGAATAGTATAAGTTGCAAGTTAAATTCAAGTAGGTGTGAAGGTTTTTGTGACCCGGTGATTAAATTCATTGTCAACATGAGATGATTAGGGAATATTCACTTTAATGTATTGATCCACTAACAATAATGTAATGACTACTAGGTTTCAAAATAAACTCAAACTTCAATGCATATGCATGAAAAAGTGTGATAAGTACATTGCATTGTTGTAACATACTCATCCCATAACCAAGGATGGAAGCTTGTTTTAAATTTTTTTTATAAGTAAATCATGTTAATGTACTTGTAATAAATCAACATTTTTATTTTTTATTGGTTGTGGCACTTGTTTAGAAAATGACATAATTAAGGATGACTATTATGGCTTGAATTTGAGTGGGATTTGTTGAAGTATTTATGACTTCATATTTTAGCCCTTTCTCATAAAATCACTCGATCGTTAAAATATCTTGTTTAGTAATAGAATGAAAATTGTAACCATATGCATCATGAGATTCTGACCATAATTCACTTACCCTTATATATGCTTATGACTAGAATCTAGGGAATTGAATACGCAGTTAAGCATTGAGCATAATTTTATTTTCCATGGGTTAGTCCTACATGGTATAGGTGACTCAAAGAATACCTAGTTTTCTTGACTCAAACTCATCAAGATAGTTCTTTTAAGTGTTCTTGTTTTTAGATTCAAGTAGGACTTGCCACATTATTGAAAAGATAACTTAAGGATATTGACATAGAGTAAGACCATCAACACTTTGGAATCATATATTTTTGAGGTGATGATGAGAACCTAGTTGGATAAAGTGTCATACATTAACTAGGAAATTAAAGACATTTCTTCTTTATAAAAGTTGAGCTTTATAATGCAACTTCATTTTCACCTTTAAACAATTCATCAACAAACTAAAAAACAACTATTGAATAATTGAAAAATGCTGATCAATATCAACCCACTTATACATTCCACCAAACTTCCACACAAAATGGTCCAATGTTTGAAACCATAGATATTTATATCAACTTTGCATGGTCAATTTCCCTCTAAAATTAAATAACATTACATCAAAAAAATATATATATAAATTAAATGAAAGTGGACCGTACAAGCTCCAAAGATATTTGAAGATGCCAATCTTTTAAATAAAAACAAATGATTTGTGGCATTCAAGGACAATCTACAAGAAAAAATTAAATAAAATATAATTTTTTAACATCATATATTTTGTGAGTCGGTGAGATACGAGCAAATTATTAACAAATACAAAGTATCAATGTTAATAAATATTATTTTCAGTTTATAATGCTGTCTTAGTGGCCATCAATAATGACGCTCTACTTATCTTTTGTATAACTTTAAAGATTTTTTTCTCGTCTATAACTACTTTCACCTCACAACTTTGGGTGGGATAAAATGAAACACGTCCCCTTACCTAACAAAAGGATTTTATTAGCCATTTTTAACTTAAATAGTCTCTATCATGGTAGGAACTAAAACTATAATAGTAGTCATTAATTAATATTGTTGTTGTTTAGAGTATCTTTGTAGTTGTCTTTTATTGTTTTTTACTACTATTCTATTTGTGTTTTCTTATCCATTTCATATCTTAGTTCATTAAAAAATAATAGTCAATATATGTTTTCAAAGTCTTACTTTATATATGATTTTTAATGTTTTCTTCATAATTTTGAAACCAAAGTTTTGATTGTACTTTTTGTTAAAATATCTAAGTATAATTATATGACCATCCTATATTAAATTGATAAAAGTATGTAGTTTCAAAATAATATTTATTTTTATATGATTTTTAAATAAAAATGTTTTTTATTTTAATATTCATGAACTGAATTTTTAATTCATATTAATATATCTACTACATATCTTTTAGATTATGTTTTTATATCAGTATTTATCTTGATTTTTTATAAGAGTTTTTTCATTCGTTTTATAATATGCCACATTTTGCTTTTGGCAATATAAGAATTTTGTTTGCTTTTGGTTAAGCTATATTAGTGTGTCTTTAAAGATTTAAAAAATCATCGACAATGTAAAATAATTAAGTTTGCAAAAAATTGATCCCCAATCGAATGAAATGTTCCATTTTGTAGAAATTTGATCTTTACCAAAGTACCTTCAATTCGATAAAATACTTCACTTTATATCTGTATGTAGATGTTCAGTATTTGCAAAGAGACGAAAAGATGAAAAGTTCTTCACCAATAATTTTAATAGAAACTCAATCAAGATCAAATAGATAAAGTATCCCATAGGCTAGACTTCTTGTAAATATGTTAAATTGGTAATTTTGCAAACTTCTCAAGGACCTATGCATATATGAAGAAATTTTTGAATCCACATGCACTAGGCCTATATATTATAGTAGATTCATTGAACCTTAAAATCTTTCAAATACAAAATAACAACCTCTAACTAGATAACTGCAAAACCAACAAACTTTACTTCCTTGAACCCATTTAAAAAATGTAGAGAATAAGATTCCAACTTCATAAGGATATCAAGAGTAGAATTTTATCCACTTCATGTTGAACACCTCTTGATGCTAAGAGGGGGGCAATAGATAAGGGGGGGGGTGGGGGGTGAATCAACATGTACTAAATTTTTTTAACTTGATTATTCATTCATTCTATTTAAATAACACACAAAGATGAATAACTAAAAAGACATCACGTGCTACATAATAAAAGGATTTTTTAGGTGGAAAACCCAAAATAGGAAAAACCACATTGAGAATCATACTCACTCCAATATAACCGACTACAAAGTTTTGGCTCTAAGCCAAGGAACTCATTGTTCCTAATCAAATTACAAAAAAGAGACACATTGCCTTATGAATTGCAAAAACTTGTGGATACCTTCAAAGTAATTATGACTAATGATAATTGGAATTAGCATTTGAACTAGTTGGATGAGCATTTTGAAATGAAGATTTTAATTTAAAGTTTAATCTTTGGTTGCAAATTTTATTTCTAACAATATACTTATCTCTTCAACCATCTAATGTCTTGATACATATTCCATTCATGCATACTTAGATCTTCTATTCCATTTACCTTTCAAGCATGTCAATATATATGCAACACAATACAAGAAACATATAACAAGTTGGCCAAAATGATGTAGCATGTAAGATATGAATTGTTGGCCCAAAACCTCATTCTCCTAGTCAAGCGAATGAAACGTGAATGTATAAGACATCATAATTAGACTATATATGTTTCTCAAGATATAAAAACTTCATCATAGATGTCACATGCTATTTCAAGAACTAAGAAGCCTTAAGTCAACCCAAAAAGATGAAATTATGAATAAATTTGGCCAAACAATTACAACAAATATTATAGAGCACAAAGACTACAAAGTATTTTCAAAATATAATCACTTGAATATTGCAAGAATATATCATTACACCACAACATTAAACCATCTAGAAGAGAGGAACGCAAAACATTCCTATGCATAGTTGCACTAATATCTAGAAATAACTCAAAATATACATTTTCCATTGCAAAGCATATTAGACCATGAAACTAGAGATATAGAGTCTCTGAAGACCTATCATTGACATACTCCAATCATAATAAAATTTCTAATGATATATCAAAATGTGGAGCAAAATACTAAGCCTAGATTGAAGAACAATGAACTTGAACTAATATACATGTATGTATAGAAATGTCAAAACTAACTTCAAAATCCAAGAAATATCCTAAGATCACTAGATATAATCTTTACATGCATTTCCAATAGTATTTTCCCATTTGGGTAGTTTTTTATGTTCTCTATACAAATGTAATACAACTCTAGAATGTTAGTAAAACCCATCTTTTAGAGGATATGTCCATCTTTTGAAGCTAACTATGACAAGTTTGACATTTATGGCAATAAAAATGTGCAACACTTGAGATCCAATTTCTTATAAATTTCAAAAATCATGATTCTTGCGACTACAACTACATATAGGATATCCTAGAGGGAATTATCATCTACATATACATAAAAGTACTACAAGATCTTATTTAGATAAATGTATTAAATTATTATCTGCCACTATTGGTATTAAATGTTCACCACCCTTCCTCATAAATTAAAAATTAAAAATTTATTTCAAAGGAAAACTAAGGACATTATTGATTCCTCTAAGAAAAAGAAAAAAAATACTTTAAAACTATAGTACGAACCTATTAGAGAGGAAAATCACCATCAATCCCCAAAAAGATGATAGGATAACAAAGTATACTTATAGAATAACATGTGAGTGCCTAAACATCATCTTATTTATTTATATTATAAAAATTTCATCCTTATTATAAGATTAGAATGGTAAAGTAACTCACAAAATAGAACCCTAAATAGAAATAGTAATTTGAAACCTTAAAACCTAATTAAATATGAATTATAAGAATTTTTCTACATTGTAGGAAGTGTTCTAAACCACATAATGGGTAGGGTTTCTAGTAATTTTGTGATAGTATGATATCCTCTTCAGATTTCATGTATGTGATGATCAATTTTTTTTTTAATAGTTTTATATTAATAATTAATTTATGTTATCTTGTGTTTGTACGAATAAATGATATTCCAAACTAAATCCATGAAGTGAAAACTCAAAGGAATACTCCCCAAATATAACATCACATCAAAATAGGAAAACATAATAAACATAGACCTAGGTCATACTAGTTTGATAAAATTGAAACAATGGATAACCAATACAAATGCAACTATAAGATCCTACAAAATAGTTTAAAAAAAGACTAGGTAAGGCATTTGTCTTTCTATACTCACTACAATGTCTACAACTAATAAAGGGTTATGCCCAATATTATGATCTTACAAAGAGAACAGTGAATAAAGATGGAAGGATTTAAGATAATCTAATAATAAATATTATTAGGGACACTTAGATAATATCTCATTCTAAAAGGAAGTCAAGTTGATTTCTTTTGATAATTTTAAGAATAATTGACAATGCTAAGAATAATTTTAAAGAAGGTAAAGAAGCTTTCAACGATAATATAAACACCAAGTATATGGAACATGCAAAGGTTACCTTTGCCAGAATGTTGAAGAACTTACATAGAAGTGATTTTAATTTAAAATATGAAGACATTTTCATATTACTAAGAAATTTCTGAGCAATGGATGTATCTATATGTGATCACCATCCTAAATAAGAGTCTCATATTGCATTTGGTAAAGCTAGCCAATGATAAATTTTATATGTGTAGCTAATTAACATTAGGAATAATAAAACTTCTATATGACCATACCTAGTTATTCAATGGTGAAGAAGTATACCTTACCTAGATTGGAAACGAAAGGTCTTGTTGGTTCCCAAATCAACAAATTGTAAACCCCTAAAATTATTCCAAGCTTTATGATCATGTTCTGCAACTGACTTGGCCAACGAATGGGATAACCAATCTCCTCTGCACTTTTGGTTTGGCCAGACCAAGGTGGGTGTATCTTATGATGATTAAGAAAATTGAATATTCTCTATCCTCTACTTCCTCTATCTCAAAATGACATGAATGGTCTGAAATAGAAAAATCTAACTTCTAACCCTACTCATATCTCCTACTTGCATAAAACCAAAACTAAAATTATATATAGTTTAAGTGATAGAATTTGATTAGTGTCTTTCCTCTATTGGGAAATAGAGTCAAACATATATTTCTTCAATGGTTTTGAATCATTTTTACATACCCTTTTTAAATTCACAGCTTATATAAATTTGTCAACTATTTGAATCCAAATACATCAATAATTTACCCTAATCATTATGACCTATCCATAAGAGTTTAATCTCTCCTTGAGAGAACCAAGCAGGTGGATCATACATATTTACTAGAAGTTTTGGTGACCAACATGGAGTATACTTGACACCTAGATTAGTATAAATAAGAAAATCATGACATATAGGAACATATCAAATAACCTCATCTACTTGAGCCAATATGACAGATGTGAACACTTTTGAGAAATAAAAATTTTATACACTACACAATATAGGAAAAACATAATTACATTAAGTTGTCTTGTAATGATATATTGCAATTGATGATATCTTTGATAAGGCTCATTCTTTTATGGTTATGTGCCCACCATTCGATATGCTTGTTTTAGTTTAACATCACTTTACCAAAGTGACATATATTATGTTTTAAATCATTTAAAATTTTAAATGATTCAAATCTTTGTGCAATTGATATACTTTATTTCCAAAGAGATATGTTTCTTTTAATATGTGTTGGGTTCTCTTCATCGCATGGGTCCGCCATCTCATCTTCTATGTTAATAATATTTTACATCTATTAATTATTACTCCGAGACAACTGATTTTGACAGCTTCACATATTCTATTTTGAACTCCTTCATGAGTAATAAAATAGTATTTGTTGTATCTAGAATTGGTTCCAAAAATGTGTTGAATCTCATTGTGAAACCATGTACATGGATAAGCATGTAGTCTTTCAAAATGAGAATTTGGGGTAGAAAAAAATTCTATATAATTCATCATGGGGTGTGAGATACTCGTTGTCGAAGTATTCCTCCTACTGCTTTCTAAAAATGAAATGAATAGACCCTTTTAAACTGCTTATGATTTTGGTTCTGGAAAAATACCAAAATGGATCATGAAATTCTTTAATTTGGCACATGAGTTCTTATTCTATAGAGAACCAAGGGGACCAATTAAGTTGATGTGATATCCATCTAATAGAAAAATACAAACTTTCAAATTAGGCCTTTGATTAAATCTAACATTGTACAAATAATAGATTTGTATAAATTGTATCTAGTTTTGGTTTGGGAAAAATATCAAATAGACTCTTGGGGCCTTGAGAATTTGTATAGATATTCCTTATAGCATAGATGATTCCAGGGATCAACTAATTTAGTATAAATATTATGTAGATTTGAAATATCGATATCTAAAAAAGGCCATTTTGATAAACTTTATAATGCATAGGCAACAAACTAAACAAATTGCTAATGAAAATGATATGGGAAGAAATACCAAATAGGGTTTTGGGGTTTTGAAAATGAACATAAGAGAACAATATTATGAAAATAACTACATGGAATAATTGATTGGTCAAAAGGAGTATTAATCATTGAGATGTTGGCTCTTGAGAATGGTTATTTGAAATTTTTTTGATATGTAAACTATAAAGTTATTACGGAACCCTAAAATTTGGTAAAGAAAAATATACTAATTTTGACCTTGAGGGGCTGAAGATGTACATGTATGCTTATTTATATGAAGTGAAATATGATCACAAAGTAAATTCACATGAGAATAATATGATATGAAAGTGTATTTTGTAGAGTATTTGGTAACTTTTATCATTATATGGAACTCTAAATTTTACAAATATTTAGAGTTCCAACAATGGCTTTGTTTGGGGATGTATGGCCCTTGTAGACATAGAAAGAATCCAACATTTCTGGTAGAATAATACCATAATGCCTCATTCCTTAATATTATTCAATCACTTCTTTGTTGTGGAAATCATACCTGATCTATACATGGTGGCCCCAGGCCAGCTAAAAAGAATGTCAACATTTTCCTCTATCAAAAATTTGGTTTTGGTCATGTAGCAACATTATGTCTCTGAAAATATCATCATCATTTAACATTTTATCATAATCAACCATGTCATTATAATTTATGTCAAAAAATTCATCTAGAAAAAATGTTTTATGGCACAATTGAAATTGATATGCCTAATTCCATTATAAGATTCTAGATATCATATTATTGTGGTTCATGTGAACCAACTAAACCATTATCCAATTTTTGAAAAAGAAAACATGAATATGTTGATTCATCTTCTAACCACATTTCCTTTTGGTGAGAATCTTTGGGAAACACTAAATTCTCCATATAATTATTTTCTCTTATTTGTGGAGAAATTATGTCAACAATTTTACAATCCTGAGTCTTCTTTAAGAAATGTAATTTTTTAAAATCAAAATGGTCTTCAAGAAAATATCCAAGGTTATTATGTGCCTTAATTTCATTGGCATGTTTATTTATTTCACTTACTAGTACAACCTTTTGATCATATAGACACATCTCTTCATAAAATGGATTTGAGAATATATGGAAATCACCTTTAATTTGAATATCACAAGTTTGTTTATGGTTTTCCTCCATTGTTTTATCATACAATAGATTTGAAAAGTTTTGAAACTATTTTCAGAAGTAGATACCCTCCCCATCTACTACTCATAGTAAAAATCCTCATCAAATGCAACCTCTTCCTAAACATTCTTCACCTCTTATGTCATATATGTGTTACTAATACACATGTCCTCTCTGTTGAAATCAATGTGTGTAGGGCATAAGATTTTTTAATTACTCTTACAAGTGTACTCTTGAATTTCTATGATTAATACATCTAAAATTTGTTAATAGTTGAGTGAACATAATTCCTTATATTCCTTATTAATGATATCATCATGATCTTTAGATATGGGTGGATCAATTATTTATTCATTGATAGGAAAGCATGCTTCTTCACATACCTCATAATTCATACTTTCTTTAACCTCACCATATATGTTAGATAATTGAAATAGGTCCTCATTATTAACTTGGAAATAAATTTTTTAGGTTATGGCTCCCAATCATGAATATCATTAATATCCATGGGTCTATTATTATAATAAATTATCTCTTCATTAGACAGGCCCTCCAAGATATTCTTATTTGAAAATTCCTCCTTTGTAGGCTCTTCAACTGGCAATTCTTTTGGAGACTAATTAATGTGTTCATCATTAGGTATATCTTCAATAGCATGATCATGAGCAGTTTGTGAATCTATATCCTCAGCCATATGTTTCTTTTCAATTTTAACATTATAAGGGATTTGAGAGAAATCTTTTAGTTTACAACCTTCGGAAAGGAATTTCAAAGTTGGGTCATACAATTTAATAAATAAGTTGACACATTCAACTTATTGAGGTCTGAGATATTTTGAAATTTACCCATATGCATTCATAATCCTTTTGATTAGAGAAAATTGATCCTCTCCCTTTTGTTTTCTTATGCCAAATGATGCATTGACATACATTTTAGATTTAATGTTTTTTAATGCCTATTCATAATTTGGTTGAAACTCATTTTGACATGAGGGGTATTGTGGTGAACAAACTAGAACATTAATGGCATGTCTATTATCTTCAATATCATCACAAAAGAAACCTAGAAATAATATTTTGACCATATTTTGAGTTCCTCCCATGATGAAATAATTTTCATAGGGGACATTATAAAAAGAAGACTTGCATCACCCATCAAAGAACTTGCAAATAGTTTCATAATCACATCCTCCACATACACGTGAAAATATTGAATAAACTTACAAAATGATTGCAAATTACTGACTGTTGATTCTAATCCATCTCCAAAAAAATTAGGCACATATTTTTTGAACTCAAGAGGAAAATCATTTTGACCACTGGGGGTGTTACTAAAATTCACTGGTTTATATGATTTAAGAACAAACATTTGTCTCTGAGAGTATGGTTTTGGCTGTGAACCATAAAAATTTGTGACTTCATATGGATATGTATTCTAGTACATCTTGAATGCTTAAAATTGTTGTATCTTCTTGTTTTATTCATTAGGTTTCTTTCAACAGAGTCACTACCTCTTTCAAAAGAGTATGGTTTTGGTTGTGAACCATTAAAACTTGTGACTTCATATGGATATGTATTCTAGTACAACTTGAATGCTTGAAATTATTGTATCTTTTTGTTTTGTTCATTAGATTTCTTTCAACAAAGTCATTGCCTTTTTCAAAAAGGAATAAAATTATAGTTTCTTCTTTTTTTGGGTCTTCTCCTTCAATAGAGTCACCTTTTTAATCTCTTATGTACTAGTGCAACAAAACTCATAATTTTATAGCTCTCCCAATGATGTTTTTTTGGGTTCACTCCCAAAAAGAGTCACCAATCTATTGGTTCCCAGATTAACATATTGTAAAACCCTAAAAGTAAGTCAAGCTTTATTATTAGGTTCTATAAATGACTTGGCCAACGAATGGGATAACCACTCTCCCCTGCACTTTTGGTTCTACTAGACCAAGGAAAGTGCACCTTATGATGAATAAGAAGATTGAATCTTCTCTAACCTCTATTTCCTCTATATCAAAATTTCATGAATGGTCTGAAATAGAAAAATCTAACTTATAACCCTACTCCTATCTCTTGCTTGCATAAAACTAAAACTAAAATTATATATAGTTTAATTGATGAAATTTGATCAGTGCCTTTCCTTTATTGGGCAACATAGTCAATCATGTATTTCTTTAATGGTTTTGTATAATTCTTCCAGAAACTTTTTAAATTCACAACTTGTATGAATTTTTCAACTATTTGAATCCACATACATCAATGATTACCCTAATCATTATGACATGTCCACAAGATTTTAATCTCTCCTTGAGAGAACCATAGAGTTACTATAAGTTTCTCTAACCAACATGGAGTATACTTGATACCTATATTAGTATAAATAAGAAAATTATGACTTATAGGAATATATCAAATAACCTTGGCTACTTGAGCCAATATGATAGATGAAAACACTTTTTAGAAATAATAATTTTATCCACTGCACAATATAGGAAGAAATTATTTATATTAAGTCTTCTTATGATGATATATTACAATTCATGATCTCTCTAATAAGGCTTTTTTATTTTATGGTTATGGGTCCACCATTCGATATGCCTTTATAGTTTAAGAAAACTTTACCAAAGTGACATATATTATGTTATAAATCATTTAAAAAATAAATAATTCAAATATTTTTGCAATTGATATACTTTATTTCCAAAGAGATATATTTCTTTTAATATGTGTTGGGTTCTCTCTTAGGCATCTATGAGAATAATATTTTACATCAATTAATTATCACTCTAAGACAACTTATTTTAAAATATTCACATATTTTACTTTGAACTCCTTCATGAGTGATCAAATAATATTTATTGCATCTATAGTTGGTTCCAAAAATGGGTTGAATCTCATTGTGAAACCATGTAAATGGATAAGCATGCAATCTTTCAACATCAAAATTTGAGGCAGAAAATAATTTTGTAGAATTCATCATGGGGTGTGAGATACTCATTGTCAAAGTATGCCTATTGATGTTTTATAAAAATGAAGTGAATAAACCCTTTTAAATTGCTTATGATTTTGGTTATGGAAAAATACCAAATTGGATCATGAAATTCTATAATCTGGCATAGGAGTTCATTATTCTATATAGAAACAAGGGGACCAATTCAATTGATGTGATATCCCTCCAAATAAAAAATATAATTTTTAAAATAGGCCTCTGACTAACTTTGACACTGTACAAATAATAGATTTGTATAAATTGTATCTAGTTTTGGTTTGGGAAAAATATCAAATGGACTCTTAGGGCCTTGAGAATTTTTACAAGTGTTCCCTATAACATAGACAATTATACAGAGAAACTATTTTGGTACAAGTATTATATAGATGTGAAATATTGATATCCAAAAAATGCCATTTTGATAAACTTTATAATGCATAGACAACAAACTGAATAAATTGCTAATGAAAATGACATGGGAAGAAATACCAAATAGGGTTACGAGGTTTTAAAATTGAATATAGGAGTACACTATTATGTAGACAACTATGTGGTATAATTGATTGGTCAAAAGGAGTATTAAGCATTAAGACACTGGCTCTTGAGAATGGCTATTTGAAATATCTTTGGTATGCAAACTATAAAGTTATTGTGGAACCCTAAAATTTGGTATAGAAAAATATACTAATTTTGACCTTGAGGGGTTGAGGATGGACACATATGCTTATTTATATGAAGTGAAATATGATCAAAAAGTAAATTCACATGAAAATAATACGATATGTAGGTATATTTTTAGAGTTTTTGGTGACATTTATCATTATATGGAACTCTGAATTTTGAAAAAAAATAGGGTTCCAACAAGTCTAATGCAATTGAGGCCTAGGTAACTTTTAGAATTGAAAGCCCTAAAATCAATCATCTACTAAATAATTAATTAGATAATTATTTAATTAATTATCCCAGATAATTTTTCACCTTAACAATTGGGTGCCATAGAAGACTACATAGATAGTATGGTAGATTTATCTGAATTCATTAATGAAACTAGTTTGGTCGATATTGATATTATTGGGTAGAATTTTACCTAGTTTGACCATAGGAAGGATGAATACCTCATATAGGTGAGACTTGATCACTTCCTCTCCTGACCTGATTGGGATATAGGATTCAATTCCTTTCTTATTTCCCTACCTTGTACAGTGTCTGATCATAATCCACTCTTGTTGGATTGGAAAAATAGGTTGAAGAAGGGGTCTAGTCCCTTTTTCTATGAGATCATGTAGGACACCCATCACAAATTCCATTTGTGTGTCAAGGCATGGTGCGAATTACCTATTAATGAGAATGCTCATGTTTTGTGTGTTTTAGAAACTTACCATCATTAGAAGGAATGTGAAGGGATGGAACTGTTGGAAATCTAATATGGGAAAGTGAGATACTGAGAGGGGGGGTGACTCAGTTATCCACAATACTTTTATACTTTGAAACTAATTCCTCATGCATTCCATAAACATAAATTTCAATATTGCAATGAATCTAACATTCTAATCTCATCCATCAAATGAAACACATAAACCCTTGAAAGGTAAAACTAGGGTGAGGATGACACCTAAGCATCTTCACTATTGTAGTATTAAAATGTTCCTGTTAGGGCTACAATGTTTTGATCACTTCAGATGATCTACCATGTGAGGGGTCTGCCCTGTTAAGAGCTTACAAACTTATAAAATCTACCTTGATTAAAGGATTTAAAACTTACAGATAAGTAAGCACTCGATTAAGAGATTTATAAAGGCCTGTTAGGACCACTCTGTTAAGAGATTTACCCTGATTCACCTGCTAGAATGTATCAGTACTTGATCCTTTGGTTTTCACTATAAATGCTAATTACAGATCATCTCTTTCCAATACTTGTCTGATCTCCAAAATCAAATGTAGCTCTGTTATGTCCTTCACTGCTCTACTCGATCACTCTACCTAATCTCTGCATCTAACAATCAAAACATTTCTCTGCTCCGCATACAAGAGATCTTATCTGTTACTCTATGTTTTAGGGTCTTGATATCACCTTATATAAACATCTTATCAATCTTCTAGATCAAGATCAATGATCTAGATTCATCACTTACACTACTTAAGCATTCCCTTTTTTCTGATAGGTTACATGGCTTGCATAGGGATTAATGATAAGAAATACAAAGTGTAATCAACTCCTTGATTCTCTAAAAAATAATTAAATCTTGCATACAAGTCAACCAAAATGGTTTACCTTGGTGTTTGTGTCATTACAAACACATATGTCAAAACTGACTTGCTCGACATATGAAGTCTTTGATGCTCAGTCAAAACTATTCTCTATATACTAGTGCTCAGCATTGACTCTTCTATACAACTTAGCATAAACTACTCAGTAACTACTGAAGTACTCAGCAACCTCTAACTTGATCGACAGTGAGTACTGTTCAGTAACTATACAAGTCTATACACGACTTGACCTTAATAAGATGGCTCAGTCGCAGTGATGACCGACCAACATTGCCTTGAAAATGACTAAGTGTTAGACACTAATAGACAACATAACATGGGGATCAACATGAACATACTCATGTTTGGTAATGTCTTTGAGAAGAAAGAGGAAATTTTCACAAAGCTAGCTTCCATCTAGGAGAAAATGGATAGGGGTGATCTTTCACTAGCCACACATGTTGAAGAGACCTTGAGGGCTAACTGGAAAAATATCATATAATGTACCACCAAGGAACCCTTAGAAAGAAAGGGTAAAGTATGCACTAATAAAAAAAAATTCAATTACATAAGAACTAATTGTGATAGTGCATAAACATAACATAGATTTCATAAGGAATAAAGAAACTTACAATGATCATCACATGATTGTGCACGAGTAGAAGTTTCATGATCACTCCCAAGGGTTCCATGAAAAACCCAAAACATATCGTACAACAAATACACACATTCTTGAAATGTCTCCCTAGATTTTGGACAACATCCAAATAACTATAGGATACCTAACTAGACCATCGTCCATTCTTGGAATTCGAGGAGACTAGGTCCATCCTTAGTTCACACAATACAAGGTTCCTTTTAAAGCCAAAACAAGATATGAGATAAACTACACCAAACCAAAATGGAAAATATAATATGAATACTTGAAAGTGATCTTGAGAACACAAGGAATCCAAATCTAAAGTGTATAATTGTATAGACCCATGAGAAGTACAAACTATAAAAAATGTTATGTAGAAACACAAAGATGAATGTGGTGTTTACTAGAATAAATGCACATGAAAGAGAGTTGAATGCACAATAATAAAGGATGAATGTGCAAAAATACAAAATAGATGCACAGGTGTAGTACACATATGCACAATTCTATCTATAAATGTCAGTTTGCCAAAATTACAAGTATCAATAGCAGTGTACAACCTAATAAAATATATCTCCACACTAGGAAGTACTAGATACAATAAAATAGGACCAAAATCACTCAACATGAGCATAATAAACATAAATGAAACTAATATACTGAGCTATAACATTAGGATATCTCACAATGTCCAAAAAGTACACAAATCCCAAATTATGACAATAACCAACAGTGTGAAAATCATCAAATTTATAATAAAAGGGTGAGTTTGAATTGTGATAAATATTTCTCAAAATGTTCTTTATTCATTTAGATCTCATGATCCTATCACAATCATAGGATACTACCAAGTCAATCATTTAAGACATGCCAAACATGGCGATAGATGAATCTAGAGATCACGCAAAATGGGGCACACCTAAAAACATCCAAAATAAAAAAGTTAAATATCGCAACTCTAGGAGAACCCATTAGTTTTTACATACTCAACATTCCAACCATCCAATAAAGTAAAGGTTGCAAGCTCATCTTAGCAAATGGTGATCCAAAACACAAAGTTGAAAGGTTAACCTTGGGTTCACATTCACATGGCTCAATAACTGAGGAAATGGTCATGAATCCTCTCAAGATTAAAATTTTATACACTAAATTCATTGTTCCAAAAAATAATCAATCATCAAAATGAAAGGATTACAACTTTTAAAAATTCCCATACTAGGACCATATTTAGGTCCATGGCCCAAACAACCATTAAAGCCATGGAAAAAGCTTCAGAATTCAGAATTCTAAATTCTAAAGATACCCTTTGGCTTAAAATACACCCAACAAGGAAAGGAAGAAATACAATCCAACTTCCAACCATTTATAAAAAAATTGAGAAACATAACCTTACATATTCCATTCAATTTAAAATGTAATTCATACAAGCCCAACCTGGTGAAACAATGGAATGAAAATGTGAGGGAAAACTAATTCTCAGCCCATGAACTAACAATAGTTTACTTCAATTCAAATAAAAAAGTAAAATGAAAGTTCCGAGAAGCATACTTAGTCATATTCTTAGTCAATAGTTAGAGACCAATTTCTCTCAAATTCTCTTTGGAGCATTCTGGTGATTTTCTTGTTGGGTGAGATCAACTTGACAAAATTCTATGGGTGGCATCTTGTTATATTTGTGTCATGATTTATCCCCTTTTTATTCAATCATATTTAGTTTTCACCTAATATTTTATTTCTTCTCTCCATTTTAGAGTTTTCACTGTGTGGTGAGGTAGGGCTTCTTAGAACTTTCATTTTACTTTTTTATTTGAATTCAATTTTAATTCATACAAGTCCAACTTGGTGAAATAATGGAATGAAAAAGTGGGGGAACACTAATTTTGAGCCCATGAACTAACAATAGTTTACTTCAATTCAAATAATAAAGTAAAATGAAAGTGCAAAGAAGCCCTACCTCACCACACAATGTAAACTCTAAAATGGAGAGAAGAAATAAAATACTGTGTGAAAACTAAAGATGCTTGCATAAAAAGGGGATAAATCATGACACAAATCCAACAAGCTACTACCCATAAAATTATGTCAAGTTGACCTCACCCAACAAGGAAATCACCAGAATGCTCCAAAGAGAACTTGAGAGAAATTGGTCTCTAAATATGACTAAGAGTCAAAATGAAGTCTAATTCTTCATTCTATGACACTTTTGGTCAAAATTCAAAAAGGCTAAATAAAAGACCACTTAAGACAAAAAAAAATTGAAACAATAAAATTAAAACTAATTCCCAATTGGATTGATCTGACTTGATTCTATAAAAAAGAATACACTTCGACGCACTTGCCAAAAAATAATAAAATAAAAATAAGGATTACAAAGTAACATTTAATTCCTAGCTTTCCACAACAACTATGGACAACTATAATGCATAGACGGTCATTGGAATAATAATGACAATATGAATAAATTGTAGAATTTACCCACATGGTACCAGAGGTATAATATATCCATTAGGATACACTGTTTATTCCATGAATGATATTGGCTAAAATCATGAATGACCACTGTAAGTATCTCCTATGCCACTACCAGAGATAAAGACATGCTCAAACTTATAGCTCAAGTAGAGACGATGTCCAGTACCTATTCACTGAAAAATGCTCAAATCAAGTGCAACCACACACAATATATATAATAGAAGCACATGCATATAATAATAAAAATGCACCTAATGGAAGAGGATTCTCTAGTGGCATAATCATTCGTATGTATTAGAATGTTATCACGTTGGTATTTCCAATTTTAGTCCTCAATGTATAGCATAAATTAACATCTCATTTAAATTAAAATAGTAAATAATCATTTTATGGCATTTAATCCCGTATCAATGAAAACCCCAAATAAGATATCCATCAACATGATAAGGAACATTATCATAGAGATTCAATACTAACATCATGATAATTAGAATACGATGAACATAATCAAAGTATCCTTAGAATAAGATGGTGCTCATGAGGCTTGGATATTGGACTACCTCTCAAAAAATAAATGATCGATAATGAGCTTATT
Organism: Chamaecyparis obtusa; assembly: GCA_027943335.1. Lineage (NCBI taxonomy): Eukaryota > Viridiplantae > Streptophyta > Pinopsida > Cupressales > Cupressaceae > Chamaecyparis > Chamaecyparis obtusa. Next base: position 992,480 of record BSBK01005047.1, on the reverse strand, counting down.
GTGGCCCCGATCTCAAAGGAGGAAGTGTGGATAGCTACATTTTTATGGGGTATTTTAAGGCCTTGAGTCTTGATGGATTCCCCTTTCTTTCTTTTAGGAACTTTTGGATATTTTTGGCGCTGATGTTATTGCAGTCACAAGATATTTCTTTATAAAAGATAGACTTCTTAAGAAACTAAAGTTTTCATTCATTTTCATGATCCCCAAAATATAGGAGCCACTCTCTCTTAATTATTTTAGGCCAATAAACCTATTTAATACTGTCTAAATGATCTTTTCTGAAGTCCTCATCAATAAAATCAAACCTTTTCTTAACAATCTTATAAACTGTAACCAAAATGGGTTTGTCCCTAGGAGACAAGTTCTTGATGCAACCATTACTACCCATAAAGTCTTCCACTCCATGGAAAAATACAGGCTCCCAAGAGTGACTATTAAGATAGACATATTGAAAGCTTATGGTAGCATCAAATGAGATCTCCTCTTGAAAGTACTTGAAATATTTGACTTTGACATGAAGATAATTGCACTCATCAAGGAATGTGTAGCTACTATTTTCTACTCTATCCTTGTCAATGGAGTCCAAAGATGTTTCTATAGGGCTAAGGTAAGGTGAATCCATCTCCCCTACCTCTTCATCTTGTTCGATAAGGAGTGGTTTTAAAATAGTTTATTGATGAGGCAATCCACTTTGGTGTTGTGTTAGTACTGGAAGCTAGAAGCTAGAAATACCTCCTCACCCAATATTCTTTGATGCCAAGGGAAAGTATCAACTATGTCAAAAGTAAAGTCTATTTTTCAATACTCATCATTCCCTTCAAAATAAGGATAGGAACATTCTTAGATGTTATTCTACCGATCTCCCAAATACTTACATGGGGCTTCTACTCATAGTCAAGGAGGTTTCTAACTCCTTTTGGAATACAATTATTAAAAAAATGTAGCAAAATATTTTTGGTTGTAAGGGTAAACTTCTACCCAGCGTAGGTAAGTTATAACTCCTCAAATAGTCTTTGGAAGGAATTCATGTATACTTCCTATCACTCTTTAGAATATTGAATGCTTGGCTAATAAATTGGAGAGAATTCAAAGGAATTTCTTGTGGTTTGGAATGGAAGAAAATAAGTGGAAATAAGGAATACTCTGTTTCCTACCCAAAATCAATGGGCGTTTTGGGTGTAAGGAAATTTTTTCACTTCAACGGGGATCTCATCACTAAAATTGGTTGGACCCTTTCCAGACATAAATCCAAATAGTGTGACATTATGTTTGCCAAGTATTTGAATTTGGAAAAATGTTCCTACTCCCTAAACATACATGGACTCTCTATAGGGTCCAAAATCTAGAATAGTATGCTTAACAATAAGTCCCTGCTTCTTCAAGGCTTGAAATAGAGGATTGTTGATGGCATGAAAATCCATTTCTAGGATTAAACTTGGCTATATGATGCACCCATCTCCCTAATCCCTTCCTTTTCTAACCTTTGTGTCCTATCTAAAAGGTTCTTCAAGAGTAGGGTTGAAAACTATGTGGATCACTCAAGAACATAGAAAAATATCTAACTTCGTTGTCCAAGAATTCACTAGCCAATGCATCTATTATTAGATTTACAAAAGATAATCAAGGAGGAGATAATCATTTGAGGGAAGATATCTTTGTTTGGAAAAAAAATGCTAGTGATAAATTCATAATGAAATATTCCTATCTTGATCTCATTGGTGAAGGGAACCAAGATGAATTGTGGAAAAGGTTTGGATATCCCAATTACTCCTTAAGATTAATATATTTTGGTGGGGGTTGATGCATAACAAGATCCTTACTCATGATAATTTTATCAAATGTGGGCTTTAGTTGTCCAAACACTATGTCCTCTAAAAAATAAATGAAGCATCAGTTAAATATCTCTTCATATATTTCTCCTTTGCATATGAGCTTTGGAAAAGAGCTCTCTAGTGGGTGATGCACATGGCTATCCAATAAATTGATTTCAACTGGAAGGGGATATCTTTTATCCCTATTATCAGATAATTATGAGGGTAAATCCCTCCTCATTTTTTATGGGCATTTTGGAAGGAAATGAATAACAAGATATTATGTGAGAGGGAATGTTAGCTAGAGGTGTTTTTTTTAATTTTCCACAAGCTTTTGTTAGATAATTTAAGTGTCACTAGAGGGATTGGTCCTTCCATTCCTCCCTCTTTTAGCAATTTTCAAGTTTCTAGGAATTGGGGTTTGTAGGATCTCATTGGGAACTATGGTCCATCTAAAAAACTCAAAATAAAAAAACACAAAATGGACTCCCCCCATCCTAGTTTGTCAAAAAAAAAAAATCATGGCACAACAAAATAATCTCAAGGCCTTTCTATTGTAGGCGGAGTGATCAGAGATGATTTGGGGATGATGATAGTAGCTTTTAGTTATATGTTTGAATAATATATGAACAATCAAGAAAAGAGAATGGGCCTTTTGTGGGGAATTAAGATTTCACTCTTTATTGGGACCAAATAAATTTCAATTGAGAGTGATTCCATTCTCATTGTAAGTGTTCTTAAATGGTTTTATGAGGAAAAATGGTCTATGCAAGGCATTCTAGATGATATTTACACACTCTTATAGGATTCCATTCCTTTACTATTAATGATGTCTACAAAGGGAAATGATGTGGTGGACACTTTATCTATGAATGATTACATTCTCAAGGGGATGAGGTGTTGGAGAAACCCTTCATCCCTCCTAGATGATGTACATACTCTCTTGAATGGAGAGTGTTCAAAATACAAAGATGATGACGTGTAACACCCTACTTAGAAAGTGTTGTCTCCTTCTTGGTACTTTACGGATTTGGGTTTAATGTTACCCTTACCTTTTAAGTCTCAAGTGAGAGTAGGGAATGTGCCTAACTATTTTGAATTTGAACATGAAATGGATGACGTGGAAGGATGGTTTTGACTTTGGGAAATGAATTTTCCAAGAGGGAATATTTTACTACTCTTAGTGCACTTATTTTCCTTGATGGATCCCACATAATCATGTTGATTACATTATCCTCAATCTGTACGACATCATGATTACATGGAATTACAATATTATCATGACTAGTGTGAGTACCCCTTGCATTATAAAAGGTACACTACTTACACCTTATTAAAAATACCTCCACTAGTGAGATACTATAGCTCGCATGGGTCTATTTTTTTGGGGGGGATGGTGCTATAATTTTACCTAATTGGATAGACATTCACCTTTATTTCCTTTAAATCATTAGTGGAAACAACAAATTTTGTCTGTCGTATCTAGAATTATAATTATCATTTCAATGCTTATTTCCCTCATATATATATATATATATATATATATATATATATATATATATATATCATTGTCAAGTAATATCAATCAATGAAAGGGAGATTTAGTAACATAATCATTCTAAATAATCTTATGACACCACCCCTTCTCACATAGAATCATCATCTCTTCCTAATATGATCAAATAATAATTAAATAATATTAAGTAGGAACAATATTATTAATCATCATCCATGCATCTCAATTGTAGACTCATCTAGCTAAATACATAATTTTCCATTGATTAACATAAATTATCATTAGTGCCTATAATCACCACCTTAACAACATATCATAATCTACCTAGGCTAACATATCAACCTCATTAGTTATCATTCACTACTATCAAGCACCTATGAAAACTCATCAAATATCATTAACAACATTAGACACTAATAATCATAGTAACTAGGCTAACATAAATTACCCAATGATAACATTAGAAAAATATAAGCACTAATACAACATCATGAAGCCTATCATAACATAGCCTTTACACATATAGGATTATTAGACATAACACACATGGAGTACAAGTGAGGCACACCCACAAAAATATGAATAGTACAATGAAGCATCCCAAAGACAAATTAGATCTCTACATAAGATCCTCATAAAAGAAACAACATTAAAATAGTGACATCGATCATCAATTAACATCATAACTATCCACTTACTAATAACATGTACTTATAGCTACACCAACTAGAATTTAATATCAACTATGCTTACCTCATACCATGGCTAGACCAAAATACAAAATTATGTTAAACCTTCTTACTAAGATAGGTTTGGAGTGACACTACATCCTCCCCCATAAGGCTCAACTTACCCTTGGAAGTCACAAAGGCTAAAAATGGAAACACATCACAAATTAGTCATGTAACATCTTTTAACCAATATCAATGGTATGCTTATCATTTACACCCACACAATGATACATAATGATTCTCATAGATACAGTTAGACATAATATAGTATATACATCCACAACAATTTCTATTTTTACCAACCATTAATATTTCAAACTTGATTTAACAATAACACAAGTATGAACTTTCCTTTTTATTAGTAGTCAAAAGCTATACATTCCAACATAAACAATACTATAAATTATTTTCTTAAGAAGTAATTAACCATTATCCCACTAAAGAACAACGTTTCTCAAACAAATTCACCTTTATCTCTCATTCTCAACACCAAACATAATAATATACTAGAAATTTTACATTAATTTTCCTTTCAATGATTCATACATTACTCACAATAAATAAAAATTTATATTACCTTTCATTAGTTTGTATATAAAATGTACACCAATTTACATGATAACACTCCATTTACTAACATTTTTTCATGTTTCAAGAAATGTAAAAAAATGAAATCACTTAATTTTCTTTAAAAAATCACTATTTCAAATATTTTCTCTACTTCCAAGAAACATTATTTCAAGATACAATCTCAAATTCCTAAATTCTGTTCAAACATAGCATCAAAAAGCATAAAACATGATAACATATACACTAAAAAAACATGTTGATTATTTTGTCACTAACATACAATAATGAACATAGTAAGATATGCATTTACACAATCATGCCAGTCTATATCACTTGGATTACACATCACAATACAGGGCTCAGGAGAAAATATGCCCCAGTTCTCTAGGGTATAATATACTACTCTCATTTTTATCCATAATCCTATTAGAATAACTGAGAGGGGAGTGAATCAGTTATCGAGTGTCCCAATACAAAATGTATAATCCAAAAACAAATACTTAAAACTTCTGATACTCGGTAACTTAAAATACTGTACTATCTATGCTTTTACCTATTACCAGTCTAGAACATATAGTAGTTACCGATCAAATCAAATATGCAACATGAAAATATGACATCAAAATAACATCACAATCAACACATAACACAAGAGATTTAATGTGGAAACCCTGTGAAGGGAAAAACCACTTGGGACTGGCAACCCAAAAATATTCACTCTTCTGAAGTGAGGTTGGTGAAGACCCAACCCTGTTAAAGGTTACAAACACACTATTAGGTGTGACCTTGTTAGAGGATTTTAGACCAACAATTATTGTCCAACCAGCAATCACTCTAGGGTTGACATGATAACAATGTTCATTCTATGAATGATACATAAAAGACTTTCTTAGTCCACTCGGTTAAGAGATTTGACTGTGTACAATGGTTAAAATGTAACAGTAGGTGATTTGCCTTAATATAACTTCAATTGTAGATGTATAGATCAATGTTAAGCTCATTCAATCCTCTGATCATTAAATCAACTATGTTCCAATCAATGTTCAGTAATCTTACTATCGCTCGGTAATAGCTTCCTATCGCTCGGTAAAAACTTTGCAGTTCAGTTCTCACTAACCAGTTTGATCAGGTATGCATGAAAAATTGTTCACGCAATAATTCTATAGTCTCCTCCTTCCAGCATTACCATTCACTATGAAATCTCCAGTCTCTTATATAGACAAGTAAAACATTTTCTTCTGCTCCATCAGATTTTTCCACTTAATCATCTTCATTGATTTTCTTAAACATACCTCAGCTAATGTGTCAATAACACATTTGATTCTCATCCTTTAGATCTTTCCTAAATTTTGTTAGTCATCAATCTATGTAACAAACATTATATGTTAACTCGAAATCATACACTTTCCATCTCATCAATCTTATCGGCTAAGCTAGTCATTTATTTCCTTTGTTCTACTCGGTTTACAAAGAAATACGTCAATGAACACAAGCTTGGTTTACACTGTGCTTGGTATACACTACACTTCATTGGTGTACACTGAAATGCTTGATCAACCAACAACACTTCTTTATGTCTTTCAGCTCTTTTCCTCATCATAGATGAATGAAACATAATCAAGTCAATATCATAAGGTCAAAAACTCTTCAACAAGTTACTCAATGTATTCTTTATCCTCATCTGTCATATCCATCTTCCTCATGTAGATATTTATGTACTTCATCTCTTTCACTCCTTTACTACAGATGTTTCGGTATAGTAACTTACAATATAAGTGTTGTCAAACTAGTTGACATCAATGACAACATAATACTAATTTAATCATATTACATATCTAATCAATTAGCTCAATGATCTTAAATCACATATTCTTCAATCAAGTTCTAAATCAGTTGTAGTTCATCAATCTCTCCCTTTGGCATTGATGGCAACTCAAGTAATATGAGATATACCATACACATACCAAACATATATTCTACAACTCTATGAACAAATGATGTACAAGCTCTCCCTAGCTTAATATGTTTAATCACTATGTTACTTTAACAACATTACCAATGCAGCTTTGACATTCTGCAAATATGATATTTTCAGCTCTCAGATTCCTTCTTCTGTTCTCAGTAACTGATCTTCAATGCTCTCCCTTTCTTTCAGATTATCTCTCCCTTAGATAGTTCTCATCAGTGTATATTGTTTCATATTGTTTATCTCTCCCTTTGACAACAATGCCAAAGAAACAAATAAACACACTGCTCTTTATTAGCCAAGTAACTCTTTGTTGTCCAATGCATTCTTTGTATCTATGCATACTAATATCCCAATATGTTTCAGTTCTCCAAACTTATCACAACCTTGAACATGATCCAAAGTGTGAACTATGTTGCATCAACATGAATGATCTTCTAATAAGATTAGGTTTATGCAACATCCAGATCACATTAGTGACTAGTAGATAGGGGATGAACCCCTAGTCTAGTCCTTAAGTACTCAAATGTATCCTTCGATAGAGCCTTTGTAAATATGTCTGCAAGTTGTTCTTTTGATGTAACAAATTCTAAATTCACTTGCTTCTCCTATACTTGTTCTCTTGAGTAGTGATACTTAATTGATATATGCTTTGTTTTAGAGTGCATCACTAGATTCTTTGAAATATTAATTGTACTGGTGTTGTCATAGTATATAATCACCAACTCAATGAATACCTCATTCATACCTTCCAAAACTTGCTTAATATATGCAATATTTAAACAGTTTGTAGCAGCAGCAACATATTATGCTTCAGCTGTAGACTAAGAAATGCAAGCCTGCTTCTTACTTGTCCATGTAATAGGTCTTTCACCAAAGAAAAATGCTCATCCAGTGGTACTTTTTCTGTCATCCACATTTCCAGCCCAATTAGCATCAGTATAAACCTTCAGTTCAAACTTGCCTTCCTTAGGATACCATAATCCATAATCTTCTATTTTCTTCAGGTATCTTAAGATTGTCTTTGTAGCAATCATGTGTGATTCTCTAGGGTTTGCAAAAAATCTTGCAACAATTCCCACAGCATGTGCTATAGCTGGTCTACTGTGAACTACATACATTAACTTACCAATCATAGATCAGTACAATGTCTGGTTTACCTTTGTAGTTTCATCTTCCTTAGTCAGTTTGCATCTAGTAGCCATTGGTGTTCCCACATGTTTAACATCTTCCATGCCAAATGTCTTCAATACTTCCTTGATATATTTAGATTGTGTGATGGATATCCCATCAATCTGCTGAAGTGTCATCGGTGCAGAGACCTATCTTTTAATACCATGCTCATTATAGAAATTAGTAAATTCATCAGAGATAAATTCACCTCCTCTATCAGATCTTAGGCATTTCAATTCTTTACCAGTCTCTTTTTCTACCTTTGTTGTATACCACTTGAACATCTTAAATGCTTCAGATTTTTCTTTCAAGAACATAACAGTCATCAATCTAGTATAGTCATCGACAAAAAGAATAAAGTATCTATGACCATAATAACTATGAGTTCTCATAGGACCACACAAGTCAGTATGAACCAACTCAAGTATCTTCTTTGTTGAGTAATCCTTGCTTTTGAAACTAGATTTAGTCATCTTACCTTTCTGACATTCATGACATATAACATGATCAGGTTTTGACAAGTTAGGCAGACCTCTAACTCTTTTCCTTTTACTGATCTTAATCATGTTATCAAAATTCACATGGCATAACCTTTTATGCCACAACCAAGCATCTTCATTTTTCATCATCAAGCAAGAAGATTCATTAGTATCAAGATAAAATAGATTACCTCTTGATTGTGCACCAATTCCAACTAATCTTCCACCATCATCAAATATTTTCACTTTCTTTCTCTCAAAAGCAACTCGGTGACCTAAATTGTTCAGTTGTGCCACATTTAACAAGTTATAGTTCAGTCCATCTACCCAATAAGCATTATCACATTTTATCCTATCATTTATCATCAGGGATCCTTTACCTCTTACCATACAAGGTGTGTCATTACCCATCTTAATAGATCCTCCATTGTATTCTTCAAGTTGATCAAATTTATCTTCATCACCAGTCATGTGATGTGTACAGCCACTGTCTATGATCCATGTATTATTTTTGTTAACTTTAGAGATCAACGTTATTTCTACATGTTTTTCTTCTTCCTCTGAGTCATCTTTCATAGCAACAAATACAACTTCTACATCATCATCAAAATTAGATTTAGATTCATTATCTTCGGCTATGTAACATATCTTTTTGCCTTTATCATTACTGTCTCAATTATCTCTATTGTGTCAGTAGCCTCTATTGACTCTTCTCCCATAGCTTCCTTCAGATCGATATTTGGTTCTTTCATCATCTTTCTTATGTGGACATCTAGCAGCGATGTGGCCAACCTCTTTACAGTTAAAGCATGCCAAAGGTAGCTTACCTCTATACCTTCATTTTCCTTTGGGTAATCTTCTGGCCATAAGAGCTTCAAGTTCATCAATCTCATCATCGGTATAGCTGTCACTATCATCATTCTTATTATTCCTGCTAGACTTACCAATCTTTAGAGAAGACATGAAAGCAGATTCCATAGACGAAACAACACTATTTTCAAAGTTATTCAATTCAAAGGTTGTAAGTTTACCAATCAGATTGTCAAGTGTAAGGACATTACCAGCTGCATACCGTGTTTCATGAATAGAAGATATTCTGATTTTGTAAACTGGAAATAAGGTTCTGAGGACTTTTCTTACAACTGTCTCTTCACTAATAACTCCATCAGATGCTCTAATAGCATGTACTACCTCTTTTAGTCTATTTGTGTATTGCACAATATTCTCACCTTCCTTCATCTTCATATCATCAAATATGCCCCTTAATCTTTCTACTTTGGCTCTTTTGACATTCACATCTCCACTGTAAACTTGAGAAAGTTTATCCCACATGGCTTTTGCAGTAGTGCATCTTTTAATATCTTCAAATTCGGCATCGATATAGGCAGTAGCAATCTCCATCATAGTAACATTGTGTTCATGCCTGTCTCTTAGTTGATCAAGTGTCAAGGGACCAGTGGTCGGTTCTATATAGCCATTCTCCATCAATTCTAGTGCAAAATTCCTAATTCCAAATATGTGCAGCTTCATCCGGCTTTTCCATACTACAAAGTCCTCTTTGTTCAGCTTTGGCACTTCCCTCTTATATATTTTGAGATCTTTGTACTGAAGTCCTTAAAACTCTATTCTAAGCAACCAAAGCTCTGATACCAATTGTTAGAATAACTAAGAGGGGGGTTAATCAGTTATCCACTATCCCAATACAAAATGTATAATCCAAAAACAAATACTTAAAACTTCTAATACTCGGTAACTTAAAATAATGTAATATCTATGATTTTATCGATTACCAGTCTAGAACATATAGTAGTTATCAATCAAATCAAATATGCAACATGCAAATATGACATCAAACTAACATCACAATCAACACATAACATAAGAGATTTAATGTGGAAACCCTATGAAGGGAAAAACCACCTAGGACCGGCAACCCAAAAATATTCACTCTTCTAAAGTGAGGTCGGTGAAGACCCAACTTTGTTAAAGGTTACAAACACACTGTTAGGTGTGACCTTGTTAGAGGATTTTAGACAAATCATTATCGTCCAACCAACAGTCACTCTAGGGTTGACAGGATAACAATGTTCATTCTATGAATGATACATAAAAGACTTTCTTAGTCCACTTGGTTAAGAGATTTGACTGTGTACAATGGTTAAAATGTAACAGTAGGTGATATATCTTAATACAACTTCAATTTCAGATGTATAGATCAATGTTAAGCTCATTCAATCCTCTAATCATTAAATCAATTCTATTCCAATCAATGTTCAGTAATCTTACTATCGCTTGGTAATAGCTTCTTGTCGCTCGGTAAAATATCTGCAGTTTGGTTCTCACTAACCAGTTTGATCAGGTATGCCTGAAAACTTGTTCACGCAATAATTTTGTAGTCTCCTCCTTTCGGCATTACCATTCATTATGAAATCTCTAGTCTCTTATATAGACAAGTAAACCATTTTCTTCTGCTCCATCAGATTTTGCCGCTTAAACATACCTTAGCTGATGTGTCAATAACACATTTGATTCTCATCCTTTAGATCTTTCCTAAATTTTGTTAGCTGTCGATCTATGTAACAAACATTATCTGTTACCTCGAAATCATACACTTTCCAGCTCATCAATCTTATCGGCTAAGCTAGTCATTTATTTCCTTTGTTCTGCTCGGTTAACAAAGAAATGCATCGGTGAACACAAGCTTAGTTTACAGTGTCCTTCGTCAGTGTACATTGAAATGCTTCATCAACTGACAACACTTCTTTGTGTCTTTTAGCTCTTTTTCTCATCATAGATGAATGAAACATAATCAAGTCAATATCATAAGGTCATAGACTCATCAACAAGTTACTCAATGTATTATTTATCCTCAACTATCATATCCATCTTTCTCATGTAGATATTTTTGCACTTCATCTCTTTCACTCCTTTACTACAGATGTTTCGGTATAGTAACTTACAAGATAAGTGTTGTCAAAGTAGTTGACATCAATGACAACATAATACTGATTTAATCATATTACATATCTAATCAATCAGCTCGGTGATCTTAAATCACAGATTCTTCAATCAAGTTCTAAATTAGTTGTAGTTCATCAAATCCATTAGCCAAATATCACTCTATGGCCTGATGATGTTGGGTCACACACCATACAATGGGACCCTCTATACAAGACCACACGATCTATCCCTCTTTTTTGTAAGGTGTTTAGCCTCTAGGGAATAGTCACCACTCTAAGGTGAGTAATAGGTCCTAGCTACATAACTGTTGGAAATTTGGATGTATTTTCATTAATTTCAACATGTCTATTATAATGTTTGTGATGTCTAAATTTTTTTTTAGTTGTCAAGTGTGAAGATCATATAGTTTTGATATATGTTGTGAATGTTGGTTGATGGACATGCAGTCTTTCTATTAATGCAGAATGTTCAGATGAATTGTGAAAGAAGGCTACTGAAGATGAGGATTCACACACATCATGGGATGATCTAGAGGTTTTCTACATGATTCACGTCAAGTTTGAGTTTCTGACATGATGATTTGGTCAAGTTATGGTGTCACAAATAAAGAGTAGTTATTTTGTTGATTTCCAATGTTACAAAGTTATAGAGTTGCAGAGATTTCTTTTGCGTGCATGTTGTAGATGAGAAATTTGGTTGTTCAACTAGGAATTTGTTGAGGACATAGAAATGTGTCTACCATTAAAAGGGTTTTTTATTCTAATGATCTGCAAGGAAGTTACAAGAATTTTAGTGGGGGGTGATATTGTGCATAAAAGTTTATCATAAGATGTTGGTAGATCTAATGAGTGCAATGTATCTGTTTGTTTGTTTGAGCTTATTGATGCCTTACAATGATTTAGGATTATGTGTCTAATGATTTTTGAGTTTAAATTGACCAAGGTGGCCAAGTTTAATGAATTTGTTAATTTTTTGTGATCTTAACTGACATGCCAAGGAATGATTATAAAATAGTTTATAAGAAATCAATAAAACATTTTAGGGTTATGATCATGATCTTGAGATGATATTGATGGATCAAAGGGATGTTTGGAAAGTGTGTAGAGATCTTGATGGTTTACAATGGTGCTAAGAGATGGATGATTAAGGATTAGGTTTTGTTGACCTAGTTCCTGATAAATATGGTCAATTATGGTTTGATTGATGTATCGTGAGTATACACTAGTATTTTTGAGATTTTAAAGGAAAGTGTATGATAGTGAAGCATTTTTATAGATCTACTAAAGGCTGAATTTCTTTTCTATAGTGTGATAGAAAGAATTGTAACAAAGGATTTTAGTGTACTGAAAAGGAATTGACTAAGACATAGTGAGATGTTACCATCCAGCTCATGAATTATCAGATTGGTGTCTAAAAAGTGTGTGTAAGTTAGTGCAACTTCTTAATTATAATTAAAGTCAGAGTGATTTTCTTAAGGTTGGAGCCCAAGGCAAATTGAGTAGTGAACTCTAGATAGTGTGATCGAATGCAAGTGCATTCCTCATATTGTAACAAGATATACTTCTAATAAGGTATCAATCTTATTGTGGGTATCATCCCCATTGTGGTTTTCACCCTAGTTTTGGTTTCCATGATAAAAATATTTTTTTAATGTGGTGTTGATGTTTTCTGATTTTTTTTAACATTCTTTACATCTTGCAAATCAATAATAACAATTTATATGATTAAGGTTTTTATGCTTCAAGCATTTAAGGGTTTTAAAGTTGAAGTATTTTGGAAGAAATTGATTCACCCCCCTTCTCATTTTCTTTCTTCCTATTTCATACAATACCAACCTCACTCACCCCCATACTCAAGGGTTCCTCGCATCTACTTCCTCATATATTTTCGCAAAGGCAGTCTCATACGTTCTTGGTGAGAAATCACATTACAACACAAGAAAAACATTAAAAGCAACAAAGAAAATTAGTTTAGCCACAAAAGTTCATAATTAAAATAAAATAAATTATCAATTTTAATAATAAATGAGATAATCCAAGAAATTGTAAAAATAAATCAACTTAAAATAAGTTTCACAAGTTGTGGCTAAACCATTATAGACAAGGATAAACACATTTTTTGATCCACACAAGTAGATAGAAATCATCATGAAATTGCACATTACATCACTATGTGACTATAATCTAGCCACCCAACAAGAAAGGAGGGAATTATTGGAAATTTCATGCAAATATGTTTTGACATTGATGTTTTGTCATTGATGTCAACATATTTCTTTATTTCCTAGTTTGTTTAGGGAAAATTCTTGAATCAGTATAGACATTATATTGAAGATTATATATTGTGAAGTTGTAGAAGTGTTTTTGAATGTCTGTACTTGACCTTGTTCAAGTTACAGAGGTTTGCATTGATATTTGAGGAAGTTATGAGTAATTTATCAGAGGATAATTTTTTGGTTATTATGGAGGTAACAATGTTGTAGTTTTTTATTTAGTGAGGATCAGTTATAAAATATTTTTGGTTGCTAACCCGGTGGTGAGTTTAGGACATGGATGTGTGTCCTCATCTCAGATAGTTTGTGATTTGGATGCTGGAAAGCTATTTTTCTTGAGTGACAGAGGTTGATGTTTAGTGTTCTTGATGAACAATGCAAAGATAATTGTATATTCTGAGATAGAGATGTTTGTGTTGTTGTTGTGGTATTTCATGTTGCTTGTTGATGTTTCTAGTTCATTTCCTATTCATGTTGGATCGTAATGGTTTATGTGATCAAATTTAATGATTTTCCTATGGCATGTTAGTGTTCTTGGCCAACTTGATGGATATCATATTGTGAATATTTTTGGGGTAATCTATAGATTGCAGTGTGTTTGTGGATGAAGGATTAGGTCCTAGTTATGTCTTTGCTAACATGTATTGGAATGCATCAAGGATTGTGTATTACTCTTTGTAAATATTTTATAATTACATCCCTAGACAACCTTGTGATATGTTGATGTAATACTTGTTATTGTAAAGTGGCGAGAGAGTATGGAGAGACAGTAATATCAATGGATATGTGAAGAGGTATGAGTGGAATCTAAAATTAAGTTAGAATAGAGTTTTACTTCATTAGAGTTGTATTGGCATATCAAAGATGCTACCAATCATCTCATAAATTAGTGGATTGTTGTCCATAGTGGATTGTATTTGATTTGTGGTTGTACCCCTTGTTGTGATTTTGGTTGTTTCCCTTGGTTGTATTTGAGCAGTGAGCTCTAGGTAGTGAGTCTAAATGCATGTTCATTCCCCTATTTTACCTTTAATAGAGTTATATGTGCTAGTACATCATCTAGTGGGTTTGATCCCCACCATGGTTTTCCCTTAACCAGGTTTCCACACAAAAATTATGGTGTTATATGTTCTTATGATTATGGTTTAGTTCTTTAATGTTCACATCAAGTAAAGAAGTTAAGTATTGATAAATTTTGGTTTTGAAACAAATTTTTTAAACACAAATGATTCACCCCCCTCCTCAATTGTGTGTGCTAAATTATATCTAACAATTGGTATGAGAGATAGATCATCTTTTTGAAGCTTATCCTCTTGAGGTGATCTGAGATTGCATCCTTTAAGAAGGATAGTTTGAGGTTTTATGGAACCAACTATGCTATATGGAAGGGAAAAATGATTACACACTTGAGATGCATTGGAGAAGAGTAATAGTTAGCTAAAAATAAATATTATCAGCCTCCTGCAAATTTGGCCATTTCTAGTGCTTATGAGAAGACAAAATTTGGATATAACATGAGAGCCAAGGAAGTCTTATTGAGTGCCTTATCAAATGATGAATATACAAATGTCATGGATAAAATTGGATGCATTTAATGAAGGAGACTCTCTTATGAATCAAGAAAAGTTGCAAAGCACATGTAAGAGAAGCTAGAAATCTTGAGGATGAGTGAAGATGAAAATATTCAAGCCCATGTTCAGAAGGTGACTGATCTTGTTTGTGGAATGAGAAGTACTAGTGGAACAATGGATGAAGATGAGATTGTTTCTAAAATTTTAACATCTTTGCCTCTTTCTTATGACAAAAAAATTGTTGCAATTGAATAAATCAAGACCATTTCTAAAGTAACAAGGGATTCACTAGTTTGCAAGTTATATTCTTTTGAAATGACTAGATTTTAGGAAAATATTCCTAAGTATGAATTTGCATTTAAAGCCACTATTTCTAAGGATAATAAAAGGTATGAGTATGGATAAATTTCATTTAAGTTTGGATCTAGATATGCTAAGGAATGGGAAGAGATTAAAAAAGAAGAAAGAAATATGGGAGATCTAGAAGTTGTAATTGTAAAGAGAATACCCAAGGGTACAAGTAAGTATGAAGGGAAGCTACCTTTGAAAATTTTTTCTTACAATAATATTGGTCATTTTGCTTCTAGATGTCCTAAGAGAGTACCAAAGTATAAGCCTAGAAAGTTTCATCCTAACTGTCACAAGAAATTTTATCTAGCTATTATTGATGGTGTGACTAATGATGAATCTGAAAAGAGTGAAGATGAGATTGTTTTAATTTCTATTAGAGATGATAATTCTACCTTCTTGATGAGGAAAAAATACCTAGATGTACATGTTGAAATAAAAGATGAATGAGTGATAGATGGTGGTTGTTCACATCATATGATTGGAGATAAGACCAAATTTGTGAAATTGGAAAGGTATGATGGTGGTGTTATCAGATTTGGTGATAATACTCCATGTTTGATCAAAGGAAGAGGGTTGATTACACTAGATGGTAAGAATAATATTGGTGATGTTTTATATGTTGATCGTTTGAAGGATAATATTTTGAGTGTTGGACAACTTGTTAGTAAAGAATACATGTTGGAATTCAAGGATGGAAAGAGCATAATCAAAGGAATCTCTGGAAATGATACTGCATCAGGTACCAAAATTAGGGGTAATATTTTTCATTTGAATAGAAAAGAGAATAAATATTTGATTACTAGAATTGATGACAATTAGTTATGGAATAAGAGTATTTTTCATGTAAACTTTGATAATATTGTGAAGATAAGTTCTACACATGATTTAAGAGATCTAACTAGATTGTTGAAGCTTGATAATGTGATGTGCAAGGAGTGTCAGTTGGGAAAGATAACAAAATCTACATTTAAAAGAAATACATTCTTCAAATGGATTGTTAGATTTGGTGCATGCAAATTTATGTGGTCCTACTGGGACTAGGAGTTATTATGGTGAAAACTATTTTATACTATTCATGGATGATTATTCAAGAACGATGTGGGTTATATTATTGAAAGAAAAATTTGAATCTTTCGACAAATTCAAGATCTTTAGGGCCATGATTGAGGCTAGGACAAGAATGAAGCTGAAATGTTTGAGATCAAATAAAGGTGGAGAATTTAATTTAGGAGAATCTAATGCATACTACAAAGATAATGGAATTAGAAGATAGACGTCATCTCCCTAAACCCCACAATAGAATGAAATTGTAGAGTGAAGGAATAGATTTATTCTTGGCATTGCAAGAACTATGATGATGGAAGGAAATGTACCTCACATGTACTAGAGAGAATTTGTGAGTACTGCAGTCTGCACATTGAACCAAGTTTAGATAAAGTATGAAACTGGTAAGACTCTTTATGAACTCTATTATGGTCATGTTCCCAAAGTGAAGTATTTTAGAATTTTTGGAAGAAAATGCTATATTAAGACAGATGAATATTTAGGAAATTTTGATCCTAGGTGTGATGAAGGTATATTTCTTGGTTATTCTACAAAGAGAAAATATTATAAATGTTTTAACAATCAGTTGAGATAGATAGTTGAAAGTGATAATGTGAAAGTTGATGATAATTATTAGAAATAGGTCAATTCATGCAATTATGAATCAGATGATGAACAAGAAATCTGATTATACAAGTACATAATCAAAATCAAAATCAAAATGGATTGGTAGAACATGATGGAGAAGTTTTAAATGAGGAAGAAGTTGAAACTCAAGAGTCTACTACAAAATAAAATTTGATGACTCCAAGGTATGTAAGAAATAATCATTTAGAAAATCATATTATGGGTGATAGAAATAAAGGTATCTTGACTAGAGGAAAACATGCTAGAATCAGAGATGAAAATTGTTTGATTTCTAAAGTTGAACCTAAAGATATACTTGATGAAGCTTGCAAAGCTGAAAGTTAGGTTGAGGAAATGGAAGAAGAGTTAGAATAGATTGAAAAGAATAAAACACGGATCTTAGTTCCCAAATCGAAGGACAAGAATGTGATTGGAATAAAATAGGTTTTCAAAAGAAAAAAAACTAAATGAAGATGGTGAAGTGGTAAGGAAAAAAGCTAGATTGGTTTGCAAAGGATATTCACAGATGGAAGGTATTGAATTTGAGGAAAAAATTTCTCCTATTGCTAGAATTGAAGTTCCTATAATCTTTCTTGCATATGCTACTTATAGAGATTTCAAGGTATATCAGATGGATGTTAAGCATGCATTCTTGAATGGAGAGT
This sequence comes from Chamaecyparis obtusa, assembly GCA_027943335.1. Classification (NCBI taxonomy): domain Eukaryota; kingdom Viridiplantae; phylum Streptophyta; class Pinopsida; order Cupressales; family Cupressaceae; genus Chamaecyparis; species Chamaecyparis obtusa. The sequence goes on along the minus strand of BSBK01005047.1, from coordinate 974,743 downwards.
TGGAAGAGGAAGTATACATTAAAAAACCTAATGGTTTTCCTTTGACTAATCAAGGTGACATGGTTTTATAATTGAAGAAATAATTCCATGGATTGAAACAAGCACCGAGAGCCTAGTATGCAAGGTTAGATAAATATTTGAGGAAACTTAGTTTTAGTAAAGCATTTGCTAACAGTAATTTGTATTTCAAAATTGACCATGGCAATATCTTAATTATTGAATTATTTGTGGATGGTATCATTTTTTATGGAAATTACAAGTTGAGTAAAGATTTTTCTAATGAGATGCAAAAGGAATTTGAGATTTCAATGATAGGTGAGATGAAATTCTTTCTTGGTCTTCAAATTACTCAATCAGAAAAAGGTATTTTCATATCACAGTCTAAGTATGTGAAGGAGTTGTTAAAGAGATTCTAAATGGATGATTCTAAACATGTTGGAACCCCTACATTTATTGGTTACAAATTAAAAAATAATGAAGAATCCTCTCTTGCTAATCATAAAATCTATGTATCAATGATAGGTGGATTTCTATACTTGTCTTAGATTAGACCAAACATAATGAATGATGTTTGCATTATTGTGAGATTTCAAGCATAACCAAAGGAATTAAATCTTGCTTCTATTAAGAGGATTTCCAGATACTTGAAAGGGATAGTGGAGTATGGCCTATGGTAATCTAAGGCTGATGATCTTACATTATGTGTTTATACTGATACATATTTGGTAGGTAATGTGGATGATAGGAAAAGTACTACAAGTGGAGCATTCTTCTTGGGGAAGAAGTTAGTCTCTTGGTCTAGTAAGAAACAAACTTGTATATCTTAATCTACTACTAAAGATGAGTATGTTGTTGCTACTATGAACTGCAATCAAGTAATTTAGATAAAGAAAATGTTGGAAGCCATTAGAATAAGTTTCACCGAGGAGCCTATTGTTATGTATTGTGACAATTTAAGTGCTATCAATATTTCAAAGAACCATGTGTTGCATTCAAAAGAAAGACATATATCTATAAAGTACCATTTATTGAAGGATATAGTGAATGAAAAAGAAGTCAGATTGGAATACGTGTCTACAAAATAACATATTGCAGATATCTTCATGAACCCCTTCCCAAGGATACTTTTGAGTATCTCTGAGGTAATATTGGGGCAATATCCTCTCCTAATCAAAGCTAGAGATGCTTGGATTTGCATCAGTCAAGTGCTTATACAAAGATTATTTTCATTCCAAATTGATCCTCTTTTTGGGACTTCTCCTTAGGGGGAGTAGTTGATCTTGTAAGGTATGTTGTTTAGATTTTCATTTTTGACCTCTATGACTTAGTGCATATATGTTCCTTTTTCATTGATTTCAAAGGGGGAGAGATAGCCATGAAAAAAATAAGGAAGAAAAAATAAGAAGAGATTTCCATGAGAAAAATCAAGTGTTAGACTTAGGGGGAGTGGTTGAAATATTGTGGTTGATTATTGTTGATATGATTTCTTTGTGCATTGATTTGGTTTTTCACATCATATGTTTCCATCAATTACAAAGGGGGAGATTGTTGGATATTTCATGCATTTATGTGATAAAATTGATATTTTGTCATTGATGTCAACATATTTATTTATTCCTGGTTTGTTCAATGAATTTTTTTGAATCGGTATGGAAAGTATATTGAAGACCAAATGTTGTGAAGCTTTAGAAATGTTTTGGAATGTATGTACTTGACCTTATTCAAGTTGTGGAGGTTTTCACTGATATTTGGGGAATTTATGAGTAATTTATTAGAGGATAGTTTTTTGGCTATTCTAGTGGTAATAGTGTTTGTAATTTTTGATTTGATGAGGATCGACTATGCAATTTATTTGGTCTCTGACCTAGTGGTGAGTTTAGGACATGGATGTTGATACTCCTATAGATTTATTTTGTTGTCATTATTTATGATTAAGTCATATTTATTGTCAAATTCATTTGGTAAAGAAGGAATGTCAAGTTGGTAAAAGCATATGCTAGTCGGTAAAGAGAAATGAAGGAAAAGGTAATTTTGGTAAAGACAATAAGGAATTGACACCGAGCAAGGAAAACCTAGCACCAAGAAATACCAAGCTACAACATCTACCAAATCGAGAGAACATACATGATACCAAGAAATATAAAAACATATTACCAAGCATTACAGGCTAAAACAAGGAGAATCTACAGATACATTGAATTTAGACACCGAGAAGAACATGGTTTACAAATCTTGACGAAATTGTTTGACAAAGCATTGGAGATTTAAACATAATGATTATGCATGATTACAAGGTGAGATTTACCAATAAGAATTAAATGTGATATATGCATTGGAGAAGTAACCAATGCTAGCACCGCTTAAGGAGAAGATTCTAGATTATTTCCATTGCTTCTAAATTTGAATATAAATGGATCAGAGTATGAAAATTATAGTAAGAGAGTAAGAGAGAGAGAGAGAGAGAGAGAGAATGTGCAAAGAAGAAATTGTAGAAAGAAGGTGATGAGTAGAGAATCCAATATTGAGTAACATAGCAGTAAGAATAGAGTGTGAATGTGATACATATTTGAAGTTACTGAGTACATAATTGATATTGTGAGTGAAGCACATTATGAGGTAAATAGTTACTAAGCATATTTAGTCTGATAAGCATAATATTGATGCAAGTATTATAGAAAAATTTATGTTACTGATTAAAATGTAATTAGAGTTGTGAAGTCCGTTAACCAAGCAGGTCCTAGCAGATCTTATTTTGTAAATCCTTTAATAGGGTACAACTTTTAGATTAGAGTTGCACAACTTTTAGATAAGAATATGAATAATTTTATAATTGCACAACCTTTCAAATGTCCAATGTGTGATGAAGTTATTGAAGAATTGGATCATTTATTCCTGAACTATTCATTTTCTCAAGAATGTTGGATATTTGTCCTCATCAAGCTTCAATACAAGTCCTCTTCCCCATAAGATTTGGGATCTTTTTCAGGATCGGCCAATCTTATATCCCAAATCCCTTTTCACAAATATTTGGAAATGTACTCTGACTTTAGTAGTGTGGGAAATATGGTGGGAAAGGAACAAATGAATTTTCTGGTCTGACAGAGCTACTCTTGATAGTCTATTGGGTGGCATCAAAAAATCAATTTCAGAAGTGGTCAATGCCAATTTGGCCAAATTCAAAGGTAGGCCAATTGTGTCGTTATGGGATGGCCTTCTTATTTGCCACTGGAAATGATTATTAGTCCCCACTGATTTTCCACAAGTACCTACATCTAAGGAACCAATGGATAGATCAATAGTCAAGTGGAATCCACCTTCACATGGAGTAGTCAAAGTCAACTTTGACGGGGCATATCGGGGGAACCCTGGACAATCAGGTTTGGGAGCCTGCATTAGAGATCACCAGGGAAATGTCTTAGCTATCAAAGCCTCTCCTCTACCATAGGGTACTAACAATTTAGCAAAAGCCCATACTCTATTTCCTGGATTAATTTTACCAAAACATGGTGGATTTAAGAATATACAAGTGGGAGGTGATTCAATGGTAATTATTCATGCATTTCTTAAGAGGAAATATCATAATTGGCAAACTGCTTACATCTTGCAACAAATTTGGCAACTCCTAGATTCTTTTGAGGAGTTGTGCATATCACATACACTCTATGAAGGGAATGTAGTGGTAGATTGGTTTTCTAACATGGGATGTGATGGGAATGAATTGCTATCCTTTTCTCTACATGACATCTTGTAGAACCACCAAGAATTGCTAAAGTTAGTCATACTAGATAGGCAAAATTGTGGGATCTAATTTTTTGTGGTATGACAAGGACACTGCATGATGCAATTTGGTAATCACACATATGCATCAATTAGATGGGGAATGAAGTATTGGCATTGTTGGGGCAAGTTGATCCACCATTATTTGAATTTTCTAATCCATAGGATGAGGTGGTGGGATGTACATATTTATCAAACTCCAATGTTGATGTGTCTCAATTTTCACAAGGTCGAGAATGGTGGTATGTGTGAAACATTACATTTTGTACTGGATGTACAAGATGTAGTTAATATGATCAGATTGGGCTGGATTTTCTATTATTACACATCACTTGAATGTACATTCGGCTTAGTTTAAAAATCAATCAGTGTGCTGGTAATATGCATCATCATTAGTAATGGAGTCCTTGAATGATGTATGTATCAAGTGCAAGAAATGTAGGTGGTATCATTATGAGATTCTTCAAAAGAACTATAGACTGAGATTGAAGCTAGATGTGGAGGAGGAAGATATTTCCTTACAAATTGAAGATTCAGTCATAGATGAAATTTGTGTGTGTCATTCGAGTTTCATTCGACTTGTAATAAAGAGAGTCATTGGTGAAGAAATCATATTGCCTCACACCAAGCAGTTTCTGTTTCCATCACAATTGGTTTCTATTTTCCTTTCAAATGTACTAGATTTGTTACAATCAGTTTAGTTATTGGAGATTATTTCTCAAAAATTTGTGAAGCCTCAGTTTATGAGGGAAAACAAGTTTAAAAAGGCTATGCAAAAATATGATATTTGGTAGGATCATGCCTTAGTGGGGGGTTTGTTTTCTCAGCATATGTTACTTAGAAATCATGAATTTATCGTTGTGTTTGATAGCATCAAGCACTCATTGGAGAAACATAGTTTTAGGTATGTTAAGCACACCCTACATACACATGGTCATTTTCTTGGCCAGGAACTGGTGGAAAGAACAAAATTTGTGGTGTACGCTTTTGCTCAATTTTTTGGAGATCCTGAATATTCCTGATGTGGGTGTGAATATTTCCGTGCACTTGACACAACAACATCAGTCACATTCTCTCCCTAAACTTAACATACGAGCATCTGGGGATACAAGTGGGCTGCCTGCTTCTTGCATGGACCAGTTAGATTGTGTAGGGTGGGGTGCAAGTTAAACACTAGTGCAGTCTGTGCTAAGAAATTCTAGCTTGTTGAGTTGGGAATCGGATACATAGGGGTTACTACTTGTCAAAGATATGGGTGAGCATTCAGGCTGGTCTCCAAGATCACAACCAGAACTTGAACTTCCGGTCCCGATTGACATGGAGGAGTAAGTGGGATATTGGGGTTAATTTTTGTCTATAAATTTTGTCTGTATACTTCTCTCCTCAGTATTGGATTGGGGTAGTTCTGTTTTGAGTGATAGTTATTATCTGATTTTGTTATGCAAGTTGGTGTGTTTAGTATTTGAATAGTAAATTTGTATAGCATTAGTTAGTTAGCTCATGGCTTCTTCTAGCATTTTGAAAAGTTGTATATCTATGTATCTTTCGAGTGGCGAACTTTGTAATGTAATGAACAACAATTCTGGGTTTTCTTTCTGGTTCTTTCCTGGTTGTTCTTTTGAACCAGTTTTATTAATATAATATAGTTAGAAAATCTTCTCTTTTGCCTAAAAAAAACAAAAAAAAATTAGATTAGATTTATAAAATCCTTTAGTAAGGTGGATTTAATCAGTCTTTAGACTCCTAATAGGGTTAATACTATTAACAAGGTAAGCTATCATAAATAGCTAACATTGTAGCTCTAACCGAGACAACTTTCTACTGCAGTAGTGAAGTGTTTTGGGTGTCATCCCCATTTTATTTTTTATCCTCTAACAATGATTTTTATGATACCAAAATAATGGTGTTATGAGTTATGTGTTATGATTATGTTTTACATGTTTTAAGTTATTATATAAAAAGTTATGAATTCAGTGAATGGTTAAAAAAGTTAGATAAAAGTATTTTGGAGTACTTATTCACCCCTCCCCTCTTAGTACTTAACTTTCCATAATAAATCTAACAATTGGTATCATAGATAAGTGTCTTAATCAGAAGTTTAACCACTTGAGAGGGTAGATCTGGAGAGATGGAATGCTATAGGTATGAAAAGGTGATTGATAACATGGACATGGAACTAAGTATGGATAATGAGAAGATTGATGAATTGAGAAGGAAACTGAAGCATTCACTCAACAAGAGAAAGGAGATAGAACATAAATTAAAGGATACACAAGATCGGATTCAAGAACTTGAAGAAAAATCATAGGGAAGTATGTATGATGAATCTAAAGATGTAATACCAAAATTGACTAAAAAGAACAAACACCTAACTGATAAGGTAAAAGCACTGAAGAGAGAACAAGAAGATCAATCGGTAAGGATGTGTATAGTCCTAGAAAAAAAAGGAAAAACTAAAGATGAAAAAAGAATGGTTGAAGATGAGAGAAGACAAATGAGTCCAAGGATGAATGAGAAAGATGGGGAGATACTGAGGTTGACACAAATTCACTACAACCTAATAGATCAACTAGTCGGTGCTAATCAAGAGATTGCAAGGAAATTTGGAGAGATTGCTGAACTGAGATCATAGAATGAACATTTGAAGAATGAATTGAAATTTGAAAAGGATGCTAATGAAGTCTTGAAAAGGAAAAAAGAAACATTTAGGATATTAGATGAACAAATAAGAGGTTAGAGACAAATGAGAGATACTTCTAGACTTGTATTTAATGCAAACAATACAACTGAGAAGGGAGAGTCCTCAAATCATGCAAAAAACTGAGATAATGCTACCTCACCAAAGACCAATAAGCCTACTTCCTATCATTATGGAAAAATAGGTCATACAACTAATGTCTGCAGGAGAAAAAGATGTAATCCACTGAGCATTCCTAAGTTTAATGGTTATTGTTACAATTGTAATAAGTATGGTCATAAATAATTTGAGTGTAGATCAAGGATTGCTAACAATACAAGGAAGCCAAGATTTGATGGATACTATAATAACTATAACAAATATGGTCACAAGTTTGAAGAATGAAGGTCACAAAGAAAGAATGAGAAATGGATACCTAACTGACAAAATACTTCAAACAACCAACAAAGATCAACTATACCATGGGACTACAATATAAGAAATACAAGTACAACATGTGGGAGATTTTGACACATTTCTACAAATTTCATGTTGATGCATGGAAGGAACAATAGGAGATCATGGAGAAATTGTCGAATGACTTGTTTTCATTGTCACAAGTTTGGTCACCTAGCCAAAGACTCTAGGTACCGAGGCAAAGCCCTAACTAAGGAAAAATCAAGTGAAAATGTTAAAGTTAATGTTGATGAGATAAGAGATCAGATGAATAGAAAATGGAGAATAAATTCTCAAGATGATGGAATTGAACTTGGAACAACTGATGAAACCACATCCTCTAGATCGGGTGCACCTATCTTCACCTAATTGTTCAAAGGTATGTGTAGGAGTTGATAACTAAAATTCTATCTTAAACCAGTTCCTAACAATTGTGAAGAGATCCAAATTAGCATATTAAGATGCATTTAGATATATTTTTTGAAGTTAACATTTCATATTTTGATCAGTAAAAGTATATGTTATTTTGTTCCATTCTCTGAAAGGAAAGTGTTCTTGGTAATTGGTGAAAAGGGAGTTAGTAGAGAGCATTGAATGCTAAAATTATAGCCGTTGGAAACCCTAATCAAGGAAAAAATAAAAATAGAGCTCTTGTCATTTCATTTTTACCTTACATTTTTTAGAGAATTTGAAGCACTGTATAGATACAAGACTACCAAGAGCATCTAAATAATCAATTGAGAATATCTAAGAATTGTCAATCTTATTCAAGTAAGTATTGGTGTTTTCCCAAGTTGTGAAAGAGCTGTCAATTTCTTATTCAATCGAAGCCCTACCAGTCAAGAAATTATTCATGTGAGTCAATGGAACCCAAAGTGCAAAAGCCTATTATTGTGGAGAAGATTGACCTAGTCAATCTAAAGTATAGGATACCACCCACCATAGTAGCTGAAATTGATAAATCTAGAACCATATCTTCAATCCCACTGAAAGTTATTCTTATTGAAGATGTTAACGCCTTCATACATTGCAAGATAGAGGACATTTGTCAAACAAAGATTGATTCATCCTATCAAAGCATATGTGTTAATGGAAATTGAAGGATGCTCATACACATTTGGAGACCAAGGGTTTGGTTCATGCTATGCATATACTAATAGTATTCAAGAAGGAATGGATGAGAATTTTTTTAAGATGAGTACATGATCAATTCATGTGGCTCAATGCACCTATTAAAATCACAAAAGATGTAATACCCATTGTAATAGGTTATCCAATTGATGATAGACTGAGGGAACATAAGAAAAAATATAATAAAAAACTATGTGATCTTCCTCAAGCTAAATGGGATGGAAGAGGTTTGAATTTTTCTACTGTTGATGATCCTAAGTTAAGATTTGTGTGCAACATAATATCCTACCTAATCTTCTAGTAATCTTAGGTAGACAATGCACCTTGTGGAGTTGTTGATATAGCTTACAAGGTCTTCCTCCATACCGAGAGAGAAGAAGTGACAAGAGGAAGATAAATCAAAGACACAAACTTACATAAGAGAAAGGAAGACTACGGGTAGATTGAGGAGGAAAGTGAAATTGCAAGAAGATAGTGAAACTTAATCTGAAGATGTTTCACAATTTAAAGTTGTGCAAAACCAGGCACCTAAACATAGAAACCTTGATGAGTCACTTAAAATACTCAAGAAGAAAGGAGGATATTCAAGATTAAAACAAGTTAAATATGAGAATAGGAGTGATGAGGAAAAAGATAACATTGAAGAAGATATTGTGTTTACTCTACATAAGTTTAGAGCTACTACAGTTGAGATAGCTGCCCAAATATCAAATGAGGTATATCAAAAAATAGATGCAAGATAGAAATATTCCTTGGCATTTGAAAAACAAATGAGGGAGAGATCCCTAGCTATCATAGTACCTGAATTTTCAAAAAGAAGAATCAAAGAAGCAGTGCAAGAATGTTCTAAGAGATTCCTAGTCAAGAGTAGAGCACTAAAGATAATGGTTGGTAAGCTTAAAGAAGTGCAAATAGAGACTGATGATTTATGGAGAGAGATATTATTTCCTGACCTACAAAAAAAGATTAAGGAAACTCAAGGTAAGTTATATCCCATTGATTTGACTAGAGATAAAGAAGAGATCATCATAGAAGATATACAGATAAAGACCCAACAAAGGATATTAAAGATGACGAAGATGTAATGGAAACCAAGGCCAAGGAAACTCAAGAATTCAATGCTAATGATTTAGTATACGTAAAGTTGATGGATGAAGATCGTATTATTGAATAGATAATAAATTTTCCTGAGATTGAAGAAGTTATCTCAGAGGTCAGTCATGAAATTCTAACTGATGTTGATGCCCCCACTGAACTAGATAAGGAGAATGAACAAAAGGAAACTAAAAAGATAGTTACTCCTCCTGAGACCACTGATCCCCAATAGGAACAAGAACTAGTGAAGGAGAAAGAAATGGACAAAGAAGAAGAGAAGAAATAAGAAAACCAAGAAAAGGAGAAAAATAAACTAGAAGAGAAAAAGGAAGAAAAAGATGATAAAACCAAGGATACTGCTACTACTACCACAACTTCTGATGCGAAGTTATCTATTGGTGAGAGTGCACAAGTCACTAAGAATAAATCAAAGAAGAGGAAACATGAAAAGGAAATAGTTGATTTGAGCCAATCTATTATTATACCAAAGGTTGACATCTCCACCATGAGCCCCAAGGAACTATCAGAATTTGGTGATTTACTCAAAATGAAAGTTATACAAGACAAGTTGCTTGCAAAGAAGCAAAAAATAGATGTATTAGAAAATGTCAAAGATAAATTGCAAGAGATTGTACTAGAGGAAGATATCAATGAGAAAGGAACTATTTACAACCAATTCAATGAACTAGTGAGCCAGATTAATAAACCAGGAGGTGAGACCACTGAGTATCTGATGCAAGTGCATATGAAACAAATGGAGACTAAGGTCATTGAAGAATTACATCAATTGGTTGCACTTGACAAGGTAACACTTTCTAAGCTAGTTATCAAGTTGGAAAAATAATTGTAAGATATTCTTTTATTATTTCATCATATTTGTTTAATTTCCAACTTTAGAAAGCATATAAAAGAAAAAGATGAGAGTGTGGAAAATGAGCTGACTGAGAAGCCAACAAAGGTATGTACCGAGCTTGATACTTTTAAATTTTATTATCAAAGGCTTAAGAAATTAATAGGAGTTCAACATGAGCTGATAAAAGAGGAAAATACAATCATAATAGATCTCATGAAGCTAAAAACATTTTTGATACCACAAATTGAGTCATTACAGAAATATGTGCATGAGGCTAAAGACTTAGTGAGTACATCAAATGTATGTGCTATGGATAGCATGGTAGGCCTAAAAAATAATATTAGTGAACATATCATAGTTTTTCAGACACTAAAGGATTCATAAAAGGCATCACTGAAGGATGCACAAGAAATGTATAAAACTATTTTTGCCAAGATCCCTCTAGTGGATAAATAGTAAGTTATTATTTTGGCATTTTTGTTAAAAAGGGGGAAATATGTATATGAGAAAAAGGGAGATATGTATGTAAAGGATGGTATAATTAGATATGTGAACATGGATTATTACTATAGGGGAGTAATAAGTAAAGATAAGTAATGGACATATAAGGTTTTACCAAGAAGTCTTTACATGGTAAATTTTTCCAAGGACAAAAAATTTGATGACTTTAAAGGTTTTTTAACAAAGATACCAAAATAATGCCAAAGGGGGAGATTGATACTCCTATATATATATTTTTTTGTCATTAGTTATGATTAATTCATATTTATTGTCAAATTCATTCTATAAAGAAGGAAAGTCAAGTTGTTAAAATCATATGCTAGTCGGTAAAGAGAAATGAAGGAAAATGTACTTTTGGTAAAGGCAATAAGGAACAGACACTGAGCAAGGAAAAACAAGAACCAAGCTCCGAGAAGTACCAAGCTACAACATATACCAAACTGAGAGAATATGCATGATACCGATTAAGAGAAAAATGTATTACCAAGCATCACATGCCCACACAAGGAGAATCTACAGATACATTGAATATGGACACTAAGTAGAAAATGGTTTACAAATCTCAAGGAAATTGTTTGATAGAGCATTGGAGATTTAAAAATAATGATTATATGTGATAAGAAGGTGATATTCACAAATAAGAATTAAATGTGATATATGCATTAGATAAGTAACCAATGCTAGCACCACTTAAGGAGAAGATTCTAGATTGTTCTGATTACTAGAAAAAGCAGGTTTGAAGGGGCCCCAAAACCCTTTACAAAGATAAAAGAAAAAGATCGAAAGAAGACTACACAACAAAAAAATCTTCCCATAGAAGGGCTACAAGGGCACCAGCAGAAGAAAAAACACAAAAAAACACCAGCCCAAAAGACAAAAAATGAGTACGGGATCCAGTCTAAATGACCGAATACATGATCTCGGCTTTTTCTTCAAGAGTCTTATCCATTTTGGCCTGGATATTCTCTATCCAACCAATGACAGGCTTCAACTCATCAAATTTTTTCTTCAGAATAGGAGACTTTTTCTTGAAACTCCCACGGGTTCTAGAACTGGGCCCACCAGTTGCCTCCGGGGAATCATTCTTGTGATCACTATCCTCCTCGGGACCATTGTCTAGCAAATTAACTAGGGCCTTAAGATTGATGCTAGATGCTTTCATGTTGTCCTTGCTATGCTAGAGGATGTCAATGATGGTACTCTTCATATTATTCTTTTTTTTTTTTAATCTCAGAAGAAGAAGAATTAGGGTTATTATTACCCTCCTTGAGATATGTGTCCACTTTCTCCTGAAGGCTAGCATTCATACCTTCAAGTTTCTTGCACTTTAGATTAAACCTTTTAATCTCATGGAAGCACCACTTATTAAATCTAAAGGAGTATAAGGCTTCATCTTTGGCAGTCTATAGGGCCCTAGTAGTGACTTCCTCTTTGTCATCAAAGTCCTCAAAGATCAACTTAATAGAGGACTCTCTAATTCTCCTTTCAGTAGAATCCTCGCTACCATCATGGATTCTCTCCTGAGAATCTTGACAAATAGGCACATCATGTCTCATACCAACAACAAAATCATCCATAATGGGGACCTCCTTTTTGAGAAAATATGTTAGCTTTATGCTTTTTGGCATACTAAAGAGTAGTATCCACAAAATTTTCTAGGCTATGAGAGTTGTGAGCCATGGCTTCTTCAAAATTTATGCATTTTGTAGAGTTACCTTTCAGATTGGCCATGTCCTTCGTATCCTTGTTGCCTAAATCCTCCTTTTTAGTATTTTTAGAAATAGAGTCAATCTCCCTACTTTGGGAGTCATCAGTATTCTTCTGGTGGGAGCCTTCCTCAATTTGATTTTTATATCTTTGCCTCCATCTCAATTTTCTTATCAGAACCCTTACTTTTATTATCCTCATTTATGACCTCATTTTGAGGAATGGCATTATCATGAGTCTTTAGTATCCTCCTCATACCTATTAGGGTTCTAGACATTTTGGTTCCCACACTAATACATTTGGGGTGAAATTGCGACGGCAATTTGTGACGACAGGGAAATGTTAAGCGGTTTTGGCTTTTTTTTTTCAAATATAGCCCGACACCATCGCAATTGCGACGTTGTCAGGATATAAGTGCAAAAAAAAAAAGGAACATTGTCATTTGTGTTTTCAACAGCGCCGAGAGAGATTCCCTCCGTGAAATCAAGCGGGTTATCATTTGTGTTTTGAACAAAGCAGGTTGTCATTTTTGTTTTGAACAGCACCGAGAGAGATTCCCTCCATGAAATCAAGCGGGTTGTCATTTGTGTTTTCAACAGCGCCGAGAGAGATTCCCTCCGCAAAATCACAGCTACAATTTTTGAGTACGTTGGGTTTATTTTTCTTTTGTCATTATTATTTAATCTGGTATTCAGCTGTTAGAGAGCTAAAATACCCAGAAATGAGGACATATCTGTGTTGAATTTATTGTTAGCAGCTTTGGTTATTTAGAATGCTTCCCCACAATACTTAATAGGATGCATTTGGTTTTCAAAGCTTTCACTGACTTGGATTCAAGATTCTGAGACTTTCACGTGCCTTGCTTCAGTTGTTTCCGCAAACAAATCGCGTGCCTTTTGTATGCTTCCACATTTTATATACATGTCCATCAGGGTAGTCACCACCACTATATTTGACAAAAACCCATCTTCAATTACTTTTTGGTGAATTTCCCTACCCTGTTCTATGACTGTACCTCTGGTTTTAATGTATAAAAATGACCCAAATTTCAAAGGAAGTATATGATAAATTCCACCTAACACTTCCTAATCCCTGGACAGTGTCTTCTTACACTTTGAAACAAACAATTCCAAAGGGAATTAGCCTCTAGGGCTCTACAACACCCAAACCCACAATTCTTGGCTCTAAACCCTTCTTAACTAGGGCATTCTCAATCACCCGATTCTACACCCTTCAAATCCAAATTAGTGGATGATTCACCATCTCACAAACATTATACAATGTTCCACATTATAACAATCCACCCTTGCTTGGATAGATCACTCACTGCTATACATTAGCATTCAACTCAAGGTAATTTCCCATAGTTTATCCTATGATCACACTGTTTTCCACAAAACTTTGCCTATGCAATGTCAGTACTTCATAATACAAGTTAGTTATTGTCATCCCATGAATATTAGGCCTTCTATGTTATAGCAAAATCAAAGTAAACTCATTCAAAATGGTTTAGAATGGATGAAAGAAATCCTTCTAACTCATGTATGTGTTAGTTCAAACAAATGAGGATAGTCACTCTAAAGACAACATGATAATGTACACTCACAGTAAGTGTACATTATCATGTTGTCTTTAGAGTGACTATGCTCATTTGTTGAAGAAGAAAAGCATTAATGTGGCTGAATAGCAATACATTCAAGTGGCAATTACACAAGGGACAGTCACTGTGAGATGTCCTCATTTGTGACTGTCCTTACAGTGAGTGTACATTATCATGTTGTCTTTAGAGTGACTGTCCTCATTCTGTAAGTGTACATTATCATGTTTTCTTTACAATGACTGTCCTCCTTCAAGTGGCAATTACACAAGGGACAGTCACTGTAAAGACAACATGATAATGTAGAGGAACGTTGTCATTTGTGTTTTCAACAGCGCCGAGAGAGATTCCCTCCGCGAAATCAAGCGGGTTATCATTTGTGTTTTGAACAAAGCGGGTTGTCATTTGTGTTTTGAACAGCACCGAGAGAGATTCCCTCTGCGAAATCAAGCGGGTTGTCATTTGTGTTTTGAACAGCGCCGAGAGAGATTCCCTTTGCAAAATCACAGCTACAATTTCTGAGTACGTTGGGTTTATTTTTCTTTTGTCATTATTATTTAATCTGGTATTCAGCTATTAGAGAGCTAAAATACCCAGAAATGAGGACATATCTATGTTGAATTTATTGTTAGTGGCTTTGGTTATTTAGAATGCTTCCCCACAATACTTAATAGTATGCATTTGGTTTTCAAAGCTTTCACTGACTTGGATTCAAGATTCTGAGACTTTCACGTGCCTTGCTTCAATTGTTTCTGCAAACAAATCGCGTGCCTTTTGTATGCTTCCACATTTTATATACATGTCCATCAGGGTAGTCACCACCACTATATTTGACAAAAACCCATCTTCAATTACTTTTTGGTGAATTTCCCTACCCTGTTCTAAAGATCCCATTTTGGCATATGCTTGAAGAATGCTGGCAAAAGTGGTTGAGTTTGGTTTTATACCTCCCAATTGCATTTGTTTAAAAACCTCCAATGATTTTTAAACAAATGCAATTGGGAGGTATAAAACCAAACTATAACAATCCACCCTTTCTTGGATAGATCACTCACTGCTATACATTAGCATTCAACTCACGGTAATTTCCCACAGTTTATCCTGTGATCACACTGTTTTCCACAAAAATTTGCATATGCAATGTCAGTACTTCATAATACAAGTTAGTTATTGTCATCCCATGAATATTAGGCCTTCTATGTTCATGGGATGATCTTCATTATCTCTAAAACTCTACTGCAATGACAAGTCTAGACAAAAGAATGACTGTTTCAGCAGTGACTGGCGCGACAACAGTCTCAATATAATAGTAAACTCATTCAATATCAAGAATAATTGAATAATCAAACCAAATGATTTGAGACTTAAAAGATCAAGGAACTTGCAGAAATTAAAGTTTATTGCTCGCTGTTTCCTTCACCAGTCCATACACCCGTGCAACAGAAAATTCAAAGTAAACTCATTCAAAACGGTTTAGAATGGATGAAAGAAATCCTTCTAACTCATGTATGTGTTAGTTCAAACAAACTAAGACTTCCAAGATAAATGGAGTTGCAAAAACTAAGAGTTTTATATTTCTTACTGTTGCAGTCCGTATATATCTCCCTTCTTTGTCGTAACAGAGATATATATAAGATTCTTTATAACTTCTCAAAAACTAATCCAACCAATTTTCATCGGTTGGAGCTTAGTTTGAGCCTAACTAAATCCTAAATACTAACTCCCTCCATTGTTAGCTAACCGTTGAATTTTGAAAATTCAAAAATTCCAACTTATAATTAATTGAATTATTTTAATCCAAACACCACTAAACTCACTAACTTTGATCTCCTATGATTATTAAACTTTCCAAAAGACTTAAACTTCCGCACTAGCCTATTCTAGATTCTTAGAACATTATTGAACTTTGGACAATCTCAGTCCATTGTAAACAAGCTTTTAGTCCTAATAAGGACATCATTACAAACTCATTAAAGTATTGCATTATTTTAATAACATTAAAGGTGCTAAGATCCTCCAATTGACCTGTTGACCCTGTTTATGTATTCCATCCCTCTGATTTGTCCTGAAAGTCTGTATAATCTCCGTCTCCAAATTGGTTGTGTGAGGTGCTCCGGCACCAGTTCGCCAATGGAATAGAAGTTGTTCTTCCTATATCAATGGAAATCCTAGCTCTACAACTTCTAACATTAATTGAAGTAGAGGAAGATGGTGCAATGAATGTCATATTAGTAAAATTGTTGAATCTACAAGAAGCTTATGAGAATGCTTATAATGCCTTGACACATCACCAAAGAATAGTATAATGTGGGTTTGACAAGAGGTATGCAATCCCCCTCTTAAGAAAAATGATATGATTTTGAAGTACAATGAAAGAGCAGCCAATCCAAGTCAACATACAAAGTTTGATGCCTTATGGGAGGGTTTTGAAGTTTAAATTATTTTCACAATTTTATCATAGAATTTTGAAGTTTAAATTATTTTCACGATTTTATCATAACTTGGAGCATTTTTCATACTTAGCTGTGTCACTAGCTTAATGCATATTAATTATTTTGTCTTGTTTTTCTTGCATGGCAGGGAAGCAACAACAACATATAGGGCTGAAGCTTTAGAATTTCAAAAACAATTGAGGCATTTGCAGAATCGGTGTATTTGCTCAGTGGTCAAGCTTCATCTTTGATTCAAGGAAGATGAGCACGGGAGGCAGCAACATCTTCAACAAATGGACGAAATTGCTAGCAGGAATATGGAGGTATGAAGTAGAGAGATGCTTTGTAATAGAAGGAATCTGTCTTAAGCTAAGTTTGTGTTGGCTAAGAAAATCTCATTTCATAAAAACTTGAATGCCTCTTATGTATACAGTCCTATTTAGTGACACAATATTAGATTCATAAAAGGTAAGTGTGTTATGAACATTTCTATATGTAACCTTGCAATATTTTCTACTAAGATTTTCACTCTTTAAGGATATTTTGTAAAGTTTATAAGGTCTAAAACTTATAGGCAAGTTTCTCACAACCAAATTATATTACCTTGGATTTTGGACCTATTTTTAGTTGCTTGAGTTGTTGTAGGGTTATAGCACATTATTTTATAGCAATATAAGTAGATGTGTGAAAATTTAATTTCGTTTGTCCTAGCTTGACAGCTATTGCACTCAAATCCTAGATTGTGGATGAGTGGAGATGGGCAGATGTCTAGATCGTGGATGTCAAGCACTGGTACATCTATCCCATCACGACAATCTTCCTCTTCAAATTCTACCTCAGATGGAAGGCCGTCCTCTATCGTAATGAAGTTGTGAAGTATGCAACATGCCAAAACAATATGTGTTTGTGTCTTGATTTGATAAGATGTCGCATGCTTCAATATAGGAAAACGCTGCTTCAATATCCCAAATGTACGCTCTATTACATTCCTAAGCGAGGAGTGTCAATGATTAAACAACTCGTGTGAGGTGTTTATTGGGTTTGCTCTTGAAAACTCCTTTAGGTGGTAGCGTGTGCACCGATAAGGCGCGAGAAATCCTGGTACGTTAGGATATCCAACATCGACCAAATAATATTTACCTAAACAAAACAAAATGTCATTTTCATAACGTTGTCTTATTTTTCGTATGCTTCAATAATATAATCATATTTTACAAACCTGGGGGAACTACCAATGGATCAGCTCTAGATAGAGCTGAAGCTAGAACACGGCTATCTGCAACAAAACCTTCCCAACCAGCAAGGATGTATTGAAACTTATAATCAAATGAACACACTCCCATAACATTTTGTGACAAGTTGCCTTTTCTATCGCGATATTTAGCTTGCAAGTTGATATCCACAGTGATTGGTATATGGGATCCATCCATTGCTCCCACACAATCTTGTACTCAAATAAATCATAGGTCTAATCAAACAATAATAGGATTAAAACTCTAAACAAACTTAAACCACTGAGAGATATACCTTGAAGTATGGATCAAAACAGGCCTTCCCAGTAATTTCCCGAGGAGTGTTTGGACTAGGGGGTATAAAATAATCCAAATGGAGCGCCAAGATAGCCCTCAAGACCTTGTGGAAGTATCGGCTTACTGTCTCTCTAGAGTGCCCAAAGTTATGGGCAATCTTACGATTCCTCAGATTGTGGCCAAGAGTATGGAGGAACATGACTAATTGTTCTTCTAACGTGAGGAATTTTGTATCTTTGATGCTTCCTTTTTGCCTTAGAATATTGGCTAGTTTAAAGAAAGATCGTCTAGTCATGCGTATTTGGTCATGGTAATCCGTCTCATTGGAGTTGATAACACGCTTATAAAAAGGAATTGCATCTCTTGTGTGCTTACACATCTTTCGACTACCTTCTTTTATACACTCCCCTATGGCCGCGACAAGGGTGGCAAGAACAACTACAATAATAGGCAGGAGTCTTCTCCTCCTCATAATCTCTCCTTCAATTTCAATATCATCATCATCATCATCAATATCATCAATGAGATCCATTGAATTACCTAAAAATACCAACAAAACAATCACGAAACAACATAAGAAAACACCCAACTATAATGCATAATCAGAGAATAGAGTTGCAAGTTCAGTATACAACATATGTTGACAAGAAAGTACCTTGTGTAATTTCACAAAATGAGAAGTTCTCACAGTGACTATCCCTTGTGTAATTGCCACTTGAATGAGGATAGTCACTATAAAGACAACATGATAATGTACAGTTGCAGTGAGTGTACATTATCATGTTGTCTTTAGAGTGTCTGTCCTCATTTGTTGAAGAAGAAAAGCATTAATGTGGTTGAATAGAAATACATTCAAGTGGCAATTACATAAGGGACAGTCACTATGAGATGTCCTCATTTGTGACTGTCCTTACAGTGAGTGTACATTATCATGTTGTCTTTAGAGTGACTGTCCTCATTTGTTGAAGAAGAAAAGCATTAATGTGGTTGAATAGCAATACATTCAAGTGGCAATTACACAAGGGACAGTGGTGCAGGAGCACCTCCAACATTTAATCCATGGTCGAAGATAAAGGAGACTTCAAAGAACATCAAGGCTAAACAGGAGGATGGAATGCTTAATCAAGGACAACAGATCACTTGGTGGATCTTAGCACCTATAATGTTAGTAAAATATCGCAATTCTTCAATTAAATTGTAATGTCCTTAATAGGACTAAAAGACAAATTATAATGGACTAAGATTGTCCAAGCACTACAATTGGAGTCTAGAAGAGTTTAATGATCATAAAAGATCCAAATTAGTAAGTTAGTGGTCTTTTGTTTTAAAGAATTTAATAAATTGTAAGTTGGAATTTTGAACTTTCAAAATCCAACGGCTAGTTTTAGTTTGGTATGTGTTAAGTTTAAACATTCAACTCAACGAAAGTTGGTTGAAGATTAGTTCTTAGTTAGTTGTGTTTCGAGTTGTAACACTTGGTCGATAGTTGAATCTATTAGAAGAAGTTATATTAGAATCCTTTATATTTAGAAAAAGGCTCTATTACTAAACAGAGAGGAGATTGGTGTATTAATTTGTGCTCGACAAGCAATACAAGACTGCTGTTTCTTGCAATTCGATTTCTATTTTGAAACTTTATTGGCTTGGTTTGAAATTGAAATGCTTTGACAGGGTTCTTTAATCATTTCATTTGCTTTTGTTATGTTTCCAAACATTGCAGTGAACCTGTGTGTACCATTTTGGGGAAACAGTGAGCAATAAAGCATCTAGTTTATGTAAACTAATTCATTTTGAATCTCATTTTGAATTGATCAAATTCCATATGCTCTGAGGGAGATTTGTTATCCTTCGAATTGCAGATTGATGAGTGCTACAATCTATTAAGTTTGTTGTCGCACAAGTTGTCTTGAAACAACGTTCTATATCTTAGTTTTCTGTTACAGTAGAAGTTTAGGGGCGATTGAGGTCATTCCATGAATTGATAGGCCTAATTCATGGAATGACATTTTATAACCTATATTATATGATTCTAATCTAAATATATGCAGAACCGCATGGGAGAACAGTGTGATCACAAACAAGAACAGTGGAAAACGGCATTGGAAGTGTGCTAAGGTGTAGCAGTGGGCGATCTGTCCACATAAGGCATATGTTTAATGCTTGGGAATAGTATACAATGTTCATTTGATGGTGAGTCTACCACCAATTCATTGCAGGGTCATGTGGAGACAGTAGATTGAGGAAGCCCTAGTTGACAAGGTTCGAAGACAACAAATTGGGGTTTTGTAGTTGCAGAGCATTTGTGTCTAATTCCTTTTGGAATTGAGCAATTGGAGACATAACTAGACACTGTCCAGGAGTTGGGAGCCAGGAGATCTTTAATCCATACTTCCTTTGAAAATTTAGTAGATTTTAGTGCATTGAAACAGGGTAGCAGTGCCGAACAAGGGTGTTTGTCCAAAGCAACAGTATAAAAACTTTTGATATGTTGTTGAACTCCAAAGAGGGTATCCATAAATGTTGTTACCTCATCAAATGTTTTGAGAAAAGTTAGAATTATTCCCTTTTTAAGTCTGCTGCAGGGTTTAGATAGCCTGTTAAGCTTTTTGTGACCAGTTTGTGAGAACATTGGTGAAATGGGATATGGGAATTGAGTGAGAGTCTCAGAATCTTGAAACCAAGTAAAGTGAAGCCTTAAAACTCAAATCCATCCTTTAGGATAGCCTTGATAGTCAAGTTCTTGAAGTATTTAAGATTGTTGAATAAGCCCAAGTGTCTAACCTCTGAAATTTCTAAACCTACTTGTGCATTTGATACCACCACCCTTCCCTCTACATCAGACAGTCATTGTGAGATTCATTTGTGACTATCCTTACAGTGAGTGTACATTATCATGTTGTCTTTAGAGTGACTGTCCTCATTTGTTGAAGAAGAAAAGCATTAATGTGGTTGAATAGCAATACATTCAAGTGGCAATTACAAAAGGGGCAGTCACTGTGAGATGTCCTCATGTGTGACTGTCCTTGTCACAAATGAGGACATCTCACAGTGACTATCCCTTGTTGGTGCAGGGGAACCTATCAAGTCAACTAGGAACACCTTGGAACAAGATGGAACCAAAAGATCAAAGGAAACCTTACATGTCAACTGGGATATTTTAAGGCCAATAATGGCATATTGTAATGAACAATGTACTTTGCCAGTCAAGAGTCATAAAAGTCCTAGTAAGTCCTAGCTTTCATTTTAATGTTGTTTCAATGTGTTATTGAATTCTTCATTGTTGAATGATATGTTTATGAACTAGAAAGGTTATTTACTGCATTCTACTCACTGTTGCATCAATTTTAATTCTGTTTTGAAGAAGTACTTACGCCTGCTAGCATATAAACTGGCAGTTTCTACTAATTTTCTGTAACAGTCAAAGGTTTTCTTTAAATAAATGAACCTCCCATGAATCCCAAGGGCCCAGACTTCATGGGAGGCTTGTTATTGACATGTAAAATAGAAATCTAACTTATTCTATGCAGCACTAGTGCGAGAAGGCTGATGATTTGCAGGAAACAGTGAAGTGTTCCTTGATGAAATGATGGGAATGGTGTAATAGCAGCATATTGGGCTGAATAAGAGGGTTGTATTATGAGTTGAGATGTCCTAGGGCATCAAAGAGAAGGTGTGTGAACAATTATTTGGTCTCCAAGGTTAGTGGAGATAGGTGTTTGGTGAAACCCTATGCACTCTGCTAACCACTTCTGCAGACCACTCTGCATCACTTGTGTAATTGCCACTTGAATGAGGATAGTCACTGTAAAGACAACATGATAATGTACAGTCGTAGTGAGTGTACATCATCATGTTGTCTTTAGAGTGACTATCCTCATTTGTTGAAGAAGAAAAGCATTAATGTGGTTGAATAGCAATACATTCAAGTGGCAATTACACAAGGGACAGTGACTGTGAGATGTCCTCATGTGTGACTGTCCTTGTCACAAATGAGGACATCTCACAGTGATTGTCCCTTGTGTAATTGCCACTTGAATAAGGACAGTCACTGTAAACACAACATGATAATGTACACTTACAGTGAGTGTACATTATCATGTTGTCTTTAGAGTGACTGTCCTCATTTGTTGAAGGAAAAAAGCATTAATGTGGTTCATTAGCAATGTATTAAATAATTATTTTTTTAAAATTCTACCTAGGACCATCGCAATTACGACAGCCCTCCCGAGAGATGCGACGGCAGTGTCGTATTGGCGATGCCCAGGCCCATCGCAGTTGCTTCGGAGGACCGTCGCTATTGCGACGGTCCTCCCAAGACATGCGACGGTGGTGCCGTATTGGCGACACCCAGGCCCGTCATAATTGCTTCGGAGGACTGTCGCAATTGTGACGCCCTACCGTCACAATGCGACGGAGGTGCTAAATGGGTGAAGCAATGACATTGTGATGGTAGGGCGTCGCAATTGCGATGGAAACCCATAGACGTCGTGATTTGCGACTAAAAAATAGCGACGTCTATCACTATCTGTATAGCGACACATAGCCATCACAATGGTGACACATAGCCGTCGCAAAATGGCCCCAAATTTATTAGTGCCACAAGCCTCCTCCTCCTCGGAATCCTCAGTCTCATTATCATCAATACATTCATTGGAGACTTCAATCTTCCCAGTCTGGATTTTCTTAGAGCTACTACCAATATTGCCTTCAGCCTTATGCTTACAAGAACCATCATTGGGAGAGTTAAAGCTATGTTTACCCTTCCCTGAAATGGGGGTGGATGCATTAGGGTTAGGAACTATATTATTAATGTGCTCATAAATCAACAAAATTAATCCCTCATGTCGAATGGCCTTCTCAGGCATTTTCTTGTGCTCATTTAGGCTTTTAATAAGAGAGATATGAAGGTAAAAGGGGATGTTGATAGTATCCTTGTACCTCAAGTGATTGAGGAACATGAAATGGTGGGAGTGAGCCCGATTAAATTTCCCATCAAGGGTGAAGTACTCCATAACCACCTCCAGAATGTTATGCCAAATCTCTTTGATTTTGAAGACATCAATAAAACCATTGGTGTGAGCCTCCTCAAAATCCATCTACTCCTTCTTAGACGTAGGGAACTTCTTAGTTTCCATATCATAAATCTTGCAGTTTCTATAGAACTTCAAACACTCATTAGGAATGCCTATGACATGAGAAATATGCTCCACCAAAAGCTCAATTGTCCTGCCATCCATAGTAATGGTATCATTTTTCCATCCCTCAAAGATATTCTAAGTGACCACTTTGTTGAACCCATGAAACCTCTCCAAAAATGAGGTGACACCTCCTTTCTTCACCTTGTGCTAGACCATAGCCATATCATCCCCTTTGAGTCTTTTACAATTATCTGGTTCCTCATTTTTAAGATCACCTCCCATATTGAAAATATTTAAAACTAGACACCAAAAGCTCTTGCCAGAATTTTGAGAATGGCTATAGATATTGTAATTCTTGTTAATATAGCCAAAATCAAAAATAGCACACCAGAAAGCATGTGAACTAATGGTGATAATAACACTAAGTACGTAGTTCCACACTTTCCAATAACTACCCATAGTCACTATAGTACTCATGCAAGTAGAATTAACCATATTAAATCTTGCCTTCCTTATGTATGATTTTATCATAATTAATTTTTGATTTGGTATCCTCATTAAGATCCACCACACTTTCCTAAGTGATGACATCATTAGAATGAACTCCAATATTTGCTGAGTTGTCCATGATGGTGTTGGTTTCATGATACACATGGGAGATGTGAATTTTGGCACACTTAGCAATAATTTCCTTCACCTTGGAGATGACATTATCTATTATCCATGAAGGTATAGAATTTCCTTTAAGGAAGTTAACAATGTTCATAGAATCTCCTTCTAAATAGATATTCTAAAAATTGAGCTTGTTTGTGAGTTGTAGACCATAGAAAGCACCCATAGCTTTAGAAATATTATTTTTTTGAGTTCCCAAAGGGGCCGTAATAGCAGCAATAAAATTTTCATTGTAGTCCTTGATTATACTGCCACAACTAGCTGGTCCAGGATTACCCTTGGTTGCCCCATCAAAATTTATCTTTATCCATCCTATCGAGGGAGCAATCCAAACACTATTGTCATGGTCATTTTTCTTAGTATTAGGCTCATTAAGGTTCTAGCTATGTTGGGTGGTACCCTTTAGAAGGTTTTCAAAGACACCTCTCTTAGCTTTCTCAAAAATGGTGGCTGGAGTACTGCACTTAACCCGAAAGATACGATTATTTTGTTCTTTCCAAATGTTCCAAGAAATATGAGGAGAGACTAGCATCCAAACCATTTTAGCCATCTCATTGGTACCAGGACAACACCACTGCTGATAGAAATCTGGGATGAGGTAGGGAAAAATCCATCATAAGTCCCAATCCTACATAAAAAAAATACCACACCTGTTGAGAAAAGGGACGATGTAAAAAAAATGTGGTTAGTATCTTCCTCGGCATCATAGAAAAGACAACATCTATTGGGCATGATGAAACCCCTCCTTTTGAGATTGTCAACCATGAGAGCTTTGTTTTGGATGAAAATCCAATAGAAAATATCAACCTTAGGAGTGAGATCTTTGTTCCAAGCCTTCACCCAGAAAGGAATATCAGTAGGCACATCAAACTAAAGGAGGATAGCAGAGACCACCAAGAAAGAGCCATTAGGAGAGGGGCCCCAAATCAGAATGCCATCCTTGTTATCAGAACAAGTCTAAGCCAAAATAGCCTTATCTATCATTTGAAAAGTGGGGTTGAACTTAGCCAATTTCACCTAGTAGGTGTTAATCCAGTAGTCTTTCACTTTAGGACCAAATCTTCTAATGCACCTTATGACATCCTCAGGGTTATTAAAAATGCTATTCAAGGGTTTTTCCATCAATTATGAATCATCCCAAAATCTTATTTTATGACCACTTCCCAATTTCCATTTTTTCCCTTTACTGGCTAGATTTCTGGCATTGCTAATGTTCCTCCAGAAAACATAATCTTCAACTTTCTCCGCATTGGAAAAGAGATAATCAATGGAGGGGATATCATAGATGTATTTTTTTCTACAAATAGTGTTCCAATCCTTGTGATCTCCAAATATCCTCCATATCTTCTTGGCCAAAAGAGCCTTATTCATAACCTTGACAAGTCTAAGCCCTAAGCCCCTCAAGTATTTAGGTTTACACACCCTATCCCAAGCAATCAAAAGAATACAGTTTTTTTCCTTAGCACCAAACCAGAGAAAACATTTAAGAATGCTATCAATTTTATCAAAAAATTTAGAAGGAATCTTAAACAAGCTAAGGGCATAAACCATCAGGCTTTGAAGAGAAGACTTAATGAGGGTAACCTTTCCCATTTGGGATAAAATAGAACCTTTCCACCTAGCTAATTTTATAAAGAATCTATCCACCACTTGATTCCAGAAAGAATCTGTAATATTGAGACCAAGGGGCAGGCCAAGATAGGAGGAAGGGAAATTGTTGATCCTATAATCTAAGATTTTGGTAATTTTACCTTGCCTCTCCTCGAGGGTATTCATGAAAAATAAGGAACTTTTGGACCAGTTGATCAGTTGGCCAATAGCTTTGGTATAAAGATTAAGGGAAACTTTAAAATCTCTGGCTTCTTTAAGGTTGAAAGTACTCATAGTGATGGTATCATCCACAAACTGGGCATGGGAGCAGGTTAAAGGTTTGGAAGAAGGTCTAAGACCTTGAACAACACCCTTAGTCACCAAAAGATGAACGTATCTCCCCGTGCTTTCAACCAAAAGAGTAAACAAAATAAGGGAGATAGGGTCTCTTAGCCTCAACCCTCTAGAATTTTTAAAGAACTTAGAGGGAGAACCATTAATAATAATAGCAAAGGAAGCCATTGAAATCAATTGGGAAATGATTTAGATAACTCTTTCATTGAAACCAAACTGCTTAAGAATCAAACATAAGAAGTTTTAGTCCACACGATCATAAGCTTTAGAGAAGTCAAGTTTGAGAAGAAAACCCTGTTTATCTCCCATAATAGCTGAATGGATGTTTTCATGGACCAAAATAAAAGAGTCTAGGGTTTTTCTTCCAGGGATGAAACCATTCTACTAAGGAGAAGTCAATAAAGGGAGGATTGTCAAAAGTCTTGAAGTTAAGATTTTAGAGAAAAAACTATAAAAGGAATTGCAAAGATTGATAGGTCTAAACTGATCAAAAGACTGAGCTCCAAAATTTTTGGGGCTAAGAGATAAAAAGGTGCCATTAATTTCTTTGATCAGGCATCTACTACCAAAGAATTCTTTCATAGCATTAGAGACATCCTTCTCCACAATCGGCCATAATTTTTGAAAAAAGAACATGGGAAACCCATCCGGGCCAGGAGCTTTATCTCCTTCAAAAGAAAAGACCACTTCCTTAATCTCCTTAGTGGAAGGGATATCCTACAACATCTTATTTTTCTCCTAATTCACTATCCTCAAAATAGATTCCAGTAAAGAATCCTAGTTGTCCCCATCAAGATTTTTGTCCACAGTGAGCAAGAAGGAAAAGTAGTTGACAGTTGTTGTCTTGATATCTTCTTTGTAAATCTCTTCATTGGCTTTAGAGATTTTAGCTATTCTATTGGCTGCTCTATGTTTGAGAGTAGTCAAATGGAAGAACTTGGTATTTTTATCCCCTTCTTTAACCCAAATCACCTTAGATCTTTGACGCCAATAGGTTTCTTCCTTAGATATAATATCATGATAGTTGACAAGGGATTTCTTCTCATTATCTTTAAGAGAATCGGTCAAACCATAAAGTTGGATGACATCCTAGATAGTAGTAAGGTCTTGTTTAGCCTTTATCTTCTATTGGAAGATGTCCCCAAAAACCTCTTTATTCCAAACTTTGACTTTTTCCTTAATATTTCTAAGCTTTTTAGTAACCTTGAACATGGTAGTCCCATCAATTCTGATATTCCACCACTCATATTTTTCTTTCAAGATCAGGGTGGCTCAACCACATTTTTTCAAAATAGAAAGGAAAATGTTTGGGGGCATTGATGTGGTTGGCCTCCAAAACCAGTGGATAATGATCAGAGCCAATTTTAGAAAAATAAGAAAGAGTACAACAATACTTTGAGAACCATTCTTGGGTAATGAGGGCTCTATCCAATTTACTCTTAATGTTATGAATGCCAGCACACAAATTGGACCAAGTATATAAATGGATTTTAGATTGTTTCCACCGCTTCTAGAATTGAATATAAATAGATCAGATTATGAAGATTATAGTAAGAGAGTAAGAGAGAGAGAGAGTATGTGCAAAGGAGAAATTGCAGAAATAAGGTGATGATAAAAGAAGCCACCGAGTAACACAGTGGTAAGAATAGAGTGTGAATGTGATACAAATTTGAAGTTGCTGAGTACAAAATTAATATTGTGAGTGAAGCACATTATGAGTTAAATATCTATTGAGCATATTGATTCAGATAAGCATAATATCGATGCAAGTATTATAGACAAGTTTATGTTACTGATTAAAGTGTAATTAGAGTAATAAAGTCACTTAATTGAGCAGGTCCTAACAGATCTTATTTTGTAAATCCTTTAATAGAGTACAAATTTTAGATTAGAGTTGTAAAATCCTTTAGCAATGTAGACTTAACTAATGTTTAGAATCCTAATAGGGTTAACACTCTTAATAGGGTAGGCTATCACAAATAGCTAACATTGTAGCTCTAACTGAGAAAAAAATTTATGGCAATAGTGAAGTGTTGTGGTTGTCATCCCCACCGTAGTTTTTATCCTCTAATAAGGATTTATAGGATACCAAAATAATGGTGTTATGAGTTGTGTGTTATGATTATGTTTTACATGTTTTATGTTATTACATGCAAAGTTATGAATTCAATGAATGGTTAAGAAAGTTAGATAAAAGTGTTTTGGAGTACTGATTCACCCCTCCCCTCTTAGTACTTAAATTTCCATAATTAATCCAATAGATGTATGTCCTTAGCTCAGATGGTTCATGATTTATATGCTAGAAAGTTATTTTTATTGAGTGATAGAGGTTGATTTTTCATGTTCTTAATGAATAGAGTAGAGATAGTTTTGAATCTCAAGACAAAGATTTTTGTGTTGTTGTTGTGGTATTTTATGTTACTTTCTAATGTTTCTAGCTCATGTCCTATTTGTGTTGCTAGATCACATTGATTATGTGCTTGAATTTAGTGATCTTCCTATGACATGTCAATGTTCTTGGCTGACTTGATGGATAACATGTTGAGAAGATTTGTGGAGTGACCTATGGATCATAGCATGTTTATGGATGAAGCATTGGGTCTTAGATATATCTTTTCCAACATGTCTTGCATTGCATCGAGGATTGTGTATTACTCTTTGTAAATATTTTGTAATTAGTTCTTTGGTTGACCTTTTTGTTATATGTTGATGTAATGTATTTAAATATGTAATTTTTGTTATTGCAAAGTGGAGAGAGAGATGTATGGAAAGATATATATATCAGTGGATGTGTGAAGAGGTATGAGTGGAATCTAAAATTAATTTAGAAAAATTCTACACCTCATTTGAGCTGTATTGTCATATCAAAGATGCTATCCATTAGTTCATAAATTAGTGGATTATTGTCCACAATGGATTGTAGTCCATTTGGGGTTGTAGACCTTTTTGTGTTTTGGTTTATTTCCCAAGGGTTATTTCCCTTAGTTTTATTTGAGCAATGAGCTCTAGGAAGTGAGCCTGAATGCATGTGCATTCTCCTATTGTAACTTTAGCAAGGTTATATGTGTTAGTACATCATCTAGTGGGTTTGATCCCCACTAGGTTTTTTCCCTTAACCAAGTTTCCACATAAAAATTTGGGTGTTCTATGTTCTTTTGATTGTGGTTTAGTTATTTAATTTTTACATCAAGTAAAGAAGTTAAGTATTGATAATTTTTGGTTTTGACACAACTGATACACCCCCCGCTCTCCATTATATATGATTCCTTATTTCTAATACAAACAATTATCTAGTTATTGTAATATCCCACCATGTGATGTGCAAGCACTAGAGTGTGCACTCTAATAAAATATACCTTGTGTCATCATGTGACTTTGAAATATATTGATCAAACAAGATATACACTGGTTGTATGTCATATGTTGATGTGCCCCATAGATCAACATGAAATGACACACCCCACATAGTGATTCCTCAGGGAAAGATCATGCTCAGGATATAAGTGTAGCCATAGGTATACATGGCTAGATTCAACCATATGCATAACATAGCATGAACACATGATATTCCATGGGTTCTCCTCTACAAGCATACAAGCACCTACCTATCACTCTGCATCAAGTAGGAATAAAATAACATATACATAATGTGTTCCTTCATATATCTATATATGTGGCATTACATCCTTGAGATCATGTCACTACCATTAATAACACAACATCATCACATCAAACTATGTTTAAACACTAGTAGATTATTGTCCATAATGGATTGTAGTCCATTTGGGGTTGTAGTCCTTTTTATGTTTTGGTTTTTTGCCCAAGGTTTATTTCCCTTAGTTTTATTTGAGAAATGAGCTCTAGGAAGTGATCTTGAATGCATATGCATTCCCCTATTGTAACTTTAATAGGTTATATGTGCTAGTACATCATCTAGTGGGTTTGATCCCCACCAGGATTTTTCCCTTAACCCCGTTTCCACGCACAAATTCTGGTGTTATGTATTCTTATGATTGTGGTTTAGTTCTTTAATTTTTACATTAAGTAAAAAAATTGAGTATTGATAATTTTTGGTTTTGATATAACAGATTCACCCCCCCCCCCCCCTTTCAGTTGTATATGATACCTTATTTGTAATAGGAACAATTATCTAGTTATTGCAATAGCCCACCATTTGGTGTGCAAGCATCAGAGTGTGCACTCTAATAACATATACCTTGTGTCATCATGTGACTTGGAAATATAGCGATCAAACAAGACATACACTGATTATATGTTGCATGTCGATGTGCCCCACATACCAACATGAAATGACACACCCCACATAGTGATTCCTCATGGAAAGATCATGCTCAGGATATAAGTGTAGCCATAGGTACATGGCTAGATTCACTCATATGCCTACCATAGCATGCACACTTGAGATTCAATGGGTTCTCCTCTACAAGCATATGAGCACCTACCTATCACTCTACATCAAGTAGGAATACAATAACATATACATAATGTTGTTGGAAATCTATTGGGAAAATGTGATATTGAGAGGGGGGTTGAATCAAATATCACTAATTTATCCATTTTATCATAAATGAAAACTTGCATAGTATTAACATAAACTTCAACAATGTAATGGATCTAATAACCTAAACATCACTCATGAAAATACACATAACACCATGATTTTGGTTACCCAGAAACCCTTGAAAGGTAAAACTGGGGTGGAGATGACACCCACAAATCTTCACTACTATAGTATAAAGTTTACCTATTAGGGCTACAAATTTGATCAAAAAATATGATCTACCCTGTGAGGGGTCTACCCTATTAAGAGCTTTAAGGTTTATGTAATCTACCTTGCAAAAGGATTTAAGAGTTACAACTAGGTAAGCACTCGGTTAAGAGATTTACTAAGGTCTGTTAAAACCACTCTGTTAAAAGATTTAACCTGATACACCTGTTAAAATGTCTTAGTACCTGATCCTTTAGTTTTCACTATGATGCTAATTACAGATCTTCTCTTTCCGCTATAGATTTGATCTCATCTATCAAGTATATCTTTGTTCTTCTCTTCACTTCTTAGCTCTGTTCAATTTGGTCACTGAACTCTATCAGAATACTTCTCTGTTCTGAAGATATTCTCTCTGTCACACTTCTTCCTTCCACTCATACATCATTTTAGGGTTTAGATCACATCTTATATAGACAATTGACTTCCTCCAAGATTTAAGATCTACGATCTAGATTATCTCATTTTTTCGCTTAACCTTTACCTAATTATGATTGGTTCCATATAATACATAGGGATCAATGATTACAATATAGGAGTGTAATCACCTCCATGATTCCCTCAATAAATAGTAAACAAAATATAAATATCGGCCAAAATGGTTTACCTAATTGTTTGTGCCATAACAAACACATATGTCAATTCTGGCTTTCTCGGCATTGGATGTCTCTGGCACTCAGAATTCACTATTCTTTATACTCTGACACTAGACATTGTCTTCTTTACATAACTTGGCAAAAGTTGACTTAGCTAATACAAAAGTACCTGGTGACCACTATTTTACTCGATAGTAACTACTGCTCGGTAAATGTACTTATACATGACTCAGCCTATATATGATGACTTGGTCACAGTGATGACCAACCAATATTTCCTAGAAAATGACTAAGTGTAAGACACTAATAGACAACAAAACTTTAGAGATCAACAATCTCCCCCTTTGACATTAGTGGAAAAAACACTTTGTCATGACATTTATATTACATTTACAAGAGTACTAAGTACTAATAGAAGTATATACAAAATACTCCCCCTAAAACTTAACTCAGTCTTATAAAACAAAAATATTAAAATTTGTACATATAAGACTTCCTTACTTGACACACACTTCAAATAGATATATATTTAAAAAACTTAGTATGTCATACCATTGGTTTTTCTTCTTTCAATCTGATTTTTCTATCTGATTCTGTTCCCTCCCTTTGTGACTTAACATTTCATGTCACTCTATTATTATTTCCCCCTTGTTTTTGTCACTTGCAATTCTTGGGGTGTAGGGATCTTGAAATATTTTTCCAAAAATGGTTTATGAAGCATCATGACCATGTGCAATGCGTTGTCCCAACCAGATGTTGCTATCTTCAAAACCTCTAATTTTACTTCTAGCTCAACAGCTAGGTCAACTAGGCTCTCGGCAGTAGAAAGATGGGGATCTTTTTGTACTAATTCCTTTGCCTTAGCTAAATCTCTTTGTATGGCCTCTAGGTGAGGTGTCAACATTGTTTGAATAGAGAGTAAGCAATCCCTTATCTTACCATCATTAGCCATCAACTCAGCTATCCTACCTTGAGCATGTAGAAGCCTAGTGTAATGTATAGAGCTAGAATTCGCATCCATACTCAATGAGTGACCTGTAGATTTTATATCTAACTATAGCTTATCTACAAGATCTTGGTTGTCCTTGGTAAATGCTTCTACATCACACAATTTCTTGTACAAGGATTGTGCATTTAGTACAACTCCTTCTGAACTAGATATTAAGGTAGAAAGTTATACCTTCTTCACTGCTATCTCGGTAGAGACCTTATTGAGTACCTTGGTCTTGAATTTTCTTTCTGACCAATGCAACAACATATCATTTGCCTCATTGTCATCATCAGTTAAATTCTTGACTATATGGACAAGTTGTTCCAGTATAGGGTTAGATTCATTGACATCAGTTATTTCAAAAGCATCAATGAATGTACCTTTAATTTCATGAAGTACTTTCTTTTGTTGATGTTCCCTTCTCATTTCTTCCTATTTTCTCTTTTTCTTCAGTAGATCTTGCAAAATTTACATCTATTCATAGGACAAGTTATATGTGTCCCATTTAGGAATCACAATAAATTCTTTGAGTGTCACCTTTGGGGTAGGAGATTTTACCCTCTTTTTATGTGACTTCTTCTTAGGTGTTGTGCCACTCGACATCTGTACAAGAGATTTTATTGCCTCTTGCTCCTTAGGTTCTTGAGTATCTATTTCTTTTTCTGTCTCCTTTTCTTCTGGTTTCTTTTCCTCCACATGAGGATTTACTATTACCAATGCAGACTATTCTTCTTTTCCTTTATTTAACTCCTCGGTAGATGTAGACTGAGGTGTAGTTACTGACTTGTCCTATTCCTCGGTAGTACTAAGACCGGCTAGCATGTCAACTATTACAATTTTTGGACTGGCAGAGGTAACTCTATCAATTGATGTATCCTCAATTTATGGATAATCTATGACATGTAATAATATAGGATTACTACTTGGCAAAGATGTATCTTTTACTGCCTGGGCTTGTATTTCTTCCTCGGTCAATACCTGAGTTTTCACTGGGGTATCCTTAGTGATGTCAACAATTGTTACTTCAACTAACTTCTCACATTTGTCTACCTTTGGAGCTTCTTCCTCTTGAATATGTAGTTCACTAACATCTTCTTTATTATCTATCTCAACTCCCCTAGATGTGCTAGCTTTCTATTGTGTGCTCTTATCAATTAATAGACCAAAAATGATCTTCCATACCCTGAGACTTTGTTGAACAACATCTTCAACCTTGTGTTGAAGAATAGAGTATGTTGTGAGCTTAGGAATGAATCTATTCTTGTACTGCTTCATGATTTGTTGAATGTTAGCAGGAGGTAGATCTGGTGTGACTTGGGCTAGTGTGCTTTCCCTAATTCACTTCTCGGTCATAAGAGCATATTCCTATATTTGTGCTATCCTCTAATATAGCTCACTAGGAATCAAATTTTCCATTTTAAGTGGTACCATCTTGAATGTGTAGATCATCTCAAGCATTGCTTCTTTTACTTTCTCCTTGTCCTCTATACTCATCTTCTCAAATTTTATTTGTTTAAAGCCTGCTAGACTAGCAAAGCTCTTGATGTTGTGGCATATTTCATCCACAGTTAGTGTTTTTCTCTGTACTGGTGAATTTTTCTTTATTTCCTCATCACTCTTTGTTTCCTCATCATCCTTAGCCAAAATGATTTTTCTTCTCGGCTTCTTCCTCAATTGGCTCGGCACTACCTTAGACTGAACAATTTTTCTCTTCCCTGATGTAGGAGATTTCTTTTGAGGCTTGGAAGCTATAGCTGTATAGACTTCCCTAGTTCTTGGCCTAAGTACCAATGATGAGGTAGGCTTCAGTTTCTACATTATCTTTCTCACAGGCTCAACAACTAATGCCTTCTTTCCTTTCTTCTCTACTATCTTCTCCTCCTCTTCACTTTCACTAGACTCACTAGATTTATCTTCTCCTAGACCTTGAGTCAGTTCTAAAGGTCCATCTACCTCTCTTTCTCCTATCATCTTTTCTAGGTTTTTCACTATCTTTTTCCTCTTCCTCTGCATGGTAGTAGACTTCAGTACCATGGTTATCTTAGCCTTTTCTTCCTAATAGGTTCCAAAATAAGTAGCCTTCTTGTCAAATTCCTCAACTAAAAAGGTTTTGATTTCTTATGTGGTCTCATCAATATTTACCTCATAAGGTAATGGCATTAGCCATGATACCCTCAGTATTGCAGCCTGAGCATATGTGAGGTCTGTGCCAACTAGGAAGCATATGTCCTATTTGTATTTCCCTACTAGGGCTACATGAATCCTGCTTCTCTTCCTCATTTTCTTCTTAAATTATATAAAGTAATTCTCCATTATTCTCTCAAAATTATCTCCCATTTGACTGATAAACTCATTTATCTGAATTGTGACTGGCCTACTCTTGTCCCATACTACTCCCTCAATAGTAGGAAAACTTTTTTGAATATAGAAGAATAGACAAACAAGTAAGGAACTAAACTTACACATTGAATTATTTTCTTTGCAAATTGATGTAAGGTTCTCAAAAAGTTGAGTCAGTTGGAGCTCGGAAAGGTCATAGGTGTGATCCTTAATAATGATTTTCCAAGCTTGGTCCACTGCCATGCATGGGACACTGTCCAACTGACTTGACTAATAGAATTTGTGTGCTATCACCCTTACTGCAAACTCGATTTCTAGATCGGTGATAGTAGAAATGGTCATGTCATGCTTGTTCCATATCACATGTGTGTTTTTTTTAATCTCCTCCTTGCTTTGACATCTCATGGTTTTCTTTCCAGGGAGTTTAGGGTATCCAGTTACCCGGTGAATCATGTCTTTGGTGATTTGGACTAGTCCATCCTCCAACCATATTTTCATGTCATGTAATCTACTTATTACAATCTTAATCCATTCTACTTTGAAATTTTGCAAAAAGTCAAGGGCATGAACTAACCCTTTCTTAGGAACCTTCTGGTGTTCTGGCTTCAACACCCCGTTGCTGCATAATTTCTCGTATGCTTCCCTGAGTTCATAATCTCCAATCTCTCCAATCTTGCACATGTAGCACGATCAGATATCATTTGTCATTAAAAATTTCTTTGGAATTGACGATAGGGCTCCATTAAGATCTCACATGATCATGCTCTATGCAATGGCCTGAAACTTCTATGGCTTACACACCTCATTCCTCACTAATTGAACATTGAAACCCTCCTTTCCTTGTTTTTTCATCATAGCTGATGATGATGATGCCATGTTTCACAATTTTAATAATTTAAATATGATAATATTTCACTCGATAAATTACCTTGCACAAGTTTTGTTCAGATGTTTTGTCGATGGCACGCTGTGAAGATTTTTGAAATTGCACTTAACTCTTAATCACTTTGGTTACTCGCACTCTGAATCTCTCTTAGAAATTTTCAATTCACTGGTGAAATGATATAAATGGTAACTTCCCACTTTATAGACTTCAAATGGTTGGATTAGGGCTTCTTTAATGATCCGTACACTTTCTAGGTGAGATACAGTTATCTCGGCAATCTCATGTTAAGCTCGGCTAACATAAACTTAGTCGATACAACCATTCAGTTACAACTTAGTGTACGTCACATCCTGGCTATCACAGGTACTCGACATACATTGGTGACTTGGTAACTATAGACTAAAACACTGATGCTTGACATCAAATATGAATTGTTGCACTTTGCTCAAATATGTCCTAATGCATCTTAATCTATGCAGATATGGAATTTTTCTCAACATATGCTAGGAACTGATATAAGATTAGAACATTGTGGGACTTAGTTCCATACATACCTTCTTTTCTTAGTTTTAAGTGGTGTGATCACCTGATCCATTGGATTGGGTGACCTTAGGTGCACTTTCTTCACTATTGCTTCCCTCTTCTTTCTTCTTCCATGTTTTGTTCATCTGATTTCTCATTTTCTCACTGATTTCTTCATTTTTGTTTTGATCATTGCTCAGTATGGGTGATCTACAATCTTTCTTTAGATGACCTATTTTATTGAATTTATAGCATACCATACTTCCATTCATCCAACTCTTGGATTTACCTCTAAAATGTGTCTTCAGACAATTTGCTCCAATGTGCCCACATTTTCCACACTAATGACAACTGTACCAAGTGTTGTAATCCCAATTGTATGTGTTACCCTTCGTAGGTGACTTAGTCTATTCATTTGATGATCATTTGGGTTTTGATATACATTCAAATGCTCTATGTCCATACTTATGTCAGTTGAAATAGTTTCCTTGAAATTTTGGTGAGGTAGGTGGATTACTAATCTTTGTCCTGCATTCTTGTGCATGATGACCATGTTTCTTATAGTTAAAACAATGTCCATTAAATTTAGGTTTAGGATCAGACTTACCATGTTTTCTTCTACAGATGTTGGTTGTATGTCCTGGCTTCCCATAGTGTTGGAATGTAGACTTGTTGTTCTTTGGTTTAGCACTTCTTTTCTCTCCACTCTTTGATGATTTTCCTTCTTCATTGGATGATGATTTCTCATTAAGTCCAAGTCCAGATGTGTCACTAGATCTTCTACACAACCTTAACAACTCTTCAAAGTATCTTACAACTTTGTTAGGCTTGTTCATCCTTTCATAAACTTCCTTTTTAGCTCTCAATTCATTCCTCAGTTGATTGTTTTCTGATCTTAGATTGGTGAGTTCCACATCTTTCTTGTCCAAATCTTGATTAACTAGCAGTAGTTGATTTACCATGTCTAGTTGATTTTTTGTCAACCTTTGCATGTCATTTGTCTTTTCATCAAGTCTCTTTGATATTTTTCTTTTTTCTTCTTTGGCCATTATCTTTTCTTCTTCAGCTTTATTTTTTTGTTCAACTACTTCACAGAGTCTCATAGATTAAATTTCTTGTTCTCTCTTTAGATTTGTGATGTCCTCATTCAGTATGTTGTTTTTCTCTAGTAGTTCTTTTATGGCTTTGTCACTTTCTGCAAAGTTCCCACTATCAAATAGTCCAGTAGTATCTTCTTCTTGATATTGTGTTTCATTTTGTTGAATAGCAATTTCTCTTCTTCTGCTTAAGGATTTCTTCAGTTCTCCTCTAGCTACTTCAAGTTGTTGTAATGCAAGCTAAATGTCAATCTTCTGATTCTCTATGATTTTTCCCAACTTATAAACCTAAATCTCAAGATCTTTATCTCACAAGTGGTAAGACTTCTATAAGAGACCAAAGCTCTAATACCAATTCTTGGAAATCTATTGGGAAAATGTGATACTGAGGGGGGGGGGGGGGGGGGGGGGGTGAATCAAATATCACTGATTTATCCATTTTATCATAAATGAAAACTTTCATAGAATTAACATAAACTTCAACAATGTAATGGATCTAATAACCTAAACATCACTGATGAAAATACACATAACACCATGATTTTGGTTATCCAGAAACCCTTGAAAGGTAAAACTGGGGTGGGGATGACACCCACAAATCTTCACTACTATGGTATAATTTTTTCCTATTAGGGATACAAATTTGATCAAAAAATATGATCTACCATGTAAGGGGTCTACCTTGTTTAGAGCTTTAAGATTTATACAATCTACCTTGCAAAAGGATTTAAGACTTACAACTAAGTAAGCACTCAGTTAAGAGATTTACTAAGGTGTGTTAAAATATTTAACCTGATACACCTATTAAAATATCTCAGTACCTGATCCTTCAGTCTACATTATGATATTGATTATAGATCTTCTCTTTCCAGTATAGATTTGATCTCATCTATCAAGTATATCTATGTTCTGCTCTTCACTGCTTAGCTCTGTTCAACTCATACACTAAACTCTATTAGAATACTTCTATGTTCTGAAGATATTCTCTCTATCACACTTCTTCCTTCCACTCATACATTATTTTAGGGTTCATATCATATCTTATATAGACAATTGACTTCCTTGAATATTTAAGATCTACAATCTAGATTATCTCATTTCGTTGCTTAACCTTTCCCTAATTCTGATTGGTTCCATATCATATGTAGGGATCAATGATTACAATATAGGAGTGTAATCACCTTTTTGATTCCCTCAATAA
Source organism: Chamaecyparis obtusa (assembly GCA_027943335.1). NCBI lineage: Eukaryota > Viridiplantae > Streptophyta > Pinopsida > Cupressales > Cupressaceae > Chamaecyparis > Chamaecyparis obtusa. The sequence continues at coordinate 936,815 of BSBK01005047.1, read as the reverse complement.
ATAGTAAACAAAATATAAATGTTAGCCAAAATGGTTTACCTAACTGTTTGTGCCATAACAAACACATATGTCAATTCTAGCTTGCTTGGCATTGGATGTCTCTGGCACTTGGCATTCACTATTCTTTATAATCTTACACTCAGCATTGTCTTCTTTACATAAATCGAAAGACTCAGCTAATACAAAAGTACTCTGTGATCACTATTTTACTTGGTAGTAACTACTACTCGGTAAATGTACATTATACATGACTCGGCCTATATATGATGACTTGGTCACAGTGATGACCAACCAACATTTCCTAGAAAATGACTAAGGGCAAGACACTAATAGAGAAAAAAAAACTTTAGAGATCAACAAATGTGTCCCTTCATGTATCTATATATGTGGCATTGCATCCTTGAGATCATCTCACTATCATTAATAACACAAAATCATCACCTCACACTGTGTTTGAATACTAGTAGATTGTGGCACTATACAAATTGCATGATGTTGGAAGATGTGCAGATATAATATCCATCACAAAATGGGAAAAAATATCCCTCCTCATGTTGGATCAAAAAAGTATACATGTATGTATGAATCATCAATGATCATAAATCTATCCATAGAATATCTTACCAATTGTTGATACTATACTCAAGAACTATGGGGATTGTGGCTAAAGATTTATGAACCACATATATGGATATATAATAAGGGGAGGTAGTGATTAATTTCCTCAAGTTAGTGGGTCACTTTTTACCACCATTATTTGTATTTTGTACCTCCTAACTATATAAATTTGTGGCCATGACTACCCCTTCACATACCGAATCATCACTTTTGTAGGTTGGCACTCAGTAGGGTAAGAAACAAGAAAACAACACAGAAGTATTATGGTCCTCCATACCCATATAAAAAACATAACTTCCATGGATGAGAAATTAATTACACCACCATATGAGTACACACAAAAAGAAGTGGATTTATGCAATACCCATCACAAGCATTAGTAATGATTCTCTTACATTTTCAAGGGAGTACACATGAGATTGCAATGACATCACTATAAAGGAATTCCACTTATTCCCACAAGTATACAACATAAGCATTTCATAGAATCTATGGTATTTCATATCAAAACAATAAATGCAAATTTAAAACCCAAAAGGAACATAGATCAGAACACCAATAATTGTTCTTGAGAAAACCTTGTTAGGGGAAAGAAACTGGTGGGGATGAAATCCAAAAAAAAATGCACTAGTAATAAAGTATCTCAGTTGTTTGCTCTTAGTTTAGCAAGATTTTAATTACCTTGCAAAAGAAGAGATGCACCTATGGGTTAGATTACTTCCCACAATTAGTACATTCACACAAGAACAAGGACCAATTAACAAAGCACAAGGGCTTTCTACACTTTGAACTCTACATAATTTAGGTGGGTGTACCTAGGATTAGGATCACTTAATTTCATTTTTCTACTAATCCTCACAAATAAAATAGGTGCCCAAAATACTTATTTTTATTTGTCACATAAAGGGATAGGGTGTGAAGCTAGACAGACTACCAAATCACTCACAAATAAACAAGGGGCCTTTTCTAGTAAGTCCACAACTACTGAATTAAGATTTAGAATTTGATGTTTTTGGGGTAGAACTGATAGACAAGAAAGAACATATGTTTAACAAAATGTCTGTGATCTTTTCTTTATTCATTGGGCATATTTAAAATAATTCCCCACTGTATATTGATTCATATCATTCACCTTGCAAATGAAAATATGACTATACTGAGAATCTCACTACCTACAAAAATCCTTCTTAATACCCTATAATTTTGCCAAGTTACACTAACCACTTACTTAACTTCCTGAGTTAACAACAAAGCATATCAATACATATAGAACTAAATCTATAGCTATGGACTTGAGCTTTTCATTTCTCAAGACAATAGGAAATTACAAACCAGTAAGGTAGGAGACAATATTCAAAGCAATTCCTATAATCATTGTACTAGCTACCATGGAACTGATACAAAATGATTTACTGAACTCAAAATACTCCACAAATGAATAAGAAAATCATATGATTCATTAAAATCTCTGTGAAATAGAGGTGTTACAAACTTTTATCAATTCTTGACTAAAAACCAGTAGAACTTTTCTATTGTTTGATCTTGCAGGGAGGTCAATCCACCAACAGAGAAAGGAGCAACTGAGAAAAACTAGTTTTTCAACCTAGGAAAAGATGACCCTAAATGACCTTAGGAGTTCTTTTATATGAACAAGGATTACAAAAAGATAAGGGTCATTTAGGGCACAATTATGGAAAAACTATCAACCGTCACAATGTAAAAATAGGAAATGAATTACTGCAAATGTGATAGAAAAGAAAACACTAAAATTAATCAAAAAATATCATAAACAAATCTGATACTATTTACATTTGAAAACCCTAGCAGTCGAACTACAAGTTAGGGCACAATTATTTGAATCCATACAATAAGTATACTACTCAAAATATCTCACCTACCACTGATCAAGGAATCCACTTCGTTTACAACATGTACAAAAAAAAATATGCTCCATCCAGAAGAAACAAACCCCTCTTTAAAATATCGGATTCATGGCAGCAACATAAAAACACCTGATCACATCTGACCCAATCACCATAGAATCTAATCAATTCCCAATTGAAAATCCATCATTCATTACCTGAGAGTAATCAGATCTAAATTGTTTTATCTTTATGGCTCACTAAATTCATTTGTCAGAGAAAACCCTTGCTCAAAAATATAAAAATCAACTGACAACAGATAATTAATCTAATTTAAAACATAACCGTTGATTTCAACCCCTCCTGACATATTGAATGGCTCAAAATAATCAAATAGAAAATTTATTTAATTCAATATTTATTTTCCACATACATCTTCAACAACCAATTAGAAATGAACAAATCTACATGATGTGGTGCTGAGGACCCACTTTCTCTAGATCTTCATCAGACGGCTTTCGTAATCCCGCATTGAATAACCTGCATGCACTTTCCATGATGGCTTAACACTAACCACATGATCATCATATATTTGCACTTCCTTTAATACTCCTCTATCTAGGGGACCTTTCATCTTAACCATAGTGAGTCCGTGATTAACATTTTTACCACTTTTGTCCAAGTCACAAGCATCTTTCAACTAACTGCTTGTTCATCCGTGAGCTGACGACACAAGCTAAAACATAAACCATCACTGGGTCGCGGTAGTTAGTGAAAATGACATCAAAATTTTTTTGACTCAGCGATAAAGGCATAACTTACACACTTTCCCACTTGCGATGGTTAATGAGACATTGACAAAAGAGACGGCGACCCAACGATAATCGCCTATGGGGATTGGTGAGTTAGAGAATTAAGCACAAAAAAGGTGACTTAAGTGGATGAAAAAGTAATGAAGAAATATAAATGGGATAGGGTTTATGGACTTAGATAATTTTTGAATAATTTTTTGAAACCCTTAGCACAAGGATAAACCCTATCTCTTCATAGCTACACCAGGAAATGGAAATTTTTAAAGAGTTTTTCTTTAACTGTAAAATTGACCACCATCAGTTACAAGATCTTACCATATTAGGAGAAGATAAATACAACTGGTATAAAGTCTTTTTAAAAGGATAGACTCCTTTCTATTAGGAATGGGAACACTAAGAGGGGGGGTGAATCAATGTTCTATATATTATTACTTTTTCTGATATCTTGAACTTCAACTTATTTGCTTAAGTACAGAAATGAATATTAATGCAAGAAAGATAAAAAACCATAACACATAACACCAAATATGATTATGGGGAAACCCAATTAGGTAAAAACCCTGGTGGGAATTGACACCCACTAAGAATTGCACTAGTTTTTTATGATCCCTATTAGAAGATCTTGCAACCTTGTTAGGAGTTGATCTTTACAATGCTTTTAGTACAGTGACCTAGTCAAGGGTCAGACCCTGTTAGGATTTTTTTACAATTAACTCTATTAGGAGTTGGGACACACTGTCCTAGAGCTCACTGCTCAAGTGGGTGAAGGCTACAACCTTCTGGATCTTAGATACACTCTATATCTGCAAGGTGAACTGTTGTTGTGACACTGCTTGTCAGATCAGTTCCTTTGTGCACTTATGCTTTAGCCTCTTGTAAAGAACTAAAAAATTATAACTGCTCTTCTCATACCTCTACTCTTCTCTAGTCAACTTTCTATACATCTTCCATACTTAATTACAAAGGCGCATGTCTTATTTATATGCACAAACAAAACTATTAACTAGGTCGACCTTCAACCTATTACATATAATGCTTCCAAGTCAATTGGATCAAGAGTGTTTACAAACAATAATATTAACATGTCTAAAACCTAAATACAATAGGTGCATAGCCTTTACAAAACAATATTACAAGTGCTAACCAAAATACCAACAGTCGGCTCCATGTTCTGTTCTGTTATGTCGCGCACTGTCTGTGACTCTTCAACTGGTTGTATCTTCATCATACAGACTTATCTAATCATGCACTCTTAGACTTAGCATGAATACATACCAAAAATCTTATCTTCAAGGGTGCATGCCATAACTTGGTCATACGCATGTGCGCTGATGCTCTGTTCACCTAATGCTCTACTAATTGTGCAGTCTTCCATACTTAACCAAATTCTGATGTTCTAACTGCTTGCGCTGACTCCATAACATCATATGACTTTGTTTCCATAATGAAAACACTAAATCATAGTCATATATATCAATATAGTCAACTTTCCAACAATCTCCCCCTTTTTCATTAATGGCAACACGTTACTAACTGTATCTCTATACAAAATTTTCTAACATATATACTAACTTATATCTCCCCTTCTACTATATACTCTACTCCCCTTCATATCATATACGTAGCTCCATATTCTCCCTTCTTATATCTACTCCCCCTTTGAAATTAGTGACAAAGGTACTCAAAAAAGGTGTATCAACAAGTACTTACAAGGTGAGTACATCTGGATATGCTATCTTTAAGTTCTGGATCTCTTACTGCTGAAATGTAGTTAGTGCATTGACTATTTGGAGATGGACACACAAAGCATATGTCAACTTCTCCATCTTCTCCAAATCTGAATTAGGACCTTGATCATATGTCACCATAGTGAAGTCGATATCCTTGATATTCTTATTTAAGACATCTAATGAGAGCGCAAGAGCATTTCTTAGATGAGTTTGCCTTGCCCTTATCTTAGACATTTATTTTTCTATCTTCTCTATCTCATCCACTTGTCCTTGGTAAACATTATTACACATATTTATATCTGTGGAGGGATCTTCCATTAATTTCCTTACTACATCTATCATAGCTTATGCTTCCTGAATTTTCTTGTAAAGGTCTGCAATCAGTTTATCTTGGTTCATACAATCTACTATGATTTTCCTTCCTTTATTTGCAATCTCTTTCAATGAATCTTGACCAAACTTAAAAGAGAAAAGGTCTAGTACAAATTTTGATGTCAGTTCTTTCAACCTTTTCTCAAGATACTTTTCTTCTGCAACCTTGGATGCAAATTCTTCGAGGCTAGAAAATTTTTCTTTAAAACATGTCATGATGGTACTGACATCATCTACTGAGTGTATGCTTGACACTTTCTTGTCTATGAGCAATAGGTTATTTAGAATGTTGACTGACTCAACAAATAATGGATTCCTTATAACCTATTTTTCTTTTTCCTTTTCCATTGCAAGCACACTAATTTTAATTAAGTCTTCTTCTCCCCAAGAGTCTAGACTGGTAGTGTCAGGAGTCAAACTTGACAACAATGATGCTGATGGAGTGAGAGGTGTGCTATTTATCACATCTATTTTTACTTTTATGGGTACTTCAATAGATGGCTCATCTATTGGCTCATTTTCCTTCTCTTCTTTTCCTTTCTCCTCTTCTTTTTCTTTCTCTTTTTCTTCTTCTTTCTCCTCTTCTTCCTCTTGTCTTGTCAATTCCTCAATCTAAATTTCCTCTTGTTGCTTCGATGAATTATCACCATAAAGGATTTATGCTTCCTCAGTACCCACAAATGCCTCTTCAAACTTAGCCAAGTCCTTATCTGTGGCCGCCATAGATATCTCAACATTGTCTATCATGATGGTGTCTTTCTTAGCTTTAGGCATGGGCGCAGATACCATAGCCTCTGTGGTTTCTATCATTGTGGGCACTAAGTCCTATGGACCTATCATAGGTTCATTTATTCTCTTAGTAGCTTTGGCTTTCTCAACAGGTGCTTGAGTTGTGGGTGCAGATGTTGGTTGTATGCATTGTTCTAAGAACACCTTTTCAAAGGCTTTTTCTGTTTCCTTGGCAATCAACTCATAGTCCTTATTCATAATATGGAGTGTTCGTATCTTGGTTCTAAGGTGTGGCTTTACCAAGTCCATTAATAAGGCATTTTATTTAATTGAGCACACTGGCAGATTGCCATCTAGTGTCTTTTCTTTGATTCTGAAGTCTTCTTTAGCAACTTGTCTTTTCAATGTGTCCAGAATATCCCAAATTTTATTTGGAATCAATGTCTTTAGTTCTAGCATAGTCTTCTTGAATTTGATCATATGTTTGATCAACATATCATGGATCTCAGACTTGTCAATCTCATGATATCTATCATAAAACTTAGATATCTAATCAATTCTACCTTCATCTACCACTCTGGATCTCAACAATTGTAAACTTGGTAGGAATCCTACCTCAGGTGGTGGTTGTACATTTTTGGCTCGGCTTCTTGTTGCTCTTGCTGATGGGTGGCTTGTAGCTATTTTCTTCTTTCTCTTGGACATCTTTCTTGTCTTAGGAGATGCTTTAGTGGACTCTAAGTCAATTGTATCTATGGATGCAGGAGTGATATCATCTATCTTCTTCTTTTCTTTGGGATCATCAATTTTCTAAATTTTTATTTTCTTCTCCTTAGGGTCATATATTTTCTCTGTTTTGGTTTCAACAATGGACACGCTCTCAATTTTCATAGCTATCTTGGCCCCTCTAGCTTTATCCAGGTCATCTTGAGTGACACCATGAATCTTCAGTATCTCAGAGGTAGTCTTAGAGGCTTTCCTCTTGGTCACTGCACTATTCAGGATTGCATCTACTTGCCTAGAATTTTCCTCATATGTACCCCACCTTGGTTCATTGGGATCCTTTGGCATTGTAAGGAGTACTTGAGCATATGCCTATAGAATGTGTTCCTTCACTTCATACCCAAGTGGATGAATCCATTTGGTCCTTGGCTCTACTACTTCCATGCAAGTTATGTTTGTCTCCACCATGAAGCATATACTATCCTTATACTTCTCAACTATACTTTCAAGTATTATATACCTCATCGGGATCTTTATTCTAAATGTTTTGATCTCCAATTCCATGAAATCTCTTAAGGTACTTTTTGAGGATGCCTTATGTGATATTTGTGGTATTGTAGGTAAACTTTTGTTAAGGTATAAGTCTGATACTTTCCCAACTATGTGAAAGTACATATAGATTATCAGAGATCCAAACCTAAATATCTTACTCTTATCATTCTTGATTGCCCTAATGTTGTCCATCAACTATACGCACAAGATATCACACAAGTTGAATTCACCATTCTCTTTTACTATCCTGATAGTTGCCAAAATAGTGGCCACAGACACACTATTGACCCTATTAGCATGTTGAAATTTATATCCAAGTATCATAGACATCAATTTGATGTCCTTCTCCTCAATTGGCTCAATTGTCATCCTGCGCTTATCACTCCAGAATTTTCAAGCTTTCTCAACAAATTTTATAACATCCTTGCTAGTGGGAAGGATGGAGTCAGTCCTTGATAATCCAATTATCTCATAAATTAGGTCTGAGGTGATGCAAACTAGAACTTCACCTATCCAGAATAGGTCATCATGAATTATTCTCAATAGGATCTCGATCCACTCAAATTCATAGAACTCATAAGTTGTAGCATACTCTATAATGGGGTTCCCTTCCAACTACATGAACTCATCAATGAATGTTTTGTCTCGATTCATCATGGTTTCCATGTGTGTCCTGATTCTATCCAGTCCTATTGGTTCCTTTTTATAGTAGATATACATGTGTATATCCTCTACATGCATTACACCCATCAGATTCCTAGAGAATGCACCTTCCAAATCATCTAAGGTTGACTTAAATGGATGCTTCTTAAATACATATCTTTTCCTCTCAACAACATCAAAAACAATTGGAGTAGCCATAACTTGGTTTATCACTTCAAATTGGTTTGCACGGATTTTTGACATGTTGCAACTGAACTAGGGTTTTGTAAAAAAATTCCAACCTTCTTCATTGATAAATCAACTATGATCTCTTAACACAAACTTATTTGATATCATGTGCTCTCCAAAAGCTTGAACTTGAATGCAAATGAGTGAATAAGGATCTTTCGTGACTTAAAAATAACTTTCCACCATTAATGCTTGCCGCATAAACACATAACTTAACAAAGAATTTCAATCTTCATTTCTGCTATGAATTTTGAAGTGTGTTTTCATATGTAGCATCAACTAGTCTCCAAACAGTTATATCTAAAGGTGCATACTTTGAGAGTGAGTATACTAGCCATGTAGGGGTCTAGAGCTAATCTAGCTCCCCCTATGACCATGATGGTCATTTTAACCATAGATAGAAGGTGCATCCATTGTGGATGCATCCTCAACTATTTCATCAACATTATCCTTCATTTCTTCCTTCTAAATCAAGCTCGCATCCTCTATAGCTTGTACAAACTTGACTTCTCCTGCTTTATCCAATATCAATCATTCTGACTTTTTAGGGCTTTCATGTTTTTGTGCTCTTGTTTTGTAGAACCTAGAGATGTGTCCAGCCTTGTTACATGAGTGACAAATGACTAGAGGCCTAATATTCCTTGATGCGTTCATGTGGGTTACCATACTGCACTATCTAATTGTGTGACCAAAATAATTGCATATGTTACATGCAATGTTCTGAGAATTTCTTATATTTTGTTGTGGATGACTTCTTTATTTTTTCTGATTTTGATTTGATCTACAATTCATATCTCTATGACCAAACTTATTACATGAATAACAGTAACCATTGAATGGTCTTACCTCTTTACAATCTCTTGCTATGTGTCCATGCTTGTTACAAGCATAACAAGTCTTGTTTACTGGCTTGCACTCATCCTTAGCTGGTTTAGCTTTAGCTTTTGTATGATTTCCTATCTTCTTAGCTTCTGTAGATTCTTCTGATGCTTTCTTTCTTGCTCGCATGTCATTGATCTGATTTTGTGCTTCATTGAATCCAATATCATTGGTGTCTCATTTAACCTTCTATGCATACAACTGTGACTCTATTAGATCCTTACTTGTGTGCAATTTATCAATATGATTCTTTTCTTCATTCAATTCAGATTCCACCTACTTCTTAACATTTTCTAATTCCAAGATTTTCATGTTTTCTTGCCTTATTTCTTCATCCAACTGCTTGTTTTATTTGACCTTCTCTTCATAGGATTCTTGATTATTAACTTTTCATCCAATTCTTCAATCTGATCTTTCAGAGATGTGTTTTCCTCCTTTATCTTTTTAACCATTTTTACCAAATCACTTAAGGAATATTCTTTCAAATCTTTTCTTGGTTTTTTTATGACTGCATGAGAATCACTAACCTTTTCTTTCAATTCTTCAATTTCTTTTTGGATCTGTCAAGGTCTTCAAGAGCTGCTTCAAGATTTCTTTTCAAATTTTTCATTTCTCCCTTACCCATGATCTCCTCAAGTGGTTAAACTTATCTTTAGAGGACCAAAGCTCTGATACCAATTGTTAGGAATGGGAACACTGAGAGGGGGGGTGAATTAGTGTTCTATATATTATTACTTTTTATGATATCTTGAACTTCCAAATTATTTGATTAAGTAATGAAATGAATATTAATGCAAGCAAGATAAACAACCATAACACATAACACCAAAGATGATTATGGGGAAACCCAATTAGGTAAAAGCCCCGGTAAGAATTGACACCCACTAAGAACTGCACTAGTGTTTTATGATCCCTGTTAGAAGATATTGCAACCCTATTAGAAGTTGATCTTTACAATGATTTTAGTATAGTGACCTGGTCAAGGGTCAAACCCTATTATGAGTCTTTTACAATTAACCCTGTTAGGGGTAGGGACACACTGTCCTAGAGCTCACTGGTCAAGTGGGTGAAGGCTACAACATTCTGGATCTTAGATACACACTATATATGTAAGGTGAACTATTGTTGTGACACTACTTGTCAGATCAATTCTTTTGTGTGCTTGTGCTTTAGCCTCTTGTAAAGCACTACAACATTCTAACTTCTCTTCTCATACCTATGCTCTTCTCTAGTCAACTTTCTATACATCTTCCATACTTGATTTCAAAGGCGCATGTCTTATTTATATGCGCAAACAAAACTATTAACTAGGTCGGCCTTCAACCTATTACATATAATGCTTCCAAGTGAATTGGCTCAAGTGTGTTTACAAAAAATAATATTAACATATCTAAAACCGAAATACAATAGGCACATAGCCTTTACAAAACAATATTACAAGCGCTAGCCAAAATACCAACAGTCAGCTCCATGCTTTGTTATGTTCTATCGCTCACTGTCTATGACTCTTCAACTAGTTGTATCTTCATCATACAAACTTATCTGATCATGCACTCTTAGACTTAGCATGACTACATACCAAAAATCTTATCTTCAAGGGTGCATGCCATAACTTATTCATACGCATGTGTGCTAATGCTCTATTCACTTGGTGCTCTGCTAACTATCTAGTCTTCCATACTTAACCAAATTCCGATGTTCTAACTACTTGCACTGACTCCATAACATCATATGACTTTGTTTCCATAATTAAAACACTAAATCATATTCATATATATCAATATAGTCAACTTTCGAACAGTTTCTTTGAGTCAGCAACCCTGTTAGGATTTGATAGGATGAGCCTTTATTCAATCAAAGAAAATTACCCAATGTGATGGTTAAATCCACCTTTTGAAGTTAAACCCACCTTCTAGAACCACTATTACTAATTATAGATAATGAACTGACTAACAATAAATCCTTTGCTAAAATAGTTCTAATGAAGTAAAATAATCACACCACCCGCTCTACATTAGCAGTCCTCGCATCCACACATTCACATTCACACCCACACTCTTCACATCACTTGATTTACTCCTTTATACAAGATACAAATGATTTATTAGGTCAGCACCAATTAGGAATTTCCTAATAAAAATTATTTACATAAACTCTTGTCAAAATACACATGGGATCTTGGACAAGAAAATAACAAACATCAGTCGGCCAACATACTCCATAATCCATAACTTACCTTTGCACAAGGTGGAACATGCCACATCCCACAGTTTGGCACCAAATAAGACTTTGCAATGTCACACGCTACAACTGATGTCACCAAGAGCATGATTATCAATGAATAAGGGATATTATTCCTTAATAATTTTTATATCATAACCTAAACTCGCATATCCTGAATCCATCTCGCATCCAAGAAAACATAGGAATTCAGATACTAACTCTATCATAGACCTCTTTTTCTATTCTTGTGACCAATCTATACCAAAACTGTTGTAACTTATTCCTCTAATTAAATTATTTCATGAAATCTTATATATAAGATCTAAATTCCATTTGAAACATAAATCTAAGCTCGTAGAGTTAGACATGTCATACATGGTCTGTACAACCATGATGATTCTACTTATTCCCCTCTTAACCAATGTTAATGCAACATCAGATACAATGAAATTAATCTTCTGAAACATATGTTGACATCAATGAAAAAATATGTTAGGAACAATTTCAACAATCTCCCCCTTTGGCATTGATGAAAACATATGAGAAAAAGTGATGAAGGGTACTCCCCTTATTAACACAAACACAAACAATAGAATTGAGAATAACAATGAATTGCAAGGACAAGAAATGGAATTACAATGTTCAAAAATATAACATGCACAACCACAAGGTAATTTTTATTACAATATTCTACAAGGAAGAGCCACCAAATGCATCTCCACAAATTGCCCTAAATAACCCTATGTGCCTTCATTATTTAGGCAATTTTAACCACCCAAGAGGGTTCTAGAACTTTTAACCCTAAAGATTGAGGCCGACCATCCCTAAGATATTATTATTCATTTTATTACATTAGAATAGGCCCAAAAAAAATTTAGAACTCAAAAAGAAATTTTGAAGGAATTTCATTTTCTTCTATTTTAGGTAGCGCAACTTCTGGAGACCATAACTCCTTGCCCATTGACCCAATTGGCTATTATAACCTCATTTTGGAAATGGTGTGAAGTTCTCTACAATAGTTATTTTTTGCAATATCTAGTTAGCTGAGGTTTTGACCCCTTTCAGAACCTCTAAAGCCTTCAAAAATGAGTTCAAAGTTTTTGTGTCTTGCTGCCAATACCAAAAAAAATTAATATCTTCAAAACTAGACCTGATCTTGAAATGAATCTTTACTAGCAAGCTGATATAACCAAAGTGAACCTCCAGGCAAGAAAATAGGGTATTTTAATCTCAAACAAAAAACTTACTAAAAATAGTAAATTTCCAAAAAAAGTAGCAGCTCTACACAAGATATCCCTTATTGAAAAGAAACTAGAAAATATTTTTGGGTGATGCAAGATTGCCCTTACACATAGGATGCTCCTGCATCAAACACCCGAGGTAATTTGAGAAGTGACCTTGTCACATCTCAGGTGTTCAAAGGAAAACCAAGATGGTTAACCTCCTCTCTTGATAGCCATGATGAATCTTCCATAGGTCATCCTTTCCATTTGACCAAATATTCCTCATATGAATGTTCCTTGTGCTTCTTCCAACATGACTATCCAAGATGTTTTCAATTTCCTATATAACTAAATTAGTTGCTAGAATATTTCATTGTACTTCTATGACTTGATCCTCAACACCTCCTTCATGATATTATGTCGGATTTGAAATGTTAAATACTGGTGAAATATTGAGTTCACTGGGAAACTCTACTTCATTAGGATTTCCTGAATCATGCTTCTTCAATAATTTGCATGGTCCAAACTTCTTCATCTTCGACTTATTGTATGTTCCTATTAGAAATCTCTCATTTCTCAAATGAACTTTGACTTCATCCCCCACCCATAATTCCTTATGCCTCATTTTCTTATCTGCTTTAGACTTGTACTGTGTATTAATTTCATTAATAAGCTTTTGTACCTCCTCATGCAAATTCTACAAGTGTTATGCAAAGTCTTCAACATCAGGACTACTTATTTTTCCTTTGTCCAACTTTCTTAATTCTAATGCATTTCTAGGACTACTTCCATATACTATCTGGAATGGTGATTTACCAATGCTCCTATTGACATAATTATTATATGCAAATTCTTCTTGTGGTAAAATAAAATTCCATCCCTTTGGTTTATCTCCAACCAAGAACCTCAATAGATTCCCCAAACTCCTATTCGCCACTTCTAGATGTCCATCAATTTGTAGATGGTGTGTTGAGATCAACTTCAAATCTATCTTCAAACTTTTCCACAAGGTTCTCCAAAACTACCTGACAAACTTAGTGTCCTGATCTGAAACTATGCTCTTTGGTAAACTATGTAGTCTCACCACCTCCCAGAAAAATAATTTTTCTACATGAACAACATCATTATTCTTCTTGCAATGAATGAAATGTGCCATCTTTGAAAACCTTTCTACCACTACAAAAATGGAATCATGCCCTCTTAGAGTTCTTGGTAAGCCAAGAACAAAGTCCATACTAATATCCTCCCATGGTTTATTTGGTACAGGTAATGTATGATATAACCTTGTATTTTTCTTGGTTCCCTTTACCATCTGACATACCCTATAACCTTGTACAAATTTATTAACATCTTGTTGCAACTGTGGCTAATAATAATTTTCACTAACTAGAGAAATGGTTTTATCTCAACCAAAATGTCCAACCACTCCACTATGTTTTTCTTTGATTAGATTCTCCCTCATGGAACTCCTTGGAATGCACAATTGACTACCAATGAATAACATACCATCTTTATTTATGAAGTCCAACCATTTGGTTCTATCTAGAGTAATAGATTTTGTACAAGCTTTCTAAGCTTTGCCAAAATCAAGATCCTTAGGATACAAACTCTTGAGTTCCTTGAACCCAACAACCTCAATTTACATCTTTGTTAGAAAAATTTGTCTCCTACTAAGGGAATTTGCAACCCTATTAGACTTCTCACTCCTATGTTTCAAAACAAAAGTGTAACTCTGCAAAAACTCAACCCATTTCAAATGCCTTTGATTCAACTTTACTTGACTATTCAACTATTGCAAAACGTGATGATCAGTAAATAAAACAAAATCTTTTGGAAAAATATAATGTCTCCACTTCCTCAATGCTTCAACTATAGCATAGAACTCTTGATCATAAACAAAATATTTTCACTTGGCATCATTCAACTTCTCACTAAAATAAGCAATGAGTTTACCTTCTTGACTCAAAATAGCTCCAATAGTGTTACCACTAGCATCACAGTCTTCTTGAAACACCTTGTTAAAATATGGAAGAGATAAAATAGGTTGTTCTATAACTTTTCTTTTCAACAATTCAAAACTCTTACCTACTCCTACTATCCACTTAAACTCTTTCCTATCCCCTCTCATTATTTCAGTCAAGGGTCCACAGATACTACTAAAATTTTGAATAAAATTCTTGCAAAAACTAGCCAAACTATGAAAACATCTTACCTCAATAGAAAACCTTGGAGTAGGCCATTTGAGGATATCCTTCACCTTCTTTGGGTCCATTTTTAGACTTTCTGCCAAAACTACAAATCCCAGATACACTAACCCCTTCTTCACAAAATTGCACTTCTTCAAATTAATCAGCAACTTCTCTTCCATTAACCTCTCAAATACCCTACAAACATGCATTACATGTTCTTCCAATGTCTTACTGAAGATCAAAATATCATCCAAATTAACAATGACAAACTTATCCCAAAAAAATTTTAGTACTTCATTCATGAGCCGCATGAATGTGCTTGGTACATTGGCTAGACCAAAAGACATGACTAACCACTCATACAAACCCTCCTTTGTCTTGAAGGTTGTATTTTATTCATCTCCCTCTCTAATCCTTGTTTGGTGATATCCACTTTTCATGTCTATCTTTTTGAAATACACATCTCCACTTAAATAATCCATAATATCATCCATCCTTGGTAAGGGAAATTTGTACTTAAAATTGATCTTGTTGATAGCTTGAGAATTGATACACATCCTCCATTCTCCATTTTTCTTTGGTGCTAATATTTTTTGTACAACACATGGCCTCAAACTCTCTTGGATCAATCCATTTTACAACAACTCCTACACTTGTTTTTTCAATTCCTCACTCTCTACTGAAGTCATCCTATGGGCTTCCTTATTTGGAAAATAGGCCCCTAGGATCAAGTCCACATGATGACTAATCTTTCTCACTACGGGAAATCCATTAGGTACATTATCAGATATAATATCTTGAAACTCCTCCAACAAGTTTGCAACTTTTATAGGTACATCTTCTACTTCCTCTTTACCAACTTTTGGAATTAAAGAAAAACACATATGCTTGTATGCACCCTAAAATGGTCACCTAGACTTTGGGTCCCCATTTAGCAATTTATCAAATCCTTGAATCAATATTTTCAAAAATCAGCATTTTCAATTATATCAATTTCCTTGATCAAATCCTATTTTATCATTTTCGATTATTTGCCTTGGGCTGACTATTTTATCCTAAGTCTTTATTTGATTGAAAGAAATATTTCCTCCCTTTTTAATAAATAAAAAGCCCCCACTTTTCATCTTATCCTAAGTTGCACAAATAAAGCATTATCCTTATTTTATAAAAAGAGAAAAAACACTTTTTGTCTCATATGGACACAAAAGTCAACTCTTATTTTCTCATTGGAGGATACTTGTGCACATGGATTGCTCCTCTTTGATGCTCCACCATTGATTAAGTCTTTTTCCTCTTAATCTCCATGGTCCATTTCTCCTCATTTCCTATAAAAGAAGAGCTTTTTTCCTCATTTTAGGTCATTCATTTTTATGCTAATGCTATGCTGCAAGTTTTCTAGGTCACTTTGGAGCTTTTGAAGATTTGGAGCATTCTTGGATCTCATATTTACATGCTTTCATGGCTTTCACTCTTGCATAGTAGTTTCATTATCATGGCATTCATAGTTTATATTTCCTTCATGCTATAGATTAATCTCACATAGTCTAAATAGGAAGGATTTGTAACACTTGTTCTTTCCTTTCATAGATTAGTTGCATTGTTCTTTCATTTCTATAGACTAGCTTGCATCCTTCATTTTCATAGCTTGCATTGCATTTCATTTCATTTGATTCTTTGGGGATATTGGCATTCTTTCCCTTGTCTTCACTTGAATCTCTCATTGTGTGGTTGACTAGCAAGGTCATTAAGCCTATTAGTTGTAGCTGAGAGTAATTTTACAATCTTGCAACTCCATACATAGAGAGCTCTAGGTCGCTATTGAAGGTTTCCCTTTCATGGATTTCCTTTGATGTAATGACTTAGAGAAGTGCACTACTTTTTTGTGTACAATGCTCATGTCTCATACCTTCTAAGAGCTTTCCATCAACTAAACATATTCTAGCATTGCTACATACCTTTTCCCAATGGCTTCAGCTTGTTTCAGACTCTATCCTTTGTTAAAGAATAAGTATTAGAATGGCCATCATGTATAGCATTCCTATCAAAATTCCAAGGCCTTCCTAGAAACATATGACATGAGTCAATGGCTATGATATCATAAAGTACCTCATCTTGGTAATTTCCAATCTTGAACTTCACTAAGCACTACTCATTGACCAAGACCTTGTGGCCATCCTGCACCCAGGAAATTCAGTACTGACGGGGGTGTTTTTCCCTTTTTAGCTTTAACTTTATGACCATTTCTTCTGATACTATATTATTAGTACTTCCACCATCAATAATCACTTCACAACACTTATCCTTGCACTTTCACCTAGTGTGAAATAGGATCTTCCTCTAATATAATTCTTTCTCTTCATTTATTAGGGTCCTCCTAACAACTATGGTTTCTCCTCTCTCAGCATCATCTAAGTGTTCTAACTAAGCTTCTTCATTTTCATGTGCAACACATGCATAGCCTTCTATCATCTTGTCCATCCTTGATGTCGGGGACATTCATAGGGTCGGTGTCCTTCTTCTCCGCAATGAAAACATGTCACACAACAACCTCCTCTTCTAGGTTCTTTCCCTCTTCTTCTTCCTCTCTAATATTTGTTATTTTAATCTTGGAAATGATTGAAATTATTTCCCATCTTATTATGATTTATATTTGACTCTCATCATTCTTTTTATGATCTTCATTTCGGCCTCCATAAGACCATCTACTAGATCTTCCACCATGACCTCTTCCACCTTTCTTACTTTCAAAATTCTTGTTCAGCTTCTCCTCCACCCTTAAGGAAAACTGGTATGCCTATTCAATAGTGGTCATTCTAACCAGACTCAACTCCTCCTAAATACTTGGTCTTAACCCATGAAGATAACGGGCAACCTTTTCCTTCTCATCTTCTGCATGACCTATTATACTGAGGACTTAGTAGAACACTTTTGTATACTCCTGCACAAACATTCCTTCTTGTTTCAAACCTTGCATTTTCTTTAGTAGTTCAAGCTCATAATCAATGGGAATGAATTTTCTCTTCAATTTCTCCACCATTCGGTCCCATCTTGTGATTTTCTCTTTTCCTCTTCTATTCCTCTCCAACTAAATCTCTTGCCACCAATTTTTTTCATGACCATTTAGTTTGGCCTTCACAAGGATTTTCCCCATCTTCATACTCAAAATATTCTTCTAGATCATTGATCCAGTCAATTTTCTCCTTTCGATTAAAATTTCCTAAAAATGTCGAAACTTCAATTTTGGGTCTCTTTCCAATCTTGGAAATGGCCCACAAAAACCTATCCTCAAGATTTCTAGGTGCTTCTAGTGCTTCTTTCTCACCTTTTACTTCTTCTTTGAATTCCTCTTTACTTTCATCTCTAACCACAATATTCATTCCTCTACACATCTCCTCTTGCAATGCTTGCACTTGTCTTTGGAGGGCTCTAAAACCCTCTTCTATCACACCTACAACTCTCCCGACACGGTTCCTTTGTGGAGGCATTTTTGGATCCTATCACTCAAACCCACAATCACAATCCTAGTGCAAACTACCTCATAGTCAATGATATCTATACACACTCAAGAACTCCTACTCTGATACAACTTGATGATAGGTATTCCCCTTATTAACGCAAACACACATAACAGAATTGAGAATAATAATGAATTGCAAGGACAAGAAATGGGCTTTCTATTATCTCCAATGAAATGGAATTAAATTTTTTAGAAATATAACATGCACAACCATGTGGGCATTTTCATTACAATATTCTACAAGACAGAGCCACTAGATGCATCTCAAAAAACTGACCTAGATAACCATACATGGTTTCATTATATAGGCAATTTTAACTGCCCAAGGGGGTTCTAAAAATTTTAACCCTAAAGTATGAGGCTGACCATCACTATGATGTTTTATTCATTTTATTACATTAGAATAGGCCCAAACAAATTTTGAAACTCAAAAAGAAATTTTGAAGATTTTCTTCTATTTTAGGTAGTGCATCTTCCGGAGACCATAACTCCTTGCTCGTTGACTTGATTGGATATTACAACTCTATTTTTTAAATGGTGTGCAGCACTCTACAACACTTATTTTGCACAAGCTCTTGTTAGATAAGGTTTCGACCCCTTTCAAAGCCTCTAAAGCCTTTAAAACTAACTTCAAAGTTTTTGTACCCTGCTACCAATACTGAAAATTTTAAATATCTTCAAAACTAGACCTAATTTTGCAATGAAACTTTACTGGCAGGTTGATATAACCAAAGTGAACTTCTTAGAATTAAAATAGAGCATTACGAGCTCAAACAAAAAACTTACTAAAAATAGTAAATTTCCAAAAAGTAGCAGCTCTGCACAAGATAGCCCTTATTGAAAAGAAAGAAGAAAATATTTTTGGGTGATGCAAGATTTCCATTACACCTAGAATGCTCCTACATCAAAAACCATCAACCCAACAATCATCTTAATACCCTCTACATAGCTCCCTCTAAACTAGTGGGTTTTTTTCTTATATTTCTCCCCCTTTGACATCGATGAAAAAGGATTACTTTTTCTTTTGAAAATTCCACCACAACAAGGTGTACCTTTTTCAAATCTTCAAAAACAAGTGAAAAATCACCCAGATAAGTACTGTTATGTCCAGAGATTACTCCCCTTAGGGAGTGCATTCAAGCATCAAGTCCAAAGAAGAATATAGCTATGATAGCTACTAGACTGATGCATTCTTGCATCATCTAGTTCTTGCAAGGAGGGGTTTTCACCCCAAGCATATCTCAAAGATACTTAAAGATATCTTTTGGCAAAGGTTTAGTGAATATATTTGATAATTGCTCCATTGTACTGACATACTCAACTCTGAATTCCTTTTCTACAACTTTCACTCTCAAATAAAGATATTTGATTGAGATATGTTTGGTTTTTGAGTGCATAACATGATTCTTTGATATATTTATATGCTTGTATTGCCACAATGAATCACAATTGGTTCTTTAAATCTTATTCTAGTATCCTTCAGCATCTATTTCATCCAAATAACCTATTAAAAGTTTAAAGTAGCTACTACATATTCTGATTCAGCAATAGATTGAGCAACATAATCCTACTTCTTGCTTAACCAAGAGAGTAACCTCTTCCAAAGGAATAATGCACCACCACTGGTGATCTTACTATCATCAATCCATCCTTCCCAATCTGCATTAGTGTATGCATGGAGGGTAAAGTCATCTGACTTAACATACCACAACCCAGATTCCAATGTACCTTTCAAATACCTAAATATCTTTTTTACTGTGATATAGTGAGTCTCTAGTGGATCTTCTTGAAACCTCATAAAAATTCAAACTACATTTGTAATATCTAGTCTGGTTTCTGTTAAATATTGTAATCCTCCAATCATGGATCTTTATTCTTTTTGGTAGACACTTTGAGTTTCATCATTTGTAGTATGCTTGCATCAACTAATCATAGGTGTTCCAATAGGTTTTAATCTTCCATTCCAAACCTTTTTAGTAATTCCTTGAGATACTTGGTTTGAGAAATGAAAATACCATGTTTACTATGTGTAATTTGCAAACCAAGAAATAAATTCATTTCACCAATCATAGAAATTTAAAATTCATATTTCATTTCTTCAAAAAATTTATTGCTCATTTCATCATTTCCCCCAAAGATAATATCATCCAAAATTACTTCTATGATGAGGATTCCATCCTTTCTAGTTCTCAAATATAAATTACTATTTGCACTACATTTTATGAAACCAAGATGTAATAAATACCTATCAAGTCACACATACTGAGCTCTATGAGCTTTCTTCAGTCCATACAAAGCCTTCTTCAAATTTCAAACCATGTCTTTATCATCAGTCAAGGGAAAACCATTAGGCTTCTCAATGTAGACCTCTTCTTCTAGATCACCATTCAAGAATGAAGATTTGACATCCATTTTATACACTTTGAATTTCTTGTAGGCAACTAAGGCAAGAAATAATATTACTACCTCCAACCTATCCATAGGTGAAAAGGTTTCTTCAAAGTCTATTTCTTCTTGCTACTAGTAGCCTTTATAGACAAATATTTCTTTGTTCCTTATCACTATTCCCTCTTCGTTCATTTTTTTTTTGAATACCCATTTAGTTCCTATAACACTCTTTCCTTCAGGTCTAGAAACCAGTTCCCAAGTTTTGTTCTTTATTATCTAGTCCAGTTCATCTTTCATTGCATTAACCCATGATTCAGATTTGCAAGCCTCATCAATAGTTCTTTGTTCCACTTGTGAAATCAGACATAATTCCTCTCTAGCCTTTGACCTAGTTAACATGCTTCTATTCCTATCACCAATAATCTAATCTTCAAAATGATTTCTTGGTACATAACTTGGATTTTTAGGAGATTCAAATTGTTCACTTACACATATTTTCCTATTATTATCAAATTCAACCAACTCTTCTGCTTCAATAGTGTTTTCTAAGTTTTGATCACACATTCTTTCTTGAACTTGAAACTTCTCATCAATTCTCACATTAATACTCTCAACCTTCTTTTTCAATCTCAAGTTGAAACATTTGTAAGCTTTAATTTTGGTAGAATAACCAAGAAATATGCCTTTGTCACTTCTTGACTCAAACTTACCTACCTCATCATATATTTTGATAAAACATTTTCTACCAAAGATTCTAAGATATATCACAGTAGGAGCATATCCAAACCAAAGTTCATAAAGTGTTTTAGTATTACCTATTGAAGTTGATGAAAAACAACCCACATCTCCCAAGAACACTTACATGGAAACAGCTATCACAAAAAGAGAGAGAAGAAAATAGATATGGAGACCTGAACGTATGGATCCATGAGAGAGGAGAAATCCTTGATGTGAAAAAACAAAAGTTTCAATCAATAATGAAATGTCAGAAAAAGGTTACAAAGTGTTATGAGATCAATCCTTATAAAAGGAGATCAAAAAACCTAAAAAGGTAAAACCCTAGGTCGCATAATAATAATTAATAAAGAAATTAATTATTATATGCCTAAATTTTAGCTTAAGTAGAAAGAGGTAATAAGTGATTTAATAATTAAATCAATATGATTCAATTAATAAGAAAACACTTTATTACTCTAACACCCCCCTTAAGATGAACTTTGGGAGAAGCTAAAAACCTAGAAAGAACTACTGAAAGCAAACGGGTCTTAACAACAAAAGGCTTGATCAGGTATCCAAATACAAAAGAGAGTCTCTATAAAGAGGAGAAATAGAGAAAACCACATGGGAAAAACTCTACTCCAAAAAGAGACAAAGACTAGTCTGAAGGACTGAAGAAGCCTCCAAAACTAGGAATGTTCCAAAAAAAAGGAACAAGGATGAACATGTACAACATCACTAAAGCATGAAACTGTAAACTCTGTCAAGAAGAAACTGATGATCTGAATATCCTCCATAGAAATATGACTAGGTAGAGAAGACTATAATCTGCATGAGTGCCCTCAAATAAAAATACGCAAATCAGGAGGCAAACAAAGGAAAACACCTAAACTCAAAGATATAGATGGCATAAACACCAAAAGTCTGAAGATCTGATCAATCAAAGCTAGAAGAGTGCATCCAAAAATAGGAAAGAAAAGAGTGTCCATATGGTAAATGAGCCATCTCACCAGAATGCATAGGTACCCAGCCACTGCATCCACCTAGTACATAGAATCAAATACTGAATACATAGCTCACACTATCGAACCAAGGAAGAAGTAGAACCAACAGTAGAAACCACCCCCCCCCCCCCCCCCGATAATGCTGAAAGGGAGTAATGATAGGTACACTAAAAATATCATCCAATATGAATTGCATGATGAAGAAGAATCTGAAACATCAAATGTGTAGAGAGAGTACAAACACATATAGAGATACTTGAGGCTAATGTCATTGGAGGAATGCTCACATGATAAAATAAGATGAAAAACAAAGGAAAACATCAAAACCCCCTATCACTTTATAATGGAGTGTGAGTACATAGAGCACAAACATGTGCAAGATCCCATACATGCAATAGAATGGCACTTTATCTTAGTGCATTTGCATAAAATAATTCTACAAAAGTGAAGTATACACTACTCAATGAATAGCGAAGGCTTCTAAAACAAAAGAATAACCTAAGATGAGCCATCCCTCAAAGGGAAGAGATCCCAGGACCTGTAACATCTAAGATATCCACCAGACTACAAAAATGCAAGAATCTAAATAAGATGAACCTGGAGCAAAATTTGGAAACATGACTCACATCACTAGAAATCTCTCTGAACTGGCTTTACAATGATATATCATTTGCCCAAAATGGAGTTCGAATGTGCAAGATAGAGCTCCAAGAGTGTAGAACTAAACATTTGGCTTTGATAGTGAAAACACCATAAAAAAAAAGTAAAAATAGAAAATCAAACCTATAGATTTGGAAAGAGCTTAGAATCAACTTTCTGACAATATCTCATTTGCCAAATTTCAACACAGTATGCTCAAGATATGAGAAAAAAACCCACAGTTGCGATGGAGGGCCCAAAGAAGGTGTCTAGAAGGATCTAAGGATGGGTGACATCAGAAAAAGGACAAAATCACAAATGAAATCATTAGATCTAATAAAATTTGAGAAAGAGATTTCTGGCAATACCTCATTTGCCGAAAATGGAGCCCAGATGCAAGATAAACAGATCCCAAAATGTAGGAGGTCTAAAACACTGAGA
The DNA here is from genome assembly GCA_027943335.1 of Chamaecyparis obtusa. Classification (NCBI taxonomy): domain Eukaryota; kingdom Viridiplantae; phylum Streptophyta; class Pinopsida; order Cupressales; family Cupressaceae; genus Chamaecyparis; species Chamaecyparis obtusa. Next base: position 913,306 of record BSBK01005047.1, on the reverse strand, counting down.
GCACAGAGAATATCTAACTTTGAAAGAAAAAAATAGAATCAAAATGGAAAAATCATGAAATCACTAGTAAATTTGGATCGGGCTTAGATCTAGCTTTCTGATGGTATATTGCATGTTTGATTACGATCCTAGATGCTTGAGTTATGCGCAACAATTTGCCTGCTTGTTTGAAACTGCCTCTAAAAAACCATGCAATGGCAAAAAAAACTTCAAACTACAGTTAACAGTGACCATCGGCAGTCAAACCTGGCGGTCATGCTAGTGGTGACCGCTAGCAGTTCCTGCTGGTGGAGCCACCCGCAGTGGTGCCTAGGTGGCCACTCAGCGGCTCTGCGCTTTTGGATTTTTTTATTTTTTTAAATTCATACTGTCACTACCTCGAGATGCATGCCAAGTTGTACAGCCTTGTACGCAAACAATTTTTGCCTCAAAAGCCAACTTGTCCAAAATTGACAAGTTTTATATGGATTTTGGGTTTTTTAGATGCTCCAAATGCAACCGTGAGATCCATTTGGGCCAAAAATGCTCCAAAAAATAGTGATCACCTCAGGATCCATGTCGAGGCTGGTTGCAATTTTTTTTTACCACAGATTCCAAATTTCTCCAAATTGGACAAATTTTATATGGATCTTGGGGTTCTTGGATGTTGTGAATGCAACTGTGAGGTTTGTTTGAAGCCAAGATGACTAGAAAAATAGGTCCCCCCAAATCTGACAGGAAACCCTCTGAAAATGTAGATCTGATGAACATAGCTAAATCTCTCAAAAAGAGGATAGGGGAAAGTAGATCTAAAGCTCTTATACCATATTGGAGTTGATGAAAAAAAAACCATAGCTCCCAAGAACACCTATACAGAAACACGTGTCACAAAAAGAGAGAGAAAAAAATAGTTATGGAGACCTGAACGTATGGATCCACAAGAGAGGAGAAATCCTTGATGTGCAAAAACAAAATTTTCAATCAATAATGAAATGTCAAAAAAAGGTTACAAAGTGTTATGAGATCAATCCTTATAAAAGGAGATCAGAAAACCTAAAAAGGTAAAACCCTAGGTTTCATAATAATAATTAATATAGAAATTAATTATTATATCCCTAAAGTTTAGATTAAGTAGAAAGAGGTAATAAGTGACTTAATAATTAAATCAATATGATTCAACTAATAAGAAAAAAATTTATAACTCTAACATTACCTTCCCTGATCTAAACTCTATTCAAAGTGTAAACTGCAGTACCAACTACTTCCCTCTAATGCACATGCAATACATTTCCTTCAATCATCATTCTTCTAGCAACATCCACTATAGTTTGGTTCCTTCTTTCTGCAACCCCATTCTATTGTGGAGTCCTAGGATAAGAAGTCTTCCTACATATCCCATGTTCTTCATAGTATGAATTAAATGTAATAGATGTAAATGTTCCTCATCTATCTAACCTCAAATATCTTATCTTCAAACCTGATTCAATTTCTACTTTCACCTCGAAGATCTTGAACTTGTCAAATGCCTCTAATTTTTATTTAAGAAAAGAAACCCACATCATTCTAGAATGATCATTAACAAATAGTATGAAATAAATTTTACCATAAGAGGATCTAGCCCTTTTAGGACCACATAGATCTATATGCACTAGATCAAGCTTCCCTTTGGTAGTGTATGACTTTCTCTAGAAACTCCCCTTTGTTTTCTTTTTCATTACACATTCTCTCCACATGGTGTTAGAGGGCTTCACAATTTTTGGTAAGTCCCTAACTACTTTGATGTTACTTGCCTTCACAATGTTATCAAAATTTACATGAAAAAATATTCTATGCCATAGCCAACTTTCATCAATTTGACTAACAAAACATTTTGCATCAGTGGTATTCAATTGAAATACATTACCTCTTGTCTTTGTTCCTGATGCAATTAGGTTTCCCATCTTTCCTATGATAGTGCATTATCCATTACTAAATTGTAATTGATAACCTTTATCCATAAGATGTCTAACACTCGACAAGTTATGCTTAAGTCCATCAACAAGAAACACATTATCAATGTTAGTTTTTCCATCCAGAGAAATAGATCCTACTCCAACAATCAGTTTGGGAGTATTATTCCAAATCTGACAACTCCACCATCATGCATCTTTATCTAAACAAACCTAGCTATCTTTATCATCAGCCATTTGATGTGAGCATCCACTATCAATGACTCATTCAGGTTTCTTGTCAACATGTGATACTAAGGATTTTTCTTCATGAATAGGTTCATTATACTTTATAGCTACAAACCCAATCTCATCTACTATTGAATCATCATTGAAAACACCTTCACTATCATAATAGTATTTCTCATCATAAAAATCTAGCCTAGTGAACTTAGGTTTGTATTTAGAGACCCTTGTAGGACATCTAGATGAAAAGTGACCAACTTTATTGCAAGAAAAACATTTTAAAGGTAATCTCCCTTCAAATTTACCCTTACCTCTTTTCTCCTTTCTTTTAATTAGAGAAAAAAGTTCATCCATCTTATTATTTTCTTGATCAATCTCCATTAGATCATATCCATAGTCTCCAAGCTCATGATATTTGTTAACCTTACTAGTTCTCATAAGGTTTGATGAGATTATCTTGTCATTATGAAAAGTTGCCTTGAATGCAGTTTCTATCTTAGGTACTAAATCCTATAATTCTACTACCTAAAATGTAGTTAACTTAGCTATCAACATCTCTCTATTAAATTCCTGAGTTAATAGAATGATCTCCTCAATCACCTACACTTTGGTCTTGTAAATAGGTGTCAAATATCTCATAATATTTGTGATGAAATCTTCTTCAGTATAAGCACCTCCTGAATTTCTTATCTCTGTAACAATTTTTGAAACCCTCTAGACATAAGCTCTGACATTTTTATCTTCTCACATTTTTAAATTTCCATCTTTTTCTTTTAATTTTGTAACTTTTCCTTGTTGGTGTACTTGTCTCCTTCATAAAGTGCTTCCAGTCTTCTCCAAATTTCATGATTTGAATCAAGGTCCTTAAATTCTATAAATTCTTCTTTAGATAGCGCGCTTATCAAAGATTCTCTTGCAACCATATTGCAAGAAAATATCTTCTTTTTATCATCAGTAGCATTATGAAAATCACTTTCTGCAACAATATTTTCCTTATTGTTTATAATCATCCAATAATCAATTTCTAGATAGAACAAGTGTGTCCTCATCTTGTTCTTCCAGTGGTCAAAGTTTTCAACATCAAATTTAGGATTGTCCTTCCTACAATAAGACATCTTCTGATCACCTGAAGCTGTCAAGATTTATCTCTGAGGACCAATAGCTCTGATACCAATTGTTTGATACAACTAAGAGAGGGGGTTGAATCAGTTTTATGTCATTAATATAAAACTTTATCTTTTCATATCAAAATAGTAAATGAAAATATGAAACCTCAAAAGTAACACAAATCAAAACACCAAGAATTGTTCTTGAGGAAACCCTATTAAGGGAAAAACCCCAGTGGGGATGAAATCCACAAATAATGCACTAGTAATAAAGTATCTCAGTTACAAGATCTTGCCCTGTTAGGAGAAGATAAATATAAACAATACAAATTCCCTGTTAAAGGACAAACTCCTTTCTTTGCGTCAACAACCCTATTAGGAGTTGATAGTATGAGCCTTTCTCTGATTGGAGCAACTTTCCCAATGTAAAGGTTAAACCCACCTTCTAGAACCACTATCCAAATGAAAGTATATAAATATATTGATTATAGATAATGAACTAACTAACAACAACTCCTTTTATAAACTAGTTCCAATGAAGCACAGTAATTACATTATCTCCTCTACATCAGTAGTCCTTGCATCCACATATTCACATTCACACCCACACTCTTCACATCACTTAATTTACTCCTTTATACAAGATATAAAGGATTTATTAGGTCAACACCAATTAGGACTTTCCTAATAAAAATGATTTACACAAAATCTTGTCAAGATACACATGCAATCTTGGACAAGAAAATAAAAAAAATCAGTCACCCTACATACTTCATAATCCATAACTTATCTTTGCACAAGGTAGAATACACCACATCCCATAGGTCGACATCAAATAAGATTTTTCAAGGTTACATGCTACAACTGACATCACCAAGAGTGTGATGATCAAGGAACAAGATAAATTATTTCTTAATGATTCTTATATCATATCATGAACTCACATATCTTGAATCCATCTCTCATCCAAGAAAACATAGAAATTTAGATACTAACTTTGCCAAAGACCTCTATTTTTGTTCTTGCGACTAGTCTATACCAAAACTATTGTAACTTATTCCTCTGATTAAATTATTGCAAAATTTAGATATAAGATCTAAATTCTATTTGAAACACAAATCCAAGCTCCTAGAGTCAAACATGCCATACATAGCCCATACAACCATGATGATTCTGAATGTTCTTATCTTAGCCAATATTACTGCAACATCATATACAATTAAGTCAATCTTCTGAAACATATTTTTACATCAATAACAACACATGTTAGGAATAATTCCAACACTAAATCCATCTTTCACAAGAGTCTTCTCATCATATCATTTAAGGTCACATATCAATTCCATACCTAACATCAATTCCATCTTTAACATATAGGATATATCAACTTATAACATACACATGTCAAACCTTATCTCTACTCAATGTATACAATAATAAATTCTATAAAAAAAATTAATTCAATTACACATAAAATATGTAATTCAATCCTCATTTCATTATAATGTTCCATATTCTAGAAACTATAAACATGGTAATACCAAAAATTATTGTAAAACTTCATCACTCAATAGTTTGTTTACCATTATTCATTGAATAAAAGAACAATTTTGAAATCTCAATTAAGGAAGACATTTATATCACTTAATTGACACGTCTACTAGATCAGACATGGAATTTATGTTTCATCCAAATAGCATATCCTATGCTCACTATGTTGAGGTCATGCAATATTCCCAATTTGAAAAGGGCATGATGAGATTTCTTTAACTCTATGTAACGCATCTATTTTTTTGAGATTTTTAGGATATCATGCATATATGTCCTAACATTCATATTGTATCATTGATTTCAACATATTTCCTTATTTTGGATAGTGTTCTTTTTTTTTAGTAAAGAGTTTGGATCAATATTGCTACTATATTAACAATCATATGTTGTGGAGTTACAGATGGTCGAAGGAATGTCTGTAGTTGTCATATGTAAGCTTATAGAGGTTCTCATTATGATTAGAGTGAGTTTTAGGTGGTTTATCAGAGACTATTTTTTCTAGTTTTTCCAGTTGTTTGGGAAGTGACAGTGTTGAAGTTCTTGGATAGAGTTGTTTATGTTGTTGATGTGGCCTTTCACATTGATTTTTAATCTTTCTAGATCATTTCATATTCATATTTCTGGATCGCATTGGGTTATGTGATCAAATTTAGTGATTTTCTTGTGGCATGTTGATATCTTATTGTTCTTGGATAACTTGGTGAGATAGTCTATTGTTAAGGATTGTGGCATGATTTGTGGATCTGAAGCATGTGTTTGGATGGAGATTTGGTTCCTAGCTATTTCATTTCTGACATGTCTTGGATTGCACTAATGTTTGTATTGAAATTTATTAAATATTTATAATTGAAGTGTTAAGGTTGATGTTGACCTTGTTCACATTTTTATGGGTGATGAAATGTATATAAAGATGTAATCAATTGTAATTTCTGAGGGAGTGAGTAGATGTACACATGTATATCTAAAGAGATATGAGTGTAATCTATAATTGAGATAGATATTTTTTGCACTTCATCAAAGCTATATTGGAATATCAGAGATTATATATGTTAGTTTATAAATTAGTGGATTGTTTTCCATAGTGTATTGTATTCCATTTTGGGGTTGTATCACTTGTTTCATTCTCAGGGTTGTTTCCCCTTTTTGTATTTTATTAGTGAGCTCTAGGAAGTGTTCTTGAATGCATGTGAATTCTCCTTTGTACATTTAACAATGTTATTGTGCTAGTACATCATCTTGTGGGTTTATCATTATGATATAATTTTTATGGTTAAGTGTTGGGTAAATTTTTTTAATTATTAGACACAACTGATTCCCGCTCAACACCCCCCCTTCCCCTCCTCAGTTGTTTGTGCTTCCTTTTTTCTAACAATTGGTATCAAAGCTAAGTTTTCTTTTTGAAGATTGACTATTTGAGGTGATCTAGGATGAAAACCTTTAAGAAGGAGAGTCCAATATTTTAAGGAACAAACTATTATATATGGAAGGGTCAAATGATCACACATTTGAGATGCATTGAAGAAGATTATAGGAAAGTCACAAAGAAAATTACACACCTCTTGCAAATCTATCTAATACTAGCACTGATGATAAGAAGGAATTTGAGTCTAACATGAGAGAAAAAAGAAGCTTTGTTGAGCACCTTATCATATGTTGAATATAAAAATGTTAGGGAGTTAGAGACTGCACATGAGATATGAAAAAAATTGGAAGCCTTACATGAAAGAGATGTCTTTGTGAAGCAAGAAAAGCCTCAACACCTAAAATGAAATTTAGAATATTTGAGGATGAGTAAGGATGAAAATATTCTAGCCTGTGTTTAGAAGGTGACTAATCTTATTTATGGAATTAGAAGTTATGGTGGAAATATGGACAAATATGAAATTATTTCTAAGATCCCGAGATCCTTGCCTCCTTCTTATGAAAATAAAGTTGCTGCTATGGGCGAAATCAGGACCATGACTACTATGACAAGGGAAACATTGGTTGGTAAGTTATCTTCTTTTGAAATGACTATATTTGGTGATAGTCTTCCTAAAGTAGAATCCACATTTAAAGCTACTATTTCCAAGGATAAGAAAAATAATGAATCTATCGAAAGTTCTTCTAAGTATGGATCTAGATATGCTAAGGAATGGGAATAAATCGAAGAAGAAGAAAGAAAGATGGAAGAGATAGAAGCCCTAATTCCAAAGAGAGTTCCTAAGGGAGTAAATAAGTATGAAGGGAAGCTACTTTTGAAAAAAAATTCATGTAATAATATTGGTCATTTTTCTTCTATATGCTCTGAGAGAGTACCAAAGAATAAGCCTAGAAAGTTCCAGCCTAAATATCATAATAAGTTTATTTAGCTGCTATTGATGGTGTAACTGATGATGCATTTGAAAAGATTCAAGATGAGATTATTTTTATTTCTATTAGAGATAAGGATCCTACTTTCTTCAATTAATAAAAGGCCCTAGCTACAAATATTTAAATAAAAGATGAATGGGTAATAGATAGCAGTTGTTCACATCACATGATTAGAGATAAAAACAAATTTATGAAACTGGAAAGATATGATGGTGGTGTTGTTATATTTAGTGACAATACTCCCTATTTGATCAAAGGAAGGGGTTCAATTACACTTGATCATAAGAGCAATATTGATGATGTCTTATATGTTGAAGGATTGAAGTATAATCTTTTAAGTGTTGGACAACTTGTTGATAACAGTTACAACTTACAATTTAAGGATGGAAAGTGCATAATATTGGGAATTTCTAGAAATGAGATTGCATTAGGTACCAATGCCTTAGGTAATGTTTTTAATTAGAATATAAAAAACAATTTATTTTTTATTTCTAAAATTGATGACATATGGTTGTGGCACAAAAGATTTTTTCATGTAAACTTTCATAATATTGTGAAGATAAGCACAAAAAAATTTGTAAGAGATTTTCCTAGATTGTTGAAGCCTAAAAATTCAATGTGTAGGGAATGTCATTTGGGTAAGCTAACTAAATATAATTTTAAGAGAAAGACTTATCCTTGAAGTGGATTGCTAGATTTGGTGCATATAGATTTATGTGGTCTTACTACAACTAGGATTTATTATGGAGATAGATATTTCATATTGTTCATAGATGATTACACAAGATGATGTGGGTTACATTTTTTAATGATAAATATAAAGCATTTAACAAATTCAAGATCTCTAGAGATATGGTTGAGACCAAGATAGGAATGAAGATGAAATATCTAAGATTGGACAAAGGTGGAGAATTTACTTCAGGGGAGTTTAATACATATTGTGAAGAGCATGAAATAAAGAGACTTATGTCTTCTCTATGAATCCTATAGTAGAATGAAATTGCAGAGTGAAGGAATAGATCTATTCTTAACATAGAAAGGTCTATAATGATAGAAGAAAATGTACCAAAGATCTATTGGAGATAATTGGTGAGTACTGTAGTATATACATTGAACCATGATTAGATAAAGCAAGGTAATGGTAAGACACCCTATGAAATTTTCTATGGTCATGTCCCTATAGTGAAGTATTTTAGAATTTTTGGAAGAAAATAACATATCAAGAGAGATGAAGACTTAAGAAAACTTGATCCTAGATGTGATGAGGGAATCTTTCTTGGTAATTCTACTAAAAGAAAAACATACAAGTGTTATAAAAATGGGCTGAGAAAGCTAGTTTAAAATGCTAATGTGAAAGTGGATGAAAGATATTAGAAATAGGCTAGATCTTGTAGTTATGAGTCAGATGATGAAGAAGGTAATTAGATTGTGTAATAATAGAATCAAAATAAAAATCAAAGTGGATGGACAAAATAGGATGAGGAAGTTTCAAATGAGGAAGAAGTCGAAACCTAAGAGTCTTCTTAAAAAATAAATCCAAAGACTGCAAGGTATGTAAGGATGAATCATTCAGAGAATCAAATTGTTGGAGATAGGAATCAAGGTATTTTGACTAGAGGAAAACATGTTAGAAATAGAGATGGAATTTATTTGATTTCTAAAGTTGAACTGAAGGATGCTAATGAAGCATGCAAAGATGAAAGTTGGGTTAAGGAAATTGAAGAAGATTTAGTGATGTAGGAGCATCCTAGGTTTCTTTGCTATCCTGCTCTTTTGTTCATTCTACCAGTAAGTGTCGAGTTGTAGTATTTTCTAAGCATTTCTTCATGTTGAGCTCTCCAATATTGGTCGAGCGTTCTTGTGTGTTGAGTTTCTTAGTATTGGCTGAGAGTTCCTTCCTGTATTGAGTGAACCTGTTATTTGCTAATGCTCAGTTCTTCTTTGACCGAGTTTGTCTGTGTTTGATTCTTAGTTGGAGATGACTTATGTATTTAATTTGGCTTGTAAATTTAATGATTGGGATCTTGTCTTGGGATGTGTGCAGACCATTTCTAGTCAGCCTTCTATTTGTAGTAATCTAGGATCTTCTGTAATCCATTTTGTAAATTATAAATAAGGATTCTTAGATGTAGGTAAGGGGGTATTAGAAGTAAGAGGAGAAGTTAGATAGAAGATAGAGGTTAAGCCTGGATATTCATAAATTTTCTTGGTCATAACCCATAAGGCCTCACAGTAAGGAATGTATGAGGAAATTTTGATGAATCATTAAAGTGTTTTTGTTCCTTCTCTCCTTGGTGGTGTTCTCTGTGTTTTTTTTTTTGTGTATTACTTTGCAAGGCGGTTGGATAGTTAGGTGAGCCTTTGGCCCTAGCCTTTCTAGTCCCTCCTTGTGTCAAGTGTTATCAAAGCCTAAGGTTCATCCTTGAGAATATTGGATCATGTAGAACCCTAAGTTGGATTTGGTTGTAGGGTGGAAGATCTACAAATTTGACCTATAACTTGTAGAGGATTACAATCTTGCAGGAACCTATTTTGCCAAGATGGTTCAAGGAAGAGGAAATGTTGATACTGCCATAATAGACATGTTAAGACAAATTGCAGCAAGATTAGATGATATGGAGACAACCCAAAGGAGAGGAGTGCATCTTGATGATGTGAGTGATGATGAAAAAGTAGAATTACCAAACCCTAATCCAGAACCTAAGGAAGATCAAGATGAGGAAATATTGTTGAGAGTATTATCTAGGGCACATTCAAAGCCTATTGTTAAATTTCTTCCTTACAATGGAAAGTTGGATACAAATGTTGTGTTGGATTGGATCTCTGATATGGAAATTTTCTTTGAGTTTGAAGGCATCCTAAGAATAGGAAGGTGAAAATTGTAGTCACTAGGCTAAAAGGTCATGCCTCACTATGGTGGGAGCATTTGAAAACTAATAGACAAAGAAGAGGAAAGGAAAATATCAGAACCTGGTTGAAAATGGTGAACAAGGTGAAGAAGAATTTCCTCCCTACTGATTACCAAGTTATCTTGTTGAGGAAGATGCAAAACATTAGACAAAGGGACATGACTAAGAAGGAATACACTGAGAAATTATATAGATTGGACATCAAATATGGACATGTGGATGATGAGGTTGAGAAAGTTGCAAGATACTTGAATGGATTAAGATCTAGAATTTAGGATGAAATAAGTTTTTTGAAATTGGATAGTGTGGAAGAAGCATACCAATATGCTTTGAATGTTGAGGAGATCTTGAAAAAGAAGAATGAACAAAGATAGAGAGGTAGAGGTGGTCAATTTTAGAGAGGCAGAGGTAGATCTTATGGTGAAGGTGGCAGATCCAATAATTATGCACAAGATAATAGAAAATCTGAGTGGAAAACTGAAGATAAAGCAAGACCAAGTGGAAATGTGGTAGTTCTTACTGAGGAAAATGTAATTATTATTCTAGAGATGGTTTTAATGATAATTGTTTTAGATGTGGTAAAGAAGGGCATAGATCTTTTGAGTGTAGACATTCTAATGAAAATGAACAAAGTCATAGGAATGTTGTGGTACAAGAGAATCTTGAGGGTTCATCAAGTAGGCTTGAGGATGGAGAAAATTTGATGGTAAGGAGAACTTTGTGCAATAAAAGAGTTGATGAAGAAACTATCTTGGGGAGAAGTATTTTCAAAACCAGATGTAAGATAGTAGGAAAATGTTGTAAAGTGATTATTGTCAATGGTAGTTTAGAAAATTTGGCATCAGAGGAGCTGGTTATAGAATTGCAATTGCATAGGTTGAGACACCCTAAACCCTATCATGTTTGACGAATCAAGGATGAGCATAAATTGTTGGTAAGTGAGAAATGCTTTGTGAAATTAAAAATTGGGAGTTACTTTGATGAAGTTATGTGTGATATTATGCCTATGTATTGTTTTCATATTCTGTTGGGTAGACCTTGGCAATATGATAGATATGTTGTGCATTATGGTAGATTGAATCAATATACTCTTTGGGTGAATGGAAGAAAACAAACCTTATTACCTTTGATTGAGATTCTAGATGAGATAAATTGTACTACTACGGGAAATTTGCATGGTTATTGGAAAGAAATTTGAAAAAGATATGAAGAAGAACCAAGGTTTTTTTTCTATAATTCTTAAGAGGCCGAGGTGTGGTAGTAATGACCAAGTGATAGAAAATAGTAAATGTCAAGTAATAGAAAATAGTGATGACCAAGTTCCAATAGAAATTGAAAACTTGCTGAATGAATACAAGGAGATTTTTGTAGAGGATATTCCTGATGGTTTAGCACTAGTAAGAAGTATAAGTCATTATATGGATCTAATTCCTGGAGCTATTTTTCTGAAAAGAGCACCATATAGATTGACACCTATCGAGAATGAATAATTTAATAGACAAGTGCAGGAATTGTTGCAGAAAGGTTTGACAAGAGAAAGTTTGAGTCCATGTGTTGTACATATTGTGTTAGCACCTAAGAAGAATGGAGAATGGAGAATGTATACGGATTCCAGAGCTATCAACAAGATAACAGTAAAGTATAGGTTTCCTATGCTGAGGATGGATGATATACTAGATTGTTTGAGTGGAGCAAAGTATTTTACCAAGATTGATTTGAAGAGTGGGTATCATCAAATTATAATTAGAGAAGGTGATGAATGGAAGACTACTTTCAAGACAAAATATGGTTTGTATGAGTGGTTGGTTATTCCTTTTGGTTTGACTAATGCACCTAGTACTTTCATGAGATTGATGAATGAGGTTCTCAAGCGATTTTTGGGTAATTTTTTGATTGTCTATCTAGATGATATATTGATATTCAGTAAAACTAAGGAAGAACACCTTGAGCATATCACACAAGTGTTGCAAAGACTAAAAGAGGAGAATCTAGTGATTAATTTGAAGAAGTGTTCTTTTATGAAAGAAGAGATTGTGTATTTGGGATTTGTGATTTCAGTCGATGGTTTGAAAATGGATCCTGACAATGTTAATGCAATTTTGGAGTGGTCTGCACCTGAGAATGTGGGTGAGGTAAGATCATTTCATGGTTTGGCTAGTTTTTATAGAAAGTTCATTAAGAATTCTAGTTATGTTTTTAATGCTATGACTGAGACTATGAGAGGAGATAAAAGGGATTTTAAGTGGACACATGGAGCTGACAAGAGTTTTGAGAATTTGAAACAAAAGTTTGTCGAGTTACATGTGTTAGCTTTACCTGATTTTAATAAGGTATTTCAAGTGGAGTGTGATGCAAGTGGTAGGGCAATAGGAGCTATTTTGAGTCAAGAGAATAAAACTGTTCCTTTCTTTAGTGAGAAGTTGAATGATGCTAAAAGAAAATATTATGTGTATGATCAAGAATTCTATGCTATTGTTTGAGCCTTGAAAAAGTGGAGACATTATTTGATACCAAGTGATTTTGTGTTGTATAGTGATCATAAAGCTTTGTAGTATTTGGGAAGTCAACATAAGTTGAATTAGAGACATATTAAGTGGGTTGAAATATTTACAGAGTTTCACATTTGTGATCAAACATAAGAGTGGAGTCACTAACCGAGTTGTAGATGCACTAAGTAGAAGACATTCTTTGTTGACTGAGATAAAGGTTGCAGTTCTTAGTTTTGATGAGATGAAGGAGTTGTATGAAACTGACCCTGATTTTTATGAGGTGTGGAGAGAGTGCAGAGCACCAAATCTATCAGAACAATCGAGTAAGTTTGAGGAGTATTTCATTCAAGAAGGTATGTTGTTTAAAGGAATTCAGTTGTGTATACCAAGACGTTCCATGAGAATTAATTTGATTAAGGAAAAGCATTATGGTGGATTGGTTGGACATTTGGCATTGATAAGGCATTGATTTTGCTTAAGGAAAAGTATTATTGGCCACATATGTATAAGGATGTTTAGAAGTTTGTAAGGAGTTGTAGAATTTATCAAGTTACAAAAGGAGTAAGTCAGAATATTGGATTATATACACCTATTTCTGTTCCTGAGAAACCTTGGAGTGACATTAGTATGGATTTTGTGCTTGGATTGCCTAAGACAACAAGAGGGTATGATTCTATATTTGTTGTTGTGGATAGATTTTCTAAGATGACACATTTCATACCATGTAATAATACATTAGATGTCGTGCATATTGCTGAGGTTTTCTTCAAAGAGATTGTTAGATTGCATGGATTACCTAGAAGTATTATCTCTGATTGAGATAGCAAGTTTGTTGGTTATTTTTGGAGGCATTTTTGGAAGAATATGGATACTGAGTTGAGGTTTAGTTCTACATTCCATCCATATACAAACGGACAAACAAAGGTTGTGAATAGAAGCTTGGGTAATTTGTTGAGATGTTTAGTTGGAGATAAGCTGAGTAATTGGGATATGGTTTTGGCACAAGATGAGTTTGCATATAATAATTTTGTGAATAGGAGTTTAGGAAAAAAACCTTTTGAGATTATTACTAGAATATATCCTAGAGGAGTATCATATTTGAGGGATATTGTTGGTGAAGAAAAGAGAAGTGCAGAAGGGGAAATATTTTCTAATTTAATGAAGTCTTTACATGAGAAAGTGAAGTTGAAGTTGGAACAAAATAATCAGAAGTATAAGGAAAATGTTGACAAGTCTAGGAGACATCATGTTTTTGAAGTTGGTGATGAGGTGATGGTTCATTTGAAGAAGGGAAGATTTCTTGTTGGAACATACACTAAGCTGAAAATGAAGAAGTTTGGTCCTTGTAGAATTTTGAGAAAGTTTGACAGTGGTAATGCTTATGAAGTTGAGTTACCTAATGACATGGATATATCTCCTATATTCAATATTTTTTATTTTTATAAGTATCATGAGTCAAATGATGAATTTTTTGTATCAAATGATTATCCTAAGAAGCATATTGATGAAGTTGAACAGATATTGGATTAGAGGATTGGTAAAAGAACAAGAGGAAAGGATTACTATGAATATTTGGTGAAGTGGAAGAATTGACCAGTGCAAGATGCTACATGGATTTCTCAATCTGAGTTGGATTTAGCTTAGGTTGTGACATCTCAATGATTCAGGAGAATCATTTCTTTATACCTCAGTTGTCTGATGCAGGAACATCCTAGGTTTCTTTTCTATCCTTCTCTTTTGTTCATTCTACCAGTAAGTGTCAAGTTGCAGTATTTTCTAAGTGTTTCTTCATGATGAGCTGTCCAATATTGGTCAAGCGTGCCAAGTTCTTCAGTATTGGTTGAGCATTCCTTCCTGTGCCGAGTGAACCTATTATTTGTTGATCATCAATTCTTCTTTAACCGGTTTTGTCTGTGTTTGATTCTTAGATGGAGCTGACTTATGTATTTAATTTGGGTCATGAATTTAATGATTGTAATCTTGTCTTGGGATGTGTGTAGACCATTTTTTGGTCAGCCTTCTATTTTTAATAATCTATAATCTTCTGTAAGCCATTTTGGCAAGTATAAATAAGGATGCTTAGATGTAAGTAAGTGGGTATCTGAAGTAAGAGGAGAAGTTAGATAGAAGATAGAGGCTAAGCCTAGATATTCATAAATTCTATTAGTCATAACCCAGAAGGCCTCATAGTCAGACATGTATGAGGAAATTTTGATGAATTAGTAAAGTGTTTGTGTTCCTTCTCTCCTTGGTGGTGTTCTTTGTGTTGTTCTTTTCATTGTGTATTACTCTGCAAGGTGGTTGGATAGTTAGGTAAGCCTTTGGCCCGAGCCCTTCTAGTCCCTCCTTGCATCATTTAGAACATATTGAAAAGAAAAAAAAACATGGATTTTACTTCCCATACCAAAATATAAGAATGTGATTGAAACTAAATAGGTTTTTAGGAATAAACTAAATGAAGATGGTGCAATGGTATGGAATAAAGCTAGAATTTTTTGCAAAGGATATTCATAGATGGAAGGTATTGACTTTGAGGAGACCTTTTTTCCTACTACTAGAATTGAAGTTGTTAGGACATTTCTTGCATATGCTACTTACAAAGATTTCAATGTATATCAGATGGATGTTAAGTTCGTATTCTTAAATGGAGAGTTGGAAGAGGAAGTCTATGTTGAGAAGCCTGATGTTTTTCCTTTGATTGATCAAGGTGACATGGTTTTCAGATTAAAGAAAGCACATTATATGGATTGAAACAAGCATTGAGAGCCTAATATGAAAGGTTAGACAAATATTTGTTAAGACTTAGTTTTAGTAAAGGTACTATTAACATTAACTAATATTTCAAAATTGATCATGATAATAACTTGATTATTGAAGTATTTTTGGCACTAATGAAAAGTTGAGAAATGAGTTTTTAGATGAGATGCAAAAATAATTTGAGATGTCCAGATAGGTGAGATGAAATTATTTCTTGGTCTAAAAATTTCTCAATCTAAAAAAGTGATTTTCATATCACAGTCTAAGTATTTCTGAGAATTGTTGAAGAAATTTGGTATGGCTTATTCAAACCCAGTTTGTACCCCTATGGTTACTGGTTGTAATTTGACAAAGAATGATGATTCTCCTAATGCAAATCAAACAAGGTACAACTCTATGATTGGTGGACTGCTATACTTGACACAAACTAGACATGAGATAATAAATGTCATTTCTATTATTGTGAGATTTCAATAAGAACTGAAGGAATCACATGTTACTATTGTTAACAAGATATTTAGATATTTGAAAGGAACAATTGACTATGATGTATGGTATGGAAAGGATGATAATATTACACTGATTTATTTTACTAATGAAGATTGTGAATGTAATGTGGATGATAGAAAAAGTACAAGTGGTGGAGCATTCCTCTTGGAAAAAAAGGTTAGTCTCTTGGTCCATTAAAAAGAAAATTTGTATATCACAATCTTTGTTGAGGATGAGTATGTTGTTTCTATTGTTAATTGTACACAAGTTTTTTAGATGAATAAAGTGTTAAAGATATGAGGGTAAGTATTAATGAGCCCATTACTATTTACTATGATAACTCAAGTGCTATCAATATTTCAAACAATCCTATATTTCAGTTAAAAATTATCATATATATATCAAGTATCATTTCTTAAAAGACAAGGTGACTGAAAAGGAAGTTAGACAAGAATATGTACCTACTAAAGAAAATATTATAGTTATCTTCATGAAACCCTTTCTAAAGGATACTTTTGATTATCTTCGAAGTAAGATTGGGATGATGGCCCCTCTTGATCAAAGCTAGAGATGAATGGATTTGCATCGGTCTAGTTCTTTCATAGAGATTATCATCAATCTAGACTAATGTTTTGGTGGCTACTACTTAGGGGGAGTAGTTAGTCTTGTGGATTAGTTAGTCTTGTGACGTATGTTGTTTAGTTTTTGAGATGTTTAGTTACTTTTAAATTCTATGACTTAGTGCATATATGTGTATTTTTCATTGATCTCAAAGAGGCAAAAATAGCTATATGAAAAACAAGTATCAGACTTAATGGGAGAGTTTGGGGTTTTGGGAGAGAGGTATATTATGGATATTATTGGTTGCATGGTCTATTTGTGCATTGATTTGGCTTTTCACATCATATGTTTCCATAAATACCAAAGGGAGAGATTGTTGGATATTTCTAAGATATTGTGCATATGTTTGCTAACATTGATGTCAGCATATTTGCTAATTTTGGATAGTGTTCCTGGTTTGTTCAGTAAAGTGTTTGGATTTATTTTTTCTACTATATTAAGGATCAAATGTTCCAGAGTTGAAAATGGCTTAAGGGATGTCTATATTTGTCCTATGTCAACTTACAGAGGCTCATATTATGATTAGAGTGAGTTTTAGGTGGTTTATCAAAGACTAGTTTTTCTGGTTGTTTAGGAAGTGACAATGTTGAAGTTATTGGATCAGAGAGGTTCAATTATGCAATATTTTTGGTTGCTAACCTAGTGGTGAGTTTAGGACATGGATGTCTGTCCTCAACTTAAATGGTTCATGATTTGGATGCTAGAAAGCTATTTTTATTGAGTGACAGAGGTTGATGTTTGGTTTTCTTAATGAATAGTGTAGAGATAGTAATGATTTCTAAGACAGCTCACTTTTTATGTTGGTGATGTGGAATTTCTTATTTCTTTCTAATGTTTTTAGATCATTTCCTTTTCGTATTTCTAGATTGCATTAGTTAATGTGATTAAATTTATTAAGTTTACTCTAGAATTTTGATATCTTATTATTCTTGGCCGACTTGGTGAGATAGATTATTGTAAACGATCAGTGTGTGATTTGTTGATCTGAAGCGTATTCATGGATGGAGATTTGGGTCCTAGAAATGTCTTTTCTAAGATGCCTTGGATCTCATTAATTTTTGTATTGAAATTGATTACATATTTTTAATTGAAATGTTAAGGTTGATGCCAACCTTGTTCATGTTTTCATGGGTGATGAAATGTATATAAAGAACCAATTGTAATTGCAAAGGGAGTGAGTGGATATACACATGTGTATCTAAAGAGGTATGAATAGAATATTTAATTGAGACAAATATGTTTTTACACTTCATTAGAGTTGTATTGGTGTATCAGAGATGCTATCAGTCAGTTTATAAATTAGTTGATTATTGTCCATAGTGAATTGTAGTCCATTTTGGGGTTGTATCCCTTGTTTCATTCTTTGGGTTGTTTCCCTCTCTTGTATTTGAGTATTCAGCTCTAGGTAGTGTGCCTAAATGCATGTGCATTCCCATTTATACCTTTAACAAGTTTATTTTTCTTGCACATCATCTTGTGGGTTTAATCCCCACTGTGATTTTTCCATTAACTAGGTTTCCACACAAAAATTCATGTTATATGTGTTCTTGTATTTTTTGGTTCAGTGCTTTAATTTTTAATTATGATCTAAGTTTTATGGTTAAGTGTTGGGTGAGGTTTTAAAATTACTAGACATAACTGATTCCCCCTTGTCCTCTAAGTTGTGTGTGATGCCTTGTTTCTAACACTACTTTATCATGCTTTTAATTATTACATACAAAATATATTATTTTCAATCATTTATGAAAGTTGCAAATTAATTCATGCAATTTTCCTACTTTTACGCTTACTCATGCATCAATTCATAATACAATTTGATCAATGTAGGTCCTTTGTCAAATAATTTCTCAAATCAAGCATGCATCTCCTATACATTAATTGGTTCTAGTAATATAATTTGCATCACTAACTAGCTTCCTTTTTAATCATATAACAATCAAAAGAGTGATGGAGAAAGATGTTAGAATAATTGAGAGGGGGGGTGAATCAATTAGATCAATTATCCTATAGTCCCAAATCTCAAGATGTAACTTTAAAAACAATTTCCACAAATTCTGTAGCTTGGTAACAAAATCTCTTAAACTATCTATGCCTTTACCAATTACCAGTTAATTAACTCTTAGTAATTACCGATCAAATCAAATATGTAATATGTAAAGTATGAAAATAAAGAAATCATCACAGAAACACATAACACAATGATTTAACATGGAAACCCTGTTAAGGGAAAAACCACCTAGGACTGATAACCCAAAATAATTTTCACTCTTCTGAAGTGATCTCGATGAAGAGCCAACCCTATTAAAGGTTACAAACACACTGTTAGGTTTGACATTGTTAGAGGATTTAAGACTAACAGTTATTGTTCAACTAGCATTCATTATGGGGTTGATAGGATAACAATGTACATTCATTGAATGACATAGGGAATAACATAAGATGGTTAAGTCCACTCGATTAAGAGATTTTTTTGTATCAATGGTTAAACTAAAATAGTAGTTGATCTGATTATAATACAACTTATCTTGCAGATGTTCAAATATATTCTAAGCCCATACAAATCCTTTGATCAATATATCAATTCACTTCCTTAACTTACTTTCACTCGGTAATAGCTCTCTAACGCTTGATATTGTTCTGCAGTTCAGTTCTCCTTCAACAAGTCTTATCAGGCATGCATGAAACTATATTCATGTGAAATCTCTATAGTCTTCTTTCTTCCGGCATGTTTCAATAAAGAAACTCATATCTCTTATATAGATAGATAAACTATTTTCATATCAACCATCAGATTTTTTCGCTTAATCTCCTTCATATATTTTGCCTCTTAAACCTTCCTCGGTGCTTGTGTCAGTAACACGTTTCAATTCCATCCTTTAGATCTTCTCTGAATTTTGTTAGTCATGGATCTTATAAAAAAATTTATCCTCAATCTCTAAATCATAACAATTTCTAGCTCATTAATTTATGTTGTCTAAACTTAAGCATTTAATACTTTCATCCATAGTTGGTTAACAAAGAAATGTGTCGGTGAACATAAGCTCAGTTAATATTGTCACTAGGTATACACTACACTGGCTCAGTGTATATTGAAGTGCTTCAATTACTAACCACATTGCCTTGTACATTTTTCTTCCTTCTCCAAAATAGATTAATGCAACATAATCAAGTCAATAATATGAATTCATAGACTCATCAATAAGTTACCCAAAGTATTCCTTATCCTCATCTATTATATCTATCTTCCTCTATGTAGATATCTTAGTTCTTCATCTCTTCTCTCCTTTTTACAGATGTTTAGATATTTGTAACTAACATGATAAGTACTGTCAAACTAGTTGACATCAATGACAACATAATGACTGATTTAATTATCTTACATATCATTTCAGTACTCGGTGATCTCTAATCACTGATCTTCAAGTCATTCAGGTATTCAATCAGTTGTAGTTCATCAATCTCTCCCTTTGGCATTGATGGCAACACAAGTAATATGAAATATTCCATACACATACCAAACATGTATTCTACAACTATGTAAGTAAATGTTGTAGCTCGATAAGCTCTCCCTAGCTTGATAGTTTAATATGTTTAGTCACTACGTTACATGATAGCATTACAAGTGCAGACTTTCCTCCATGGATTTGATCTTTTTAGCTCTCAGATTCCTATTGTTCTCAGCAACAAATCTTTAAAACTCTCCCTGACTTTCTAAATTATCTCTCCCTTAGATTTGATCTTGATATGTTCATCATATTTTTTATCTCTCCCTTTGACAACAATGCAAAAGAAAAACATAAAACATATAGCTCTACAATAGCCAAGTGACTCTCTATTGTTTGATGTAGATAATGCATCTCATTATACTGATATGTTGATTCTTTGTTCTAGCTCAAATATGTCACAACCTTAGACATAATCCAAAGTGTGAGCTATGTTGCATCAACATGAATGATATTCTGATAAGATTAGGCTAATGCAACCTCCAGATCACATTAGTGACCAGTAGACAGGGGACGGACCCCAAGTCTAGTCCTCAAGTATTCAAAAGCTTCCTTCGGTAGAGGCTTGGTAAAAATATCAACAAGTTGCTCCTTTGATGTAACATATTCTAGTTTGACTTTCTTCTCCTGTACTTGTTCTCTTAAGTAGTGATACTTAATAGAAATATGCTTTTTCTTTGAGTGCATTACAGGATTCTTAGAAATATTTATTGCACTAGTTTTGTCACAATATATAATCATCAGCTCGGTGATTACCTCAATCATCCCTTCCAACACTTGTTTGATATAAGCAATGTTTGAATAGTTTTTAGTAGCAGAAAAATACTCTACTTCGGTAGTAGAGTGAGAAATACAAGGTTGTTTCTTACTTGTCCAAGTAACAAGTCTTTCACCAAAGAAAAATGCTCCTCTGGTTGTGCTCTTTCTATCTATATTTCCAGCCCAATCTGCATCGGTGTAGACTCTTAGTTCAAAGTTTCTTTCCTTAGGATACCATAATCTATATTCCTTTATTTTCTTTAGGTATCTCAAGATTCTTTTCACTAAAACCATGTGTGAATCCTTTGGATTGGCAAAAAATCTAGCAACAATCCCCACTGCATGTGCAATATCTGGTCTACTGTGTACTACATACATCAATTTACCAATCATATATCAGTACAATGTCTAGTTTACCTCTGTAGATTCATCATCTTTAGTCATTTTGTAGCCTGTGACCATCAGTGTTCCAACTGGATTAGCATCTTCCATGCCAAATGTTCTCAATACTTCCTTTATGTACTTTGAATGTGTGATGAAAATTCCATCATTCTATTGAATAACCTACAATCCTAGAAAGAATTTAATCTCTCCAAACATAGACATTTCAAATTCTTTTCTCATATCACCAACAAATGATTTACAAATATGATCTTATCCTCTAAAGATTATATCATCCACAAATATTTCAGCAATCAAAATAGTATCATTAGATCCTCCTTTCATATACAAATTGTTGTTTTCACTAGTTCTTACAAAACCAATACTTAAAAGATAAGTATGCAACCATTCATACCAGGCTCTTGGTGTTTTCTTTAAACCATATAAAGCTTTATGTAGTCTACATACCATGTATTTCTGATTTAGATTAACAAACCCTTCTAGTTGTTCTATGTAGACCTCATCTTCTAGTATTCCATTCAAAAAAGCAAACTTAACATCCATTTGATAGACTTTAAATTTCTTATGTGCAGCATATGCAACTAACATGCAGACTCCTTCCAATCTAGCAATAGGTGAAAAAGGTTCACCATAATCTATGCCTTCTTCCTATGCATATCCCTTGCAAACTAGTCTAGCTTTGTTTCTTGTAACCTCTCCATTCTCATTCAGCTTATTTCTAAAAATCCATTTAGTACCGATAACATTCTTATCTTTTGGTCTAGGTACTAAAGTCCATGTCTTTTTGTTCTCTATTTGTTCTATTGCATTTATGCATTCATCATTCTCAAGTGCAACCTTAACATTTTTTAGTTCAAACTCACAAACTAAGCATGTATTTTGTCTTAACTTACTTCTTGTCAGCATGCCATCTTGCTTGTCTCCAATGATTTGGTTCTCAGGATGATGTCTTCTGAAAAAATCTTGCTAGCACTTGATCTCTCCTTTGTTCTTTATTTTTTTCAGGTTCAATTCTTTTCTCGGTAGCTTCTTCATGTTCCTTAGTTTCCCTTTGTTGTTCCTCAGTGTTATTTTCCTGATGCTCGGTCAACTCAGCCTCTAGCTTCAATAGGTACTCTAGATGCTCAACATAAGTGAATCTACCATAGTATTTTGGCTCCTTATTTCTTTCTTCCTCATTTTTATCATCAAATTCATCAACTTTGACATTAACACTTTCAATCATCTTATTAGTAACCTTATTCAGACACTTGTAAGCTTTTCTTTTAGTAGAATATCCAAGAAATATTCCCTCATCCCCTTTAGAGTCAAATTTCCCGTTCCTATCATCTTTCAGAATAAAACATTTGCTACCAAAAATTTTAAAGTAACTTACACTTGATGTGTAACTAAACCATAACTCATAGGGTGTTTTGTTTGTGTCTTTCTTCAATTGTACTCGGTTCAAAACATATACAGTTGTGCTAACTGCCTCTCTCTAGTATACTTGTGCAACATTCTTTTCTAACATCAGTGTCCTTGCACAATCAACAATTGATCTGTTTCTCCTTTCAGCAATCTCATTTTGTTGTGGTGTTCTAGGAGCAGAAACCTATATTTTTATGCCATGGTCATTACAATAGTTAGTGAATTCATCAAAAATAAACTCACCACCTCTATTAGACCTCCAACATTTTAGTTATTTCCTAGTTTCTTTTTCTACTTTTTCTTTGTCCATTTAAACATTTTAAATACCTCAAATTTCTCTTTTAAAAACATTATAGTCATCATTCTAGTGTAATTGTTATACAATAAGTTTGCACCCTTGTTTCAAGCTCTCTTGGTCTTGATAACTTAGTATAACATGGGAATCATCTCCAGGTTGTGGGACCTATGCTAACTAAGATGAGACCTCCAAGTTCTAGGCTGGTTCCTCTTGGATAATCACCTTAATTTGCTTCTTGATAGGAAAGTAAATCTTTGAGGGGAAAGGGATAGAAGGAATGCTTGAAGGGAAATGACTGAAAGCAAACTACCTACTAGGTGATACACCAAAAATGGTATGAATTGCAGTATAAAGGATGAACTCAGCACACAATCTTAGGTTTAGGAGATCACAACTCAATGAATAGGCTTGCATCAATATTTTATAGAAGGGCCTACAATAGAGAGATGCTATGTAGGGAAAGAGCTAATTTCACAAGGCAGTAGCACTCCTAAGAATTTAGACACAATCTATAACCTACAAACAGACATTCACCTCTACAATTGGGTATAAGAATGAGACAAATTTCCAGGGGTTGAAGTACACCCACAAGAGCATTCAAATCAGATCATTCATAAGCATACACATAACTACAAAAAGAAAGAGGGATCAAGAACCCTAAGATATCACTAAAAAACATTCAAATACTCAATTCATTAAGAGACAACTCAGACAAGAAAGCATAGGGACATGAAAAATGTCACAAAGTACCCTACAATATCTAAACCATCAATGAAAGTTACAAACTATAGAAATCAAAGGGCATAAAGAATGCCATAGATAAATTCTGAGAAAGAAAATCCTTCTTTTACAATTGTCAACTCTGAGCTCTAAAAAAGCCCCAAAAACATTATATACATCTCCCTTAAAGCACACAGGTAGGACTCAAAAAAACCTAACTAGGGTTACATAAATTGTCAAATAATAATCAAACCCTAATTATATCATGTCTGATCATAAATGTATCTTGAAATATCTTGACTAATTAGATCTCATATTTGCATGTCCATCCCTATACTATATCTACCTGCAAACAAGCTGCCTTGACCTATCTACGCTTTTGCAACTCGACCTTGCCATGAATGCTCAAATCTGGTCCTTATAGATATTTGTATTTTGAAGTACAGAAGGCCACAGGTGGCACCAACCTTTAATGCTTCTTCGGCACAAGAAAACTGATATGGTACCCTGAGAAATCATACATGATGACCATCAGATCTTCTTCATCATCCTCCCAACTGCAACTGTCCCGAAGACATAAATTCTGAGCTACCCGCAGCCGCACTCAATCGACAGCAAGAAACTAGCAAGAAAATATTTAAATTTTGAAAACAACGGCTAGCTGATCCAATTTAAAATGTGGTCATCAATATCAATCTTTCCTGGTAGATGAATGGCCCAGATTGTCTTTATAATAGTCATGAGCCCCTTCTAAAAATTCATTGGCCACATCACTGGGTCAGAAGCCAATAAAAAATGAACACCTTAGCAAAACGGAGCACACCGGACCCATGACCCTCTGAGATCTTCATCAGACAGTTGTCGTTATACCGCAGCCTTAACTCTTGAGCACTTTTCCTCAATGGTATAATGACAATCATAGATTCTATCTGAGCTTTAGCTCACTGACAAATCCTAGCTGTCATCTAGCCAACCAATAGAATTCAAGCACGTCAAAACCCGAGGACCCACCTGACAAAGCTCTAGCAATAAAGCAAGATCAATGGCTGGCGTATGATTGCAGGGGCTAAGAATATTCCATGTGATCATAAGATAGTCGTAGATCTTCATTTAAGACAGCACATCAGACCTGCTCTGACATGGCTCCACATCACAAGCCCTCGACCAATTGAAAATGAACACCTTGAACTACATGGCAGTGGACCCATTGACAACTGAAATGTTGTATTGAAAGGAAAGATCAACGGTCAATGCATGATCTCATGAGCTCATAATATTCCTTCAGATCATGCACCAACCATTAGATCTTCTTTCAAACCTTAACCACAGAGTTGAGACTACCAAACAAACTGTAACCGCTCACCAGATCGTAGGATGCTAAGAACCAAACTACCAGGAATCAGAGAACTTGCGAACACAGTCGCTTAGTCACCAAATGAAAAGGGAATGTACTTTTTGATTGGGACATCTCATGAATAAAGGGTAGTCATAGATTTGATAGAAGCAAAAGAATATTCCATCGAGTCTTAGAGATTTCACGACCAACCCGAGCCTATAAAGTGCACATGGGAAATATAGAGATCTAAGTGGCCAAAAAAGGTAACAGCAAAATAGAAAGGGCCAAAGGGTTTTTTAGGGTTTAAGGCACCAATGGTCACTTTTTCAAAATTAAACTTGTAGACTAGGGAGTTGGATGGTTGTAGAGGCCAAAAGAAAAGGTAGAAGGCCATGAAATTTTTTGAGGTGCTTGGCAAGGTTAAAATGGAGATCCTGGATTAAATTCAGCCCATGACCAAAATTGAATAGATATTAAATTTTGGGCAACAGTAATCATCAACAAATAGAATAAAATATCTACCTCCATAGTAGCTTTGAGTTCTCATGAGACCACATAGGTCAGTGTGAACTAATTCCAAGATTCTTTTTTTTGAATAATCTTTACTCTTAAAACTAGATTTTGTCATTTTCCCTTTTTGACATTCATGGCACATAACATGATCAGGCTTTGTTAGGCTAGGTAGACCTCTAACCTTTTTCTTTCTACTAATCTTAATCATGTTATCAAAATTTACATGACATAACCTTTTATGTCATAACCATGCATCCTCATTTTTCATCAGTAAACAAGAAGTCTCAGCATTGTCAAGATAAAATAAGTTACCTTTATATTGTCCTCTTGTTCTAACAAGCTTTCCACTTTCATCAAATATCTTTACCTTCTTGCTTTCAAAAGCTACTCAATGACCTAAGTTGTTAAGCTATGCCACACTTAGAAAATTGTAATTCAGTCCATTTACCCAATAAGCATTATCACATTTGATTTTATCATTTATCAATAAAGATCCTTTTCCTCTAACCATACATGGTGTATCATTACCCATTCTTACTGATCCTCCATTATAATGCTCAAGATGATCAAAATTTTCTTTATAACCAGTCATGTGATGTGTACAACCACTATCAATGATCCAAGTATCATTTTTACTAAGTTTAGAAATGAGTGATGTCTCTACATACCTTTCTTCTTCCTTAGAATCATCCTTCATCGCAACAAATACTACTTTAACATCATCATCTATGTCAATATCAATATCATTCTCTTCAAAAATGTAACATACCTTTTTGCCCTTATCTCTGTGATCTTGGTTGTCTCTGTTGTAGCGTCGACACCTTCTATGTTTCTCCTTCCATAGCTTCCTTCACCATATGGATCTTTGTTTCTATCTTCATCTTTCCTGTTTGGACGTCTAGCAGCAATATGGCCAACTTCTTTACAGTTAAAACATGCTAAAGGTAATTTACCCTTATATCTACCTTTACCTTTAGGTAATCTCTGGGCCATAAGAGCTTCAAGTTCATCAAGCTCATCATTAGTATTTCTATCACTGTCATTCTTTATATTATGTCTACTACTAGACTTACCAATCTTCAGAGAAGACATGAAAGCAGACTCAACAGGTGGTACAACACTATTATCAAAATTGTTCAACTCAAAAGTTGTTAGCTTACCAATCAAACTATCAAGAGTAAGATTATTGCCAGGTGCAGACCTCATTTCATGTATAGCATATATTCTGATTGCATAAGTAGGCAACAAGGTTCTTAGAATTTTACTTACCACTGTATCTTCATTAATGACACCACCAGATCCTCTGATAGCATTGACTACCTCCTTTATTCAGTTTGTATATTGTACTATGTTTTCTCCTTCCTTCATTTTCATATCGTCAAACCTACCTCTTAGGCTTCAGCTCTAGCTCTCTTGACATTAACATCACCACCATAGACTTGAGCAAGTTTATCCCACATCTCCTTTGCAGTAGTGCAATCTTTGACATCCTTGAATTTAGCATCGGATAGAGAAGCAACAATCTCTATCATAGTAATGTTGTGTTCATGTCGATCTTTCAGTTGATCAAGAGTCAATGGTCTAGTCACCGGTTGTAAGTAGCCATTTTCAAGTAGATGTAAGGCAGAATATCTGATTCCGGATATATGAAGTTTCATTCAAATTTTCCATATGGTAAAGTTGTCCTTGTTCAACTTTGGCACCTCCCTCTTATACATATTGTGATCTTTCTGTTGAAGTCCTTAAAACTCTATTCCAAGCAACCAATTCTCTGATACCAATTGTTATAATAACTGAAAGGGGGGGTGAATCAGTTAGATCAGTTATCCTACAGTCCCAAATCTCAAGATGTAACTTTAAAAACAATTTAAACAAATTCTACAGCTCGGTAACAAAAACTCTTAAACTATCTATGCCTTTACTGATTACCAGTTAATTAACTCTCAATAATTACCGATCAAATCAAATATGAAGTATGTAAAGTATGACAATAAAGAAATCATCACAAAAACACATAACACAATGATTTAACATGGAAACCCTATTAAGGAAAAAACCACCTAGGACCGATAACCCAAAATAATTTTCACTCTTCTGAAGTGAGCTCGGTGAAGAGACAACCCTATTAAAGGTTACAAACACACTGTTAGGTGTGACCTTGTTAGAGGATTTAAGACTAACAATTATCATTCAACCAGCATTCACTATGGGGTCGATAGGATAACAATGTAAATTCATTGATGACATAAGGCATAACATAAGATGGTTAAGTCCACTTAGTTAAGAGATTTTTCTGTATCAATGGTTAAACTGAAACAGTAGTTGATTTGATTACAATACAACTTATCTTGCAGATATTCAGATCTATTCTAAGCCCATACAAATCCTCTGATCAATATATCAATTCACTTCCTTAACTTACTTTCACTCAGTAATGTGTGTGTGAATTTTGTACGTAGTTGTAGACATAACACTTCAGTAAAACATTATAGGTTAGTAGACATCAAAATCTGACAAATAATTAAAACTAAGCTAACCAGGTGATTTACTACCTTCTAGTAGGTGCGAGTATGATGTTCTCATATTGGAATCAAGATCAGTGACAATGCAACACCTAAAGGAAGGATTTGTATGCAAAATGTGAAAGACTATGAATGCAGATTAATCTATATTTTTGTATTTTATGTGCAATAAGAATAAGAAACTTAATATGAAACTAAACTAAATGAATGATAATGATATTGAATGAAAATTTAATATAAGAATGTTATGAATGATATGAAACTAAGCAAAAGCTAATGATCAACTATGAAAGATCTCACAAATCGCCTGTCGCAAGTGCTCAATCCTTCAATCGCCAATTCGCCAGAGTAATTGTGCAAATTTGAGTGTTGATAATTGTGAAGAGCTAAGCCTTTTTTTTATAGAAATCCAGGGCTTTGGGGATGCAAGAGAAAAGCCATAAATCACTCTTGATAAACTCAGGTTGATTTTTGTGTTATCAAGAAATTAAGAATAATTAACTCACAAAAATCATGCAAAAGCAGGGTTTAACTCAAAATAGAGTTTAGATCAAATTTCAACTCATCATTAGATGTTGAGTTTCAATTTTAAAATTGATTGTTAATTTCTAGTTGTCTTCTTTTCTGATTGTGCATGATTTATTTATAAATTAATTTTAGAAATAAAGTGATTTATTCTCAACTTAACTGATTTTTTAGATTAAAACAATTGATTTATGGGTTAATCAATTATTAAATCAAACTTTATCCCAAAACTATATTATTAAATATTGACAACTGAAATGAATTAATTAAATAAGAATTTAATCAATTAGTCATAAGATTTTAGATTTATTGTCAAAATTAAATAATACAATTTAGGAATAATTTAATTAAATGTAATAAAATAATTAAGTGGCAGTATTAAATCTGATTAATTAAATATTTAGAATATTCAATTAATCAAACTTTAGGATAAATAAGATTTATCCCCAAATAATAATTAAATTAAAGATAATTAGGATAAATAGGAATATTGCTAAGAATATTCCCCAACGCAAAATTTAGGATAAAATCAATTAAGATTCGATAATGTGGAGATGTGCCTTAGGTTAGGACTTTGATGTCGATTTCATTCGATTTGAAGATGTAGGAGGTTAATGAACCTATAGCCCATTTTTGGGGTATTACATTTTGCCCCTCTTTGAATTACTGTGCAAAGCATAGTGGTTCAAAGATATTCTGTGTATGATAAAGATGTATGAGACTGATTTGATGTGAAAGATTAACCGATTCCGAGACAGAAACTGATTGAAAGATTTAAAGATTCAAGATTTAAGATTTAGGTCCTGAGTGACCAAAGATAATGTCAAATATAGCAACAATGAATCGGTGATTATGAAAAAGTGCCAAAATGCCTGATTCTAAACCTTATGATTGCGAAGAAGTGAGTGATCGATTCCAGACCTGAATGTCCTTATATGAATCATATTGGTATCACATCCTGAACCCATCAGTTATGAAGAAATAAGGAAATGACGCTAATGAACCGATAGTTACAAAAAGTTGATACAATTTACAAGATAGATTTAGGATACCAGATTGCAATAGATTTTCCCCAAGCGATGAGGACTTTAGATTAATCAACAACTAGATGTGGTTGTTGTCTTGATTACTGAGAGAAAGATTTGATTGACAAAATTTAGTTACAGACTTGAATGATGTGCAAAACCATGCCCCCTTCGAGATAAAAATTGAAATCTAACAAGAAAAGTCAGCGTTAAATGGTTTAGAAGCATGTTAATTGATTTGAGAATTGGTTATACACATTCGAGAATGCGTTCTACATCATTTAGATGTCCTAGAGACCAAGTTTGACTAGGTTAGACCATGAGTTGACCATAGTTGACCAAGTTGAAATCTTGATAGTTTGATGTAAGATAATTAGTTAAGTTGAAATATGGATTTCTATGATGATTGAAGGTTGATTATGAAAGCAGTCAGACATCCTAGGTCCGAAAATTTTAAATCACAATTTTGACATAGTAAATTATCTCAGATTTTGATTTTGATCCTGAAAATGGGTTCAGAATGTCGAAATTAGCTAGGGGTGCACTTTTCATGGAAAATGGAGCACTTTTGAAAATTAGGTCAAAAGCTATATAAATGCCAAAAGGGTCATTTTCAATTCATTATTCACCGTTTGACTTTTGAAACCTTATGGAGCCCTCTGAGCGAGAAAATGGCAAAAATGAAGGTACCTGTCAGTTCCCATCAATTTGAGCGCAGCCGTAGACATCAAAGACCTTGACAGTATGGACATCCGATAGGTGGACTTCTGTACCTCTCTAAAAATTTAATTTTTGCATGTTTGTAGCATGTTTAGGTCATTTTTTGTATGTTTGTAATTTTGAAATCTCACATGCATGAAAGCTTGTACGACTTTCCAATTTCATTTCATTTTTCGTATGATAACCCCCCAAGACTCGTATGAGAGGGACCCAAGAGTCGTACGACATTTCGTCAGGTCCCTCCTCTGTCGTATGTGAAGCCTTAGAAACTCGTATCACTATGATTTGTCGTATGATACCTTTTAGAAACTCATACAATTTTGTGTGCCAGTCTGAATTATCGTATGGGAAATAGTGAGCTTAAAACTCCATCTTAGGTCAAAAAATTTTATTTTCTAATTTCTTAGGCTGATTTTTGAGCTTTGAATGTACCTTCTAAGATAGTGAACTATTCAATTTTTGTTCTTTGAGATGCACGAGATCCTGTATCAAGAGGGAAAGTCTTTTTCTTCCGATGCACTAGTTCTTCAAATATGGGCCTGGGAGCACATCCTAGTTTGTAGACTAGTGTGTCAGTCACAGTGCCAGCCATAGGAGCCAGTGATTTATACTTATTCAGGTTATGTTACACAGGTCTGCATGGGCCACACAGAGTACTTTAGGCGGTGCCTAGATGATATGACATTTGTAGTATGGAGACCATATTTTCTTATAGAGGCTTGGCCTACTACTAGAGAGAAGTTTAGTTATTTTTGTCAAAGTCGTGTATTGATTGGGTGATCCACATCTATTATAGAGTGCTTCCTTATTACCAGGGTATGAAGGTAGTATGGCATCATCTAGGATGCACCACAGGAGCACACTTCCTATGCATGGATTATAAGAGAGCTCAGATTAGGATAGGGCCCTCAGCTATCATATGCTCTATGTACACATGAGTATAGTGGTATAGATGGCAGAGACTGGGATTATAGAGTAGACGTGGTGGATGATAGCGTCATAGATGGTTTTATTGCATGGCTTGTAGAGAACCTGATATACAAGTTCTCAGATCTGACTGAGTTGATTCCTTCCATGGAGGAGCCAATGGATGTTATAGGTTCCCTAGCAGGTCAAGGATAGAGGCGTGCACAGGCACAGATACCCCATCCTACACCTCCTAGGCCGAGAGCAGTGGTGACACCACAGAGACTAGCTGGACATACTAGACCACCTCCTCATCCGACTAGTTCTTCAGCAGGCGGACCAACAGGTACTTCTAGGAGATACACTAGAGGAGAGAGTGGCACTTTGGGTAGTGTGGGCATAGCAGATGATCTACTTGCAGCTAAGAAGGTTGTAGGTGGTGATGGTCCTAATCCATTATAGGAGGATACTAGTTTTGATCTTGGTGTAGAGGTTAGACATCATAAGGTGCAGAGAGAAGAGACCACAGAGTAGCCTACTGTAGATATTGATATGTTGGTAGAAGATGTAGATCCTAGTGTACCATTGACTCCTTAGAAGATTATCAGATGATTGAGATTATAGGTCTGGGACCTGAAGGTACAAAGTGCTCATTTGGAGGAGAGATTCACTAAGGCTGATAGACAGAGATCTGAGATCCGAAAGGAGAATAGGAGATTATAGGTAGAGGTCACACATCAGACCTCGAGAGTGGCTTATTATGTTTCTATGTACTATGATGTTGTCCCAGTTGCTCAGAGAGTTCCTGCGTACTCTCAGTATATGATAGAATCAGAGGGAGCTAGAGCACCTAGAGTCGAGGCCATTCCTGATGCACCACCACCACCTCCACCAGATGCAGAGGATCAGGCAGACAGCTGATCTATTTAGAGATATTCTGATATTTTTTCTCTTTTCTTGTTCATGTATACTGTTCTAACTTGTGATAGCTCACATGAGCTCATGCCTTTTGTACACTATGTCAGTAGTGCACCCCTGACTAGTTTGATTTTATATGATATGAGATTGAGATTTTTGGTTGTGACTTCATGTGTACTTGTCATGTTTTTTATTTATGATGATATCATGTGATGTAAATGCCATGAGTAGAGTAGAATGTATGTATGGATTTATATAATGCAATGGTTTCTTTCAAATGTATGTTATGCAAATGTGATTGGTTATGGAAAGTGTATGTATGGAAATGTATGTAATGAAATAGATGGAATGGATGATTATGAATATGTAATGTAAATGCAATGATACACATTATATGTTTTGCAGGTATTGATGAAGACAAGTACTCATTCTTATGTCAAAAAGGATGTTTAACCCAGGATGGTGACTACTTGCGGTTCTGTGAGGAAACCTTCATATGAGATTCAGCTCTTCATTTTGAGTGTAAGTATAGTTTTTAGAAGAATTGTTGAAGATTTTCAATCAATTTGTGAGATCATGCAATCATGCAAAGTGTAAAATGACATGAAAAATGAGATGCAAACCTAAGACCTAGGACCTAGTCACTGATCATGTGTTGATTTGTTATCATCATTGAACTTTTTAGGTAACTATATAAATCAATGCAATGCCCACTAGCTAGGAAACTATAGACATATGAATATTGATTTTTATGCGCAAGAATCAATACAACGTCCACTGGCTAGACAACCATGGACATATGAATATTGATTTTGTTTTTGATATGTCGAATTAGATACAAGCACCAAGGCACAAATGCTAGGATGACCTGAATGTCATGTCCATTTTGATATAGCAATTTGTATAAGCATCAAAACATAAATGTTGTGATGACCTGAATACGCCTTTCATTAAAAACACATCAAGCAGTCAAGAGATCCTTCTAAATCCAATGTGAATTAACAGTAGTGACCCTTTATCATTCACATCCTTAGGTAAGATCACATTTCATAATAGGAGAAAGAACTCACTCAAAAAGGCAATAGTTAGATCAAACTTTGTTGAATTTTCTAGGTATCAATGGTCGAGGTACACATGGCCATCCAATACGAGATAGAGGCTCTTACAGACGGACACCATTTCAATCCAGAATTTCCAAAGTTGTTAGATTTTCACATACAATTAGAAAACAAATAAAAGATTATGTCTGCCAGTCATCACTCTCTAAATCCTGTAAAGGACATCATCAAAGAGCTTGAAGGGACACAATATGAAATAATCTCAATGTGAATCAATAAGCATACAAGGAGATAAAAGCATGTAAAAGCATAGATTGTTTTCAGTTTTGATGTTTGATTGCGTTGTTGTAGATGCAAAATTCTTTCTGGAGAGGAGACTGACTGACTGACTCGGATAAAGCTTCAAAAGACTCTGACTAGATATGACTCATCTAAGATGTATTGGGAGCCATAGGATATGACATTGATTGCCCCCAAGTGTGAACATTGATAGGATATAGACGCTTGAGCCAATTGGTGCACAGACTGACTTTATTGAAAATGGGAATGCAAAAATAAACTAGGAGGTATGTACAAACTAAAGCAAGACTGAAAGCTGGGAAAGACCAAGATTGCGCTAATAGATGGAGCGTTTTGAACAAGTGGCACCCGTTTGCCAGGTTTTCACCATCTTGGTAGAGATTCTATTTTTGCTACCAAGGTGCCTGTTTCCAGGTTTTCACCAAGGCACTTTTCCTTTTTCTCATTTTTTTGTATTTTTCATTTTTCCAATTTTTTTGCACTTTTGATATTGTAGACATGCAAAAATGGACAAAGTTCTTTTAAATTGCAAAAATCAATAAAATGGCTTAAAATCATCAAAATGCACTAATTCAATCAAAAAGGGATCAAATCAATTAAAATGGACATAATTAAATAAAGTTGGACAAAATCAATTAAAGCAAAGGAAAAATCAAATAATGAGGTTAAATAATTAAATCAAAGCTTAAAGGAGTGAAAAGCACTACATAATTGATTTTAATCAATTAATTGTATAGTTGTTTAAATCAAAAATCAAAATGAACCTATTACCCTTACATGGCTAAATTTAATTAATTAATTGAATTTAATAATTTCTAATATCTTTCAACAAAGTTGAGGAACAAATGAGAATTGAGGACAAAAAGATACAAATCACTCAAAAAGGATGAATCTCAATCACTCATTTTAAAGTTTCAATCTCAACCACTCAATCTTGTCCTTTTGTCCAAAGCTTTGAGACAAACCTTTAAATTGTCCCCCCATTTATGAACAAAGCAAAGTATTTGACTCAACCAAGGGTTAATCATGATTACTTCACTCCACCCCCTACCCTTGGGAATTTACTATAAATATGAGGCATTTTGAGAGCAATTGATATCTTAGAAATTCATTTGCAAAACATTGTTACTATAGGCAATTGAAGAGCATTCTAAGAGCATTTAAGAACATTTAGAGCATTTGCATTATATTTTTGTCAATTTGAGCTAGAATCATCATCATAGAAGCATTGTAGAAGCATAGAACAACATATATTCTCATTTTAGAAGTGTCACTAGTGGAGATTTGAGCTGAGAGCTTCACTTACCACATCTTTCTAGAGAGCCATGAGATGCTATAGATCTTAGTTTCATTTTTAAATAGATTTGCATTGTATTTACTTTAGAATTGTTGCTAATTTGATCTTAATTTCATGAAGGTGATTATCATCATCACATGGATATTTTTTTATTTTTTTGTGAATCATCAAGGCTCCTATTGCTAGGTTTTCACCAAGATGTTCATTTTTTTAGGACTTTTTCTAATTTTTAAGATTTTTTAGGACATTTTACCATAGACTGAATGTCTTAGGCATATAATTTCTTCAGATGGAGAACACTGATTGGTTCTCAGAGCTATTATCCTTCAATCGTTGAGAGTTGATAGGCTCCAGAGCCAAAAGTAGCAGTGATAACAAAGGGACCCAGCCAATTGGGTTCAAACTTCCCCTTGCACTCTCTATGTGATTGATTTTTAGGATTCTCTCTCAAGACTAGATCGCCAACCTGAAATTGTCTGTGTCTAACTTTCTTGTTGTAGCCTCTAGACATTATTTTTTGATACACTCTGAGATGAGCATACGCTGCTTGTCTGTACTCATCTAGTAGATCAAGTTCTTGAAACCTAGACACTCTGTAGTCATCATCAATTACTAGACCATGCATTCTAATTCTTAGTGATGGGATTTCAACCTCAATAGGTAGTACCGCTTCAGACCCATAAACTAAAGTGAAAGGTGTAGCCCTAGTGGGTGTTCTGATACTTGTTCTATATGGCCGGAGAGCTGGATTGATCATGAGATTCCAATCTCTTCCTATTTTATTAACTGTACGGTGCAAAATTTTCAATAGATTCTTGTTAGAAGCCTTTGCTTGTCCATTCCCTTGAGGATAGTAGATAGATGACCAATGTTGTGTAATCTTGAATTTAGCACATAAATCATCTAGGTTTTTGTTTTTGAATTGTCCTCCATTATCTATGACTATAGAATGTGGAATACCATACCAACATATGATGTAGTTCAAGATGAACATAGATATTTGTTTTTCAGTTTCTTGTGTCAAAGGGACTGCTTCTACCCATTTTGTGAAATAATCTATAGCTGTGATTATATGGGTATGTCCATTAGAAGAATGAGGATGTATGGATCCTATAAGATCAAATGCCCATTGGTGAAAAGGCCACTGTGTAGTAAAGGGAATTAGATCTCTCCCTAGAGCATAAATTAAATTACCATGCACTTGGCACTTTTGATAGTTCTTAGCAAACTTGATAGACTCTTTCTCCATTTCCAGCCAATAGTACCCAGCCCTAATAAGTTTTTGGGCTAGTGTTAAACCGTTCGAGTGTGACCCACAAATACCATCATGGACTTCCTCTAACGCACATTGAGACTCTTCTCATTCTAAACATCTAAGTAGCTTACCATCTAGACCTCATTTGTACATATCATGACCAATGATAACATATTGCGAGGCATTGTGGATAAGGTATCTCTTTTCATGGCAGTTAAAGGTATTGGGAATGATTTGGTCTTTGAGATAGGAGAATAGGTTTTTATATCAGGATGAATCATGACCTACAACGGTGGAAATCCATGCAAGTTTTAGCGGAATAATATGTAGGATAAGATAGTGCTTCCACCAGGAACTCGTAGCGTAACTCATGTTTAGGCTGCTGTAATAAAGTAGGTAATGTTGCCATTCCATCGGCAGCCTTATTTTTTGTTCTAGGTATTTGCTTAAAGGTGATAGATATGAAGTATTTCTTTAGATCATCTACCATTCGCTTGTATGGAATGAGCTTTTCATCCTTCATTTGGTACACATCATTGACTTGATGGATTACCAGTTGTGAGTCTCCATGATTGTGTAATTCTATTACTCTCCACTCAATTGCTATTTTCATACCATTTAAAAGGGCTTCATATTCAGCAATATTGTTTGTACAAGGAAATTTGATTCTAAAGGCCTTAGGAATTGAGTATCCTTGAGGTGTGATAAACAAAATGCCTACTCCAGATCCATTTTGTGTATAGGAGCCATCAAAGAACAATTGACATTCTCTAGAAGAAATATTGATGATAGAGGAATCTAGAAATTCCATTTGCATTGGTGTGTCATTGAACAAAGGTGCATATGCTAACTCATCAGCAATAACTTGGCCTTTAATAGATTTTCTTTCAACATATTCAATGTCAAATTCACTTAAGAGCATGACCCATTTGGCTAATCTACCCGTGAGGGCAGCTTTGCTTAGTAGGTATTTTAGTGGATCAATCTTAGCTACCAAATGCCTAGTATGAGGCAACATAATGTCTCAGTTTTTGTGATGCAAAGATCACATCTAGAAAATCCTTTTCAATCATAGAATAGTTCTTTTCGTATGCCACCAATGTTCTACTGATATAGTATATAGCTCTTTCCTTCTTGTCTCATCATGTTGTGCAAGCAATGCCCCCAGTGATGTATCTATAGCAGAGACATATAAGATCAAAGGCTTCCCTTGAATAGGAGGCATCAAGATAGGAGGATTTGATAGATATTTCTTGATATGATTAAAATTCTTTTCACATTCCTCACTCCATGCAAAGGTCACACCTTTATGTAATGTCTTTGTAAAAGGTTGTGATATGTCTGCTAGCTATGATATGAATGCCTGATAGATTGTACTCTCCCTTGTAATGTCCTCATTTGACTAATATTCTTCGGGGGTTGCATCTCCATTATAGCCTTTACTTTAGCTGGATCAACTTCAATGCCCTTCTTTGAAACTATGTATCCTAAGAGCTTTCCAGAAGTGACACCAAAAGCACACTTCTTAGGGTTCAGTCTAAGACTAAATTTTTCCTTTTTGTCTAGAATCTTGCTCAAGTCATTTAGATGTTCAGCTCTAATCATAGATTTTGCTAAACTATCATCAACATAATCCTCCATAGTTTGGTGCATCATGTCATTAAAAATAGATGTCATAGCTCTCTGATATGTAGCACCAGCATTCTTAAGCCCAAATGGCATGACATTCCAGCAGAAGGTACCCCATGCACATGTGAAAGCAGTTTTCTCTTGATCCTCTAGAGCAATTTTTATTTGATTATATCCAGAGAAATAGTCCATTAAAGAGTACATCTCGAAACCCGCAGTCATGTCCACTATCATATCAATGTTAGGTTGTGGAAAATCATCCTTAGGGCATGCCTTGTTCACATCTCTAAAATCTATGCATACTCATATTGATTTGTCTGGTTTTGAAATGGGTACAATATTAGAGATCCATTCAGCATAATCAATATCACGGATGAATCTGGTTTTTAGTAGCTTTTCTAATTCATCTTTTACCAAGAGTGCAACATGCGGATGCATCTTTCTCAATTTTCGCTTAACAGGTTTGACATTTGGAGCTATAGATAAATGGTACATTATAAGATCAGGATCCAACCCTGGCATATCTAAATACTTCCATGCAAAGTTGATCTTCTTTTCTGTTAGGAATGTTCTAAATTTTTGCTTCTCTTCTTCTGATAAAGATTGTGCTACATGAATCAACTATGGTTCTTCTATTTTTTTGAAGTTGATGGATTGAGTGGGCTCAATTAGAACTGGAGATCTATACTATAAATGACTCAAAAGGATATCAAATATCTCATCCTTAGGCACCTCAGAGAGGTTTTCACCTTTGGATACGTCTTTTATTTTTACTTTTGTAGGTTCTGAGACTGCCACAAAGTGGTTTTCACCCTCAGAAATCCTTTTCTTTTTATTCTTATTCTTATTTTTCTAACTAAGATACTTGATGTCTGACTCCATCATGCTAACGCTTAGTTCACTGATGGAAGTCCTCATAGGCTCAACTGCATTTAGGTAGCAAGCAAGGGCATAGTCATTGGGAAAGGTATAAATACCTTGGCTCATATTTGTAGAGGTTTGATCAAGAAGTTTAGGATTGTGGATAGTCAAAGTTGTGAAAGATTAGGAAATAGTGTTTACAGATATGGATCTGTCATCATTGGTCCTAACCCAATGCTCGAGTTCAAAGGTGATATTACAACTTAAGACATTCAATTCATGAATAGGCTCAATGTCATTATGGAATTTCACGTCATCCATCAGTGGATCAGACTCGATAAGTTCATCATTTCACTCTAGACTTATGTTGGGTTTAGGTGCATATTGGTGAATAACATCAACATGTTTCTCTGTAATAAGATCATCTTCCTCTGGAATGGCTCCCCATTCATAGTCATTAGGTTCTTCATCTATGCCTCTAAGAAATCTAATAACATGAGTAAAGTCAGGATGAATACCCCAAGAAGGGTTACCCTCAAATTCTTATTTGAATTCATACTCATGGGAATCTATCTCAGAATAACTACCACCTTCCTCTTTGTTTGTTTGATTGTCTTCGAGATTAGCTGGTTCTTGTGTTGCAACTATCTCTTGCTCTATAGTAGGTTCTTGTGTTTCTACTACATTAATTCTTTTTATTAGATCATCTTCAACTTCAAGGAGGTCTTTTATTTCTTTAGGAAAATGCTCATAGGGAATAAGATCTTCAGTGGCATCTGAATCATCACTATCAGATTGTTCTATTGTTTCTTCCTTTAGTTGATTTGTTGTGGATGGCTCAATCTGTTCTAAGACATGTGGGGAGTTTTTGCTAAGATAGAAAGTCTTCTTCTTATATCCTAGACATGTTGTATTCTTATTTTCTTGGCCACAATGGCCAAGTGGTGATAGAAGACCTTTACCTTGTAGTCCTAGAGGTCCTTTTCCAGTATATCCCATTTTTGTGATCAATTTGTCCCCTGGGCCATATGACTTAGAAGGGATCTCCGGTATTTTAGCATCACATTTTTTAACAACTTGAGATTTAGGTTCATCTTTGTATAGCCATGCAAGCATAGCTTTCAAACTCTTGTTTAGATACTTGTTCTGCAACATAATTTCCTTTATATGCCTCAAGAGGTTCTTTAGACTCAATTTTAGACTGTTTTAGAGTTTTTCCATAAGACTTAGGCGAGATAGGGAGAGATATCAAAGATAAGACTGGCTCTATAGTATATTCTCCCATATCATTTTCTTTGATCTTAACCTCTTTAGCAATGTCTTCCATCTTGGATGTTGAAGCAACATCTAGTTGCTTAGTGGAAGATTCCCTATTATTAGGAACAAGTTTATCGGTACTCTCTTTCAATGTATTTCAATTTGTATATAGATTAGCTGGAATCGTCACCTCTACGCCTTCATAAGGAAATTTCAAACATTGATGATATGTAGAAGGAATAGCTTTCATCTCATGTATCCAGGGTCTCCCTAGAAGGATGTTGTAAGCCAAAGGTAGATCAAGAACTTGGCATATAGTATCTCTGATGACAGGACCTACTATAATAGGTAAGAAAATTGTTCCTTTGGAAGATCTTTCTTGCTCATTGTATGCTTTGATAGTTATCTTCTTTCTAAGATCAATGGCCATTTTTGAGAATCCCAATTGTGTAATCAAGTTGAAAGAACAAATGTTTAGACCAGTAGCCCCATCTATCAACACACGTTTGACACAACAGTTTTGGATCAAGACTTCAATAGGCAAGGGCTGGTTATGCGGATGACTCAAGGAGTTATCATCTTCCTCTGAAAAGGAAATATACTGCGGAGATGTAAGATGACCAACCATAGTCTAGAATCTATCTAAATCAAGGTTATAAGGAACATTGGATTCGAGTAGAGCTTTGTCTATAATGGTTCTATGAGCTGGAGATATCCGAAGCAACTCAAACATTGAGATTTTTGCATTTGTGTGTGGGAGTTGTTGAACAATAATGTATGAAGTAGGCCTTGTGTCTTTAGGATTTGAAGATTTTGATGTAGCCTTCTATTTAGAAGCAGATGAAAGATTGAAAGGCACCTTAGGGACATTGGATGAATCTAGTATTTATCCTTGTAGGTGTGCCTGAGCTTGTGATCGAGTAACTGCATTAGCTGATTGATTTTCTCTATCTTTTCTTACAATTGTGATGACATTGCAATGCTCAGATAGGCATGGTTCAACCATATTGATGACAGCATTGTTTCAAAAGTAGGCATAATTGACTTTAGCACCCATATTAGGCTGAGAAGAAGAATCTTCTTTACCATGTTTAGGAAATGGTTCTGTAAATGTTGTATGATCATTATTGCTCTTATGTTTGTCAATCGTGATTTCTCCATTATCAATTTTGTCTTGTATGATGTTCTTCAACAAATGCAGTTATTAGTCTTATGTCCTTTATTATGATGGAATTCATAGAAATCATTCTCTCTCCACCATTTCAGTTTAGGTTCAAGATCAAAGACTTTTATCTCAGGCAAGTAGATGATGTTGTTGGCCAATAGAGTTTTCATGGAAGATTCCAAGGATTCTCCAAGAGGAGTGAATTTGCGGTTAGGATATGTAGTCCAAGGTTTGTAATCAAATGACTTTTTGTTGGACTCTATTGTTTTAGCTTCGAAAGCTTTGATGGCTTGGGTACCAATAGTGAGATTGAAAGAAGGTGCCTTAGATGGGGCATGGATATTATCAA
This sequence comes from Chamaecyparis obtusa, assembly GCA_027943335.1. NCBI lineage: Eukaryota > Viridiplantae > Streptophyta > Pinopsida > Cupressales > Cupressaceae > Chamaecyparis > Chamaecyparis obtusa. Next base: position 872,154 of record BSBK01005047.1, on the reverse strand, counting down.
CAATGCCATTTGTGACAACACCTTTATTCTTGTTCCAGTTTTTGTTCTTGTCCTTAGAACTAGATCAAGATTCATACTCATCCTTTTGAAGTGTGATGTTTCCTTTTTTGACAAGTACTTTTTCAATTTTGATTGCATTATCTATCATCTTATCAAAAGATGTATGATTTTGCATTTGTAAAGGGTAGTTGATTTCTAGAACAATATTATTAATGCAGATTTCTAGCTTCTTAGTTTCTAGAATGGGTCTAGCATATAGTGAAAATTTCTTCCTCCATCTCTTGAGAAATGTCAAGAATGGTTCACCTAGATATTGTTTCAAATTACAGATGTCGATCATGGTGATCAGATGTTGAATATTATAGGAGTATTGTTGATAGAATAGTTTGATTAACTCCTCAAAATTTTTGATAGTAGGAGGAATTCTAGAGAACCAATGAATGGCTGACCCTCCCAGAGATCGAGGGGAAAGACACATTAAGTAAGTTGGTTCGTGCATAAACTCCATGGATTGAGTACAAAATTCTCTAACATGATCTTGAGGGTCAAATTTTCCATCATACTTATCATATTTAGGCATCTCCACCCTTTTAGAGAATGGTGGCATGTTTAGTACCCCTACCCCTTGTTCAATTATATAAATGTTATGATTACTTTAGGATGATAGATTATATGTTAGGAAATTATTGATGCTTATGTTTTTACTGACTCCATACTTGCATGTGTATGGTTGATGTGCTTGTTTTATATTTATGTTTGACGTGCTTGATGTGGTTGAGGGACAGAGTCATAGTTACTTGCTTGTGAGATCCACATGATCGGTCAATCCCCACCATTGTCTGTTATATATTTATATATGTTTGTACATGCGGGTGTTGTATGTAGGTTCGCAAGTACTGGGCATCATCTTCCCTGAATTGTTAGAATGAGTGTGTCCTATCGCAATAGTAAGAGAGGGGAGATAACATAGATCCAAAACCCTAACCCAAACCCATTTATCCTAGTTGTTGGATAAGTATCTGTTGACTACCCTATCCGAATTTGTCAGGTTGGCAAAGTTCATGGATCCCTTTCTGGTGTTGCTTGGTTTTGTTTTTGTCTGATTTTATCTCATTTTGCTTCAGTTGATTTGTGGTTATGTGGGTGATTTTTATGTGATTATTCATTTATTCATTATAGTTTATTTATGTTTATATAGATTATTTTATGTGATTATCAATGTTAGGTGCATAGTTGAATTTTATGATTAAATATGCTCCTATGATTAATTGAGGAAATTAAATTAAAGTTGATTATTTGAGTATTTGGAAATTAATATTGATTATCTCCTAAGTTTATTTTGATGAAATTTAATTAAAATCAAATAATTGATTATTTGGATTTAATTGATTATTTTATTAATAATTGAATTTTATTATGTTTGTGAGTATTATTAAATAATTAAATATTTAATTGCATATTTTAGGATGCATTAAGTATTTTATTTATTTAATATGTGTTTTAAATTATTAACATGTGCATAATTGAAAAGTGTGTTGTTGTCAAAAAGTGAACAACTAGTTTTCAAAAGTCAAGTTGTGTTGTGCATTTAAAATATATTTTAATTAATTAATTAATATTTACTTTCAATTTTGGAGTTAGAGTCTGATCAGGACTTGTCTTATGAGTCATTTCTGATTTGGAGTTGAACTGTGAGTTAGCTTTTGAGTTGTCTTTAGGGATTGCATGAATTTGGGAATTGGATTCCTATTAGGGAAATTATTGCATTCATTTTGGGGAGACAGGTTTCTTTGGAGGAGAATTTTTGGAGAGCTTGGGTGCTTGAGATTTTGAGGATTCTTGGTTTGTTGTGGTTGCTTGTTGATTTGGGGTTTGATTGTGCATCTAGATCTAGTTCCTGCTTTCATCATAGTTTTCAAATCTATAGACAGGATTGGATTTGGAAGAAATCTCATTCTCAGATCTTCAACAGGGGTTTCAGTACAGTTTCTAGCATTGGATTCGAGGTAGGATCTGGAATTCTTGTTGTGTGTTTCCTATTATTTTATCTAGTAAAATTTTGTGTTTGATTAGATCTAGATTAGTCTCATTAAATCTGTATGATTTCTTGAATTTTGGGTATTAAAGAAACCCCAGATCTATTATTTTATGTTTTTATGACTACTTGGCATTGTACCGTTATGCTGGTAAAATTTTATTTAAAGTTTGTCTACAATTTGCTTGTAAATCGAAAAGTCAAATCTACTATATAGTTAGACTATAGAGTTGAAAGAAAATTAATCGCCTTTTTGGAAAGAAATCCAAGTTGAATTAAAAACCCAATTTGGGTATAAAGTTAATTTTGGTAAAAATTATTAGTCTCTATTTAAAATTTACAGTCAAAATATTTATACCTGGAAAAGACAAAAAATAAATGCATTAGTATGTTGAAGACAAAATTTATGCATAGTTAATATAATAGCATATGAAATTTACTTGTGGAGAAAGATAGAATTATGTGAAGAAATATATGTAAAAAGTGACCTATTACCTTTTCTAGAAAAAGGTACAGGGCTTTTTATCTTTTCCATTTTCAAAAATGGATTTGGTTTTTTTTAGAAATAGTAAATAAATATAACTATAGAAATGTGCATTGAAAAATATTTACTATAAAAAAAATTGTTTAAAAAAAGTATTATTGGAAAGTTTTTATGTTGAAAAAGGCATTCTTAAAAATGTTTTAAAAATAATAATAATAAATTTTTTTTTGTAAAAGTGAATGGGAGGCGGGGCCACCACATCCCCCACCTCCCAAGGCCCAGCACGGCAGGGCTGACCTGTCGTCAGTACCCGTGGGTACTGTGCGGAAGGCCCAGTCTTGTCGGCCTACCACCGCCTGCGGCAATACAGTGCGCAGGGGACGATGGGGCCCGATTACCCCCCCCCCCCCCCCCCCCAAACGCACTTTTAAATATAAATTATTTTATTTTATGTTTTTCTTTATCAAATTTATTTTATAATATGTTTTTAATTAATCTTTGTTAGTTAGTTTAGTTATATATTATTAAATTAATTTAGTTAATTATTAATTTATTTTAATATGTATTACTTAATAATTAACATTTGTTGATTAATTATTAATACATTAAAGGATGTTTGCCAGTATACTATTGTTGGGTTTACTAGCTTTAATAAATTTAATAGTTGATTCATTAATTTTGATGAATTAGTACTTGTATATTGATTTATTAAATTAACTTTGAACACATAATTGATCCAACCATTTTTTTTTTAAAGAAATGTTATTTGTTTTAGTTATAATTGAATTTATTTATTGATTGATAGTTTTAATGAGTCTATTAATTGGTTATCAAACTTGATAAATTCATATTTATATTAAAGTATTAAGCTACATTGGATATTTAAAAATGAATGTAATATCGTTTTAGCTGAAACTGAATTGTATATTGATTTAGTTAAACCTATAAAATTGATTTAGATTTATTGAATCTACTAGTGTTATAGGCATTCTTACATCACTAGGATGTATAGTTATGCGCCTTGAAAGTATATTGAGTTTGGAAGCATATTGGTAATTGTTGTGCATGTACTGAAATTGGGCGATTTTGCACTATTGAATCCATAGAATAAATATAGGGAATATTCATATGGTTATTATTTTATTAATGGGTGTATTGTGTTTTCCTTGGCAGTTTTATATGTCTCTACTTTTGGATTCAATTATGAATGATGTGGAACTTAAATGCTTATAGATCATTTTCAGTATTCAATAATGTGAGTGTTGTCTTCTTCGTGCCTGGAGTGTTTTCTTTTGCTTAATGTGTTTGGGGCACTAGAAAACCTAAGGGAAAGACAGAGGCCAAGGTTGGTGTCAGTTGTTCTTGTTCTTAGTTTTATGTTTGGATGTGTGTGTTGAGATCCAACTATATCGTGAATTGACCATATAGGCTCATGATGTTTTGTATCCTACTTTTGGTACCTTTGTAATCATTCTAGTTCTTGTATGTGAAACTACATTTGGGATTACCTGGTTGTGTACCTGTTTGATCTATGTGAGATCTGTGAGCCTAGGGTAGTTTACCTAGATATGCAATAGGAGGTGGCTTGCAGTAAGTGTCAGGGCCCACAAGTGGCTGCCAGGATCACTTATTGTTAAGTATCTTAATCAAGTGATAACTAAATATAACATTGAGAGATATTAAAATGAACCTAACAAGATATGGTTTCCTCACCCTGGCTTAGTGCTAGTACAGACTAAGGTGGGAATGGAGAAGATGACTTGCCCCCTTTTAAGGGATGAGTTGTCATAGTTGATGGCTTTGTCAATATGAGAAGTCATTGACACCGTGTAAGGTCACTTGGGTGTCGGGATCTAGCAAGATTACAAGGACAAAACTCAGGGGTTAGACGTACATGATGACACCTTCCTATGCATAGTCTAGTTATCCTACATATGTCAGTTGCCTCTAGATTAGTGGGTCTTTCATGGCATTATTACTTTTTCACCTTGAGTTAGAGAGCTTTCAGGCTCCTTTCCTTAGCTTGATCTGTTTGTTGTTTGTTATCCGAGTGGGATCTATTGTTATCTCCTCAGCACGGTGGGAGTGGACCATTTAGGTTCACGAGGTTAGGTGGTAGTGATTCTTTTACCATTTGAGATTCGGGCATTCATGTACCGGTGTTGGATGATCCCTATAGCAGTTGTTCCTTCTTGATCTTCATTGATGGATTTATGTTCTTCATTCTCTTCTTCTTATGATCGTGTATCTTTGTATCAGTTATTCAGTGATATCATGTTGTACTTCCTTTCAGTTTTTGTTTTACATACCCTACAACATGTGCAGTGGATGCAAAATTATTATGGTTACCTTATGGTACCAATTGTATTTGAGCTTTCATGCATATGATGTTGTATTTATCATTCAATTTTAATCTTGGGATTCATAGTTATATCTTATCTACATTAATTAATTAACTCTTTCGTAATATACATCAAGGAACCCTTGAGAGTTGTAACCTATGTAAGTTTTTTATTGCTATGCTTTGCTTCCGCATTGTGAAACTTGATGTTGTTGATTGTTAACTCTTTAAAAAAAAAATTATTCTACAAACTTAGTTGCATGTTAGGTTATGTTCTTCTGGGTTCCCTGGCGGGGCATTACAGCATGTACAAGTCTTTATCAAATGGAAAAGGACATAGGGCCTCCATGAAGAACTCCTTAGGTTCCTTTTCTTTTTCTAGTTTGTTAAGTTTGACTTGCATGACATGCATCTATTTCATCATAGCTATGATTGGAGTTTCTTCCTCCTGTGTAATGATATCTTCAACATTAAAGTTGGGAGGAAGTTTTGCTCCTTGATGAGCTAACTCTAGAAAATATGCTTCTCTATCTTCTTTCAAGAAATGCCTCATCATTTTCTTGAAGTCATCATCATTTTGATATCGAGCAATTTCAGAAGGTGTAGGTTCTTGATCCATACCATGTTGAGAATGAGGTCCTTGAGACCCATGTTGTGTTCCTCTGTGAGACATGTTAGGATTTTTAGGACTCCCTAGGATAGTTTGAGGAGGAGTTTGTTGGTTACCTCCATGAGTTGATGGAGGGGGTATATAACCAGTTTTCAATCAAAAATTACCAAGACCGTCATCTTCGTAAAGACCAGAATTGTAGAGTTTCTCAAGAGTTGGACCCTTGTGAGTAGTCAAAGGTATGGTGTTGAGTGCTTCTCTAGATTTCTTGTGTGAGGAAGCTCTAGTTTCCACCATTAACCTTGGGTGAAGCAAGAAAGAAAGATGAAAACAACTGAAGAATGACCTAATTCAAGAAGTTCAAATGATGCAACCTTGTTAAGATTCAATTGATTGAAGATTAGATTAGACGTAAATGAAGGATACTATGCCATAGTAGTGTGGGTAGATGCCCAATAGATGGCGGGCATGAGCTCACAACACTTAGCCATTTTAGTAACAAGACTGAATTTGAAGATAATTTTGACAAGGTTTTGACACAAGATGAAAAAGACTCAAATCGATAAATCAAAAGACAAAATTAGACTCAAGAGATCACTTGAGGAAAATGAATGAATTTGTTCTAGTTTTTGCTGTGTTCTTGACATAGTGATTTGTTCAACAGATTCTAGAAATAGGCTGTAAAAACTGGGTCTCTGACAATTTTGACAACTTTCTAGCAATTTTTTTCAAAATTTCTCAAACGACTTTCTGCAGGATTGTACAACAGTGGGTATGTTCTAAAACACCAGTTGATAAAACTTGTACGACAATTGCAAAGCTCGCATGATAATTGATAGCAGGATTTTGAGTTTTTTATTTTGATTGGTGGCAAAACTTGTACGACACTATATAAGCTATCATACGACAATAAAGGGGTTCTGAAATGACAATTGCCAAAACTCATACGACTTTCTGACCTTGTGGGATGACTTTTGACTCTAGAAAGGAATTTTACTTGAGATTTTGCAAATTTTAGGTTTTTAGTTTTAGATTGTTCGCAATTTTTTCTATCCAAATTTGGAGATTATTCTGGGATCATTCATTTTCAGTAACCCAATAGATAAACAAGCATGCAAAATAGCAAGCAAGTGATTCCAAGCACATCTGAAAACAATGAATAGGGGACAAAGCAACCTTGTGTATGAACAATCAAGTGACTAAATGTGCTAATCCCTAGGGGTGCTAATTGTGTATGTTCCAAAAAAAATTTCAATAACGCACATATTCCTAGAAAAATGAAAATTTGGCCTCACTAGGGTTTGTAGTTATGGTCTGACTCTGCAACTTTTGTGATCTCAAGAGGGCGAACTCCAATCCAAGTGCACCAGGGTTTTGACACAGTCCGAGAAATTAATCAATCAGGAGCTGCTAGGGAGATCTAATAGCCCAACAAGAGACCACACCTATGAAGATTTCCTCCACAAGGACATTTATATAGCAGTTGTTGCTACCACGATGAAAATGGCTATTACCACTTGAGGTTTCATCCACATGGTTGACCCAATTAAGGGAATTTCCACTATGGTTAACCCTCTCTAAAGGTGACTCACAAAAGATACCACATGGAGGCTAGTTCCAGATTCAAGGATCTAAGTTTTTGATACTACCCAAAAAGGGAGTAGAGCATAGTCCTCTAGCCTTTTCACTTTTAACCAAAACAAAGCAGATAGATTAATCCAACATGCTAAGACCAAGATTATCTCACAAATATCTATGATGTCAACCACTTATGATCTATCAACCTCTCCAAAGAGAGAATGTATCAATCAAAAGTTGAAGACGCACAAATCTAGTAGAACGTGAGACTCTCTCAGTAACCTCCCTACCTACAAGGGGATCCTTTGTCAAGAAGAGCTTTGCTTGCATGAACAAGCAAAAGAAGCCCACTCTCTTGAGATCATCCATAAATAGTGTTCATAGGGCCTATTTACTATGTGTAACAGATATGCAGAAAGAAAATCTATGTTCCTTTTATAGCCCAAAATGAAGTCTGTGATATGAAAGCAAGAAAAGTCACACAAGCTTGACACATGAGAGTTCATTTTAACCAAATCGAAATGTTATCAGCTTGAGGAGAATACCTAAATTCCTCGCAACATGCTTAGTAGATTTTACCTCTTTTAGCAATTTAGTTGCACTTTTTCCAATCAGATTCAGCAAATATTAGTCAAAAATAGAAGATTTCAATTGTTAGGGTTAGCCGTTAGTCCAAATCTAAAAATCAAATCTGAAAAACTGCTTGAAATTTTTGAAGCGACAATTGAATTCTAGTGTCAAAACTCGTACGACATTGGGTTACCTCCCAGACGACAATCTAGAAACTCGTACGACAGTGGGTATCTTCTCATATGACAATAGAGCTCCCAAATGATAATGTGTACCTTTAGATACGAGCCTCAATAGAATCAACTATCATACGATAGTGGGTACTTCCTGGTATGACTTTTGTCAGAAAGTCATACAAAAAATGTACTGACAGAAAATAAAAGATTGTAGTTTTAAATAGAAAATGACAAGAAATTGATAGAAATTGATAGAAATTGAATGGAAACCCATTTCAGGGCCCCATGGTGGGTGCCAAAAATGTGTGTGTGAATTTTGTACCTAGTTGTAGACACAACACTTCAGTAAAACATTAGAGGTTAGCAGAAATCAAAATCTGACAAATAATTGAAACTAAGCTAACCAGGCGATTTACTGCCTTCTAGTAGGTGCGAGTATGATGTTCTCAGATTGGAATTGAGATCAGTGACAATGCAACACCTAAACAAAGGATTTGTATGGAAAATATGAAAGACTATGAATGCAGATTAATCTATATTTTTGTATTTTCTATGTAATAAGAATGAGAAACTTAATATGAAACTAAACTAAATGAATGATAATGATATTGAATGTAGATTTAATCTAAGAATGCTATGAATGATATGAAACTATGCAAAAGCTAATGATCAACTATGAAAGATCTCACAAATCGCTTGTCGCAAGTGCTCAATCCTTCAATGGCCAATTCGCTAGAGTAATTGTGCAAATTCGAGATTTGATAATTGTGAAGAGCTAAGCCTTGTTGTTATAGAAATCTAGGGCTTTGGGGATGAAAGAGAAAAACCATAAGTCACTCTTGATAAACTCAAGTTGATTTTTGAGTTATCAAGAAATTAAGAATAATTAACTCACAAAAATCATGCAAAAGACGAGTACAACTCAAAATAGAGTTTAGATCAAATTTCAACTCATCATCAGATGTTGAGTTTCAATTTTAAAATTGATTGTTAATTTCTAGTTGTCTTCTTTTCTGATTGTGCATGATTTATTTATAAATTAATTTTAGAAATAAAGTGATTTATTGTCAACTTAACTGATTTTTGAGATTAAAACAATTAATTTATGGGTTAATCAATTATTAAATCAAACTTTATCCCAAAACTATATTATTAAATATTGACAACTGAAATGAATTAATTAAATAAGAATTTAATCAATTAGTCATAAGATTTTAAATTTATTGTCAAAATTAAATAATATAATTTAGGAATAATTTAATTAAATTTAATAAAATAATTAAGTGGCAGTATTAAATCTGATTAATTAAATATTCAGAATATTCAATTAATCAAACTTTAGGATAAATAAGATTTATCACCAAATAATAATTAAATTAAAGATAATTCGGATAAATAGGAATATTGGTAGGGATATTCCCTGATGCAGAATTTAGGATAAAATCAATTAAGATTCGATAATGTGCAGATGTGCCTTAGGTTAGGACTTTGATGTCGATTTCATTCGATTTGAACATGTAGGAGGTTAATGAACTTATAGCCCATTTTTGGGGTATTACAAGTAATAGCTCTCTGACGCTCAGTACTGGTCTGTAGTTTGGTTCTCCTTCAACCAATCTGATTAGGCAGTCATGAAACTGTATTCACGCAAAATCTCTACAATCTTCTTTCTTCCAGCATGTTTCAATAAAGAAACTCATATCTCTTGTATAAACAGATAAACCATTTTCATATCAACCATCAGATTTTTCTGTTTAATCTACTTCATAGATTTTTCCTCTTAAACCTTCCTCGGTGATTGTGTCAGTAACACATTTCAATTCCATCCTTTAGATCTTCTCTAAATTTTGTCAGTCGTGGATCTTATAACAAACTTTATCCTTAATCTCAAAATCATAACAATTTCCAGCTCATCAATTTCTGTCGGCTAAGCTTAAGAATTTAATACTTTAATCCATAGTCGGTTAACAAAGAAATGTGTCGGTGAACACAAGCTCAGTTAATACTATCACTCGGTATACACTACATTGGCTTGGTGTATACTAAAGTGCTTCAATTACCGACCACATTGCCTTGTACATTTTGCTTCCTTCTCCATAATAGATTAATGCAACATAATCAAGTCAATAATATGAAGTCATAGACTCATCAATAATGAAGGTTGCAAATTAATTCATGCAATTTTCCTACTTTTATGCTTACTCATGCATCAATTCATAATACAATTTGATTAATGTAGGTCCTTTGTCAAATAATTTCTCAAATAAAGCATGCATCTCCTATACATTAATTGGTTCTAGTAATATAATTTGCATCACTAAATAGCTTCCTTTTTAATCATATACCAATCAAAAGAGTGATGGAGAAAGAGACATTATTTTCCATTCCCATCAATTATCACTGTCAAGATCTATCATTTAAACTTCATAATCCATACTGGGATAGATTAATGCACAGTCATTTGAGAAAACACTTCACTTTTCCAACCATGATGGAATAACATTTATCATTTGATATGACAGAGTATATATGCATGAATATATTACAATAAATTACCAATTACATCCATATCATCAGCTAAATAGACTAGACAAAATGTCATTATAATCTATCAATTTGATCACTCATATACCTAGTATTTATTTTTAACCAATAGAGATATAATTCACAAGGATCGTCAACACAAATGAATTTCATTCAATAATTATTCACAACAGGGGGTCATAGACCACCAAAGGAATACTTTAATTACTACAATCCCTATGTAGAAATATATATGCAATTCAAACTCTTAAAGAATCAACACATACCATCATCTATCTCTGCATTCATTAATCATAAAATAATAAAAATAAATTTCCAAGGCCATTTATTAAGCCATCAATTATTAGCAATGATAATGCATAGCACAAGTAGGAATACATATAAAGTTAAGCAATCAATCATTATCAAATACCATAAGTGCATGAATGGATCAATGAGGTGTCACAAAATTATAAAGAGTTATGGTATGAATCTAGGACCTCTCATCACCTCTACACCAGTTCCTAACATGTGTTGGTCATGACTAATGGGCACCATGAATTATACTTTTAATACTTTAATTTTGCATCAAAAACTTGTTATATTTTTCTAATTAACACACTCGGCAATAGAATATATGTTTAGTTGTCTCTTATTTTTCTACTTTTTTGGATTAATTAGAAATTATACTTAAAGCAATATATTGTATTAAATGAAAAACTTTGAATTCAAATGAATGAACAATAATCATTTATCTATGATAATGTTCCTATATTCTTGCATGGAATTCATGAGTTTTGATTCAGATTTTGAAAAGATGCTTTGTACAGTGAAAATGATCATTTGAACTAACTTCTGCCACTTGGAGTTCCTAATGGCTCTAAATTTTAAGATCATTTATTGTGATGTCAACTAATTTTACACATGGTATGATTCTAAATTTTACTAAAGTTATTTTTCCTTGCTATTAACAGAATGATCAATTCTATTTAGTTTTTTTCTATACCCCTTACCCATTTGAATGATAGCTTCCTCTATTTTCTCTTGATCCTCGATGGTCATATATACATACCGACTCATCTTAGGGTGATTTAGACTCCCTGTCTCCTTTATATTATTAGCTAACTCATCTACCGACAGAATTTTATTTACAACAACCTTGAATTTACCTTGATCATCTTCTTCCTTGGATTCTACATCATCTTTGTCTCTGATGCAGGAGCATCCTAGGTGTAAGAGCAATCTTGCATCACCCAAAAATATTTCTATTTTTGTATTCAATAAGGGCTATCTTGTGCAGAGTTGCTATTTTTGGAAACTTGCTATTTTTAGTAAGTTGGTGTTACGATCTCGAAATGTTCTAATTTTACATGTGGAGGTTCATCTCAGTCATATCAGCCTGCCAGCAAAGTTTCATGGCTAGATCAGGTCTAGTTTTGAAGATACTGAAGATTTTTGGTATTGGTAGCAGGGTACAGAAACTCTGAACTCAGTTTTGAAGGCTTTCGAGGCCCCATATGAGGTCAAAAATTTGGGTGATGGGCACTTGCGCTGGCCAAGCTTGTAGAGCGCTTCGTGGCATTTCTAAAACGGGGTTATAATAGTCAATTGGGTCAACTGGTGATGACTTATGGTCTCCGAAAATCGGGCCACTTGAAATGGTAGAAAATAATTTTCCTTCAAAATTTTTGTTCGGGTTTCAAAAGTTATTTTGAGCCAACTTTGATGTAATAAATTGAAAAATAAAATAATTCTAAGTTTGGTCGGCCCTTAGGGCTAAATTTTTGGAACCTTCTCGCGCAGTGGAAAATGCCTATATAAAGAAGGCCCATAGTGTTGTCTAGGGTAGTTCTAGGTAGTAGATCTGGGTATTGATTTGAGGCTTTGTCCTACAAAATATTGGAAGGGAATGCCCATGTGGCTTTGCATATTGTAATTCTGAAAGTTTGTAATTCCACATTTGTGGAGATAATAAGAAGCCAATTTTTTGTTCTTGCATATTGTTGTTGTTTCTCTGTTTCTGTTATGTGTTTGTGGTATTAAGGGGAGCACCCTTCATCAGTCTCTTATCAACCTTATCCTCTTCTTAGGTTGCTTGGTGGTGACTTGGGAACCTCTCTTCTTCTTCAGATATGTCTTAGTGGGATTTGGCCTTGTTATTTTTACAATTCCTTTCTTCAGAGGTGGAGAAGTAGCTATTAGGGATCTTGTCCTTGCTCTTATAGGTGTTACTACTTATTTCCTCTTCCCTGTGGCCTTTACCGGTGCAACTTGAATATCCTTATCTGACTCAATATCCTCCTCATATTCACTATTTCCAATCAAAATTCGTTCCTCGGTTGCTTCTTCAACTAGATTAGCTATTGATTCTTCTTCTTCATCATCATCTCCAAATTGTTTTACCAGTGTGTCCATCATATTTTTGGATTTTTTTCTTACTTTCACTCTGACTAGATCCATCTTTATTCTTAATTTAGCCTCCTCGTAGATTCCGAACCTAGTAGATTTGGGATCTTTGGGCTCAGCTAGTAGTGCCTTTATTGACCTAGAATCTCGGTCAATATCCAGTTCATATCCCATTGGGGGTAACCAAGAAGTCCTTGGCTCAACTGCATTGATCAAAGTGGTGTTGGTATCCACTAGGAAACAAATATCTTCTTTGTGTTTCTCTACCAGCCGACCTAGTATCCTGCTTCTTTTATTCATCCTATCCTTGAATTGTCCAAAATAATCATCCATAACAGTAAAAAAAATCTGACCTAGATTCTAAATAAACTCACTTATTTGCATGATAACTGGTCGGTTGACATCCCAGTCCACATTACCGACTAATGGAAAGAATTTTTGCAAGTAGAAAAATATACAGACCTATAGAGAACCAAACTTACATGTGTTTGTCTTTTCTACCTAAATGGTTCTTATTTTTTCCTCCAATTGTTTCAGTAATAGCTCGGTAAGGTCCAATTGAAGACCCTTCTTAACAATCTTATAAGAAATATCTACAGCTCCATAAGGTGCACTGTTTGACCTGCTCGATTGAGATATCTTGTAGCCAATAACATAGGCTCCAAACCTTGTCTCTAGAACAATGATTATATTAACTCTCATTCCTCTTCCATCCCATTTAGCTCCTGTAAACTTCTCAGTCTCTGCCCTTAGTGCATTCATTATGGCCTTTGCTTTATCAATAGTAGGGTAATCAGTGACCACTCCTTGGATATTTTAACCGGTTCATCTAGCCATATTTTACCTGCTAAGAACAACCCTAGTCCATTATGTTTTTAATTCTCTCAACAAATATAGGGAATTCATCAATCCCTTCACCTCTAGGTGTTTGTGCTCATCCTTGAGATTTTCCATTCTCACTCATCTCCTGGTAAGTGGATTGAAGCTTGAAATCTCCAATTTCAATGATTTTACAATAGATGCATGCGTATATGTCTTGCACCAACAAAACCCTAGGAGGTATACTAGAAAACACATCCTCTTAATCAATTTGTGAAGCTATTCCAGGGTGCAACTTGTATTTGGGTTCATTATAAGTCACTGACTTAATCAATTTGACCTTTTTGTCACTCTCAAACTTTTATTTCATAACCTTAGATGAAGACATCATCATTTCTTAAATTTAGGGCTTCGCAAATACTTCAATAAAATAACTTGGTGGCTGAGGAACTTACTTGAAGTAGTGATAAACTCTCTCAAGATCTCCTTAAATCTCTATTAAACACTCTGGAAATTATTTTCTCAAATCTCTCAAGTTGCTCTGGTTCTTCTCGTGATCACTGTGATGAAATGACTAACTTTATCACATATTTATACCAAAAATCTATTTTCCCGCTCAAAATTTTGCATTAAATTCTTTACCTACCACATCTCGATAAATGTAGTTGTGCTTGGTTAAAAATTCAAAGGCTTCATCTCGGCTAACACTAGATATTACATCAATTGATACTTCAACTCAATTAACCTTTCCAATATTCACCGACTAGAAACCATTTACTCGGTCATGCTTTTAGAAATTGTACACATTTTAAGTTCTAAACATATATTACCATAGTGCATATCATTCCATGCTGATTTGGTGTACATTCACTAGATATAAGGAACTTTTGTAAGATATAACTGATTGAAATTCAATTCCATACATACCTTAATTGCTTAGGTGGAGGTAGTGATATCACCTAATCCAATGGATGAGGTGTCACCGACTGCAGTGCTTAATCCAGCATTGTCATTTGATGTTTTTCTCCACATTTGATTTCTTATCCTCATGATTTCTTTAATTGTATTTCCATTTGCATTTGTATTTATCTTTGGTGCTCAGTCTCTGCAATCTTTTCTCAAGTGACCGACCTTGTGACAGTGCAAACATGTCATACCAGTACTTGTCTAATTACAAGATCTTCCTCTCCAGTTCTTTCTCATGCAATTTGCTGCTACATGTCCTTATTTTCCACATGTTGTGCAATTAAACCAAGTGTTTTAATCCCAAGTATATGCATTACCCCACCTTCTCGATTGATATGTTTTGTTCTTTTCTTTCGGTGTCCAAACTTGCTTCATCTTTGTCCTGTATTCCTGTGATATGTGTCCATGCATGTTGCAAGTGAGACAATGTTTTATCATATAAGGTTTCTTAGGTGTCCTATTCAACTTTGATCTGCACTCATGTGCTTGATGTCCATACTTTTTACAGTTATAGAAATAACCATTAAATGTAGGAGTGGATTGAGGAATACATTTTTCTTTGCTTTTGCAGACATTTGATGTGTGGCCTTTTAATGATAACATGATAGCTTCTTTGGCCTTGGATTGACATAGCCATTCTTATGTTTAGCTTGTCTTGATGACTCTCCTTGCTTGGTATAGCCTAATCTAGTAGTTCTATCAAGTCTTCTCTGACTGTTCATAAATTCATCCATTCTTTTAGTACTATCTTTAGCTTTCTTAATCATCTCATTATGTTGTTGTTGAATCTTTACCTCATTCTTCAATCTTTCATTCTCTTCTCTTAATTAACCGATGTCTTCCAATTTTCTTGTAAGCTCAATGTTTACTCGATTAACTTCCTAACTAATGACAACCATCTGATTAGAGATTTTCAAAGTGAGTCTCAGTGAGTCTCAGTATCTCAGATTCCTTCTCTTGCAACTTATTAGTCATTTGCCTCCTATCTTCAATAGAAAAAATTCTTTCTTATTCTTCTTGCCTTGCATTGTTCATGACATCAATCATTATGACCATTTGTGTCTCTTGAATGATCTATAGTGCTTTCACTTGTTCAGTAAGATGTTAATTCTTTTTAGATAGATCAGATATGGTTCCTTCAAATGCATCAGATATGCTACCAGATCCAGATCCTTCAAATGGATCATCTGTCTCTTCTTCATGATAATTAGTCTCATTATTCCAAAGTGCCATATCCTTCCTTTTGATCAATAACTTTCTTAGTTCTTCTTTGGCTTCCTTGAATTGTTCAATGTAGATATGTATCTGTATTCTTTGATTCTCAATCATCTTATCAAGCTTATACCTTTCCACCCTTAAATCTTTTCTCTTTAGTGATTAAAATTTCCAAAACAAGAGAACTAGCTCTGATACCAATTGTTGGGATTATGGAAAGATATGTACTAAGAGGGGAGGGGTGAATCAATACCTTTAAAACTTTTCAAGACTAAAACTTTTTAATCATAGATAACATTAACGGACTGAATCCATTGCATGTAACATACATTCAAATATAACTAAAAATGTAAATGCATGTAACCTAGTCAATAAACCATTCATGAAACTTCATACATATAACACAATTTTTTTGGTATCGTAGAAACCCTTGTTAGAAGGTAAAAACTACAGTGGGGATGACACCCACAAAGCTTCACTACTGCAATAACAAAGTATGTCAGTTAAGGCTAAAAGTATTGTGATCACTTCTGGTGATCTTACCCTATTAGGAGTAATAATAAGATCAGCTAGATCTACCTTGTTAGAGGATTTTAGAAACACAAACAAGTGTGCACTTGGTTAAGAGATTTACAATAGAACTATTAAGTTCACTCTGTTAAGAGATTTATAAATATGCTACAATAGTTAAAGAGTAACAGTAGGATATATCTGTAAATAGAAACTCAAACTTTCCTAATTCAGATCTATATAGTACTACAAAGATATCACCTTGTTGTGATGTGTATTTCCTTTTGTACAGCATGGTAGCCTTATGTTTATTCTAAAAAAATGAATACATCTATCAAATCCTTATGTCAAAAACCCTATCTGTTCTTTAGATGTTCTGAGTGCGGCTACTTCTTGATGACACATGATCAAAATGACATTATTACAAATTTTATATCAAACTAACTTGACCTAATTAGGGTTTTACAATATCTTATAAAACCTAAGATCAATGGTGAAAATAAATAACCTAGATCTACAATACATAGGAATCATCAACAATTTAATGATTACATCCATATTAAATTCTATCTCAATCTTGGTAAACCATTTGTTGATTCGTGTAAACCGTTTGCCTTGATGTTTGTGTCATTCCAAACTGCTATGTCATTTTTTTTTTTACTCGATGTTCACTACATTCATCACTCAGTAATTAACTTGTGCTCGGTTCATATGAATGCTCTTTGACTACTATGCTTGGTACTCAGTGATCACTGTGCTCGATAAGAGTGCTTGATAAAAATTATGTTTAATTAACTTTGTTATCTGCCTTGTGTCTTTCTCAGTGTATAGGCTCTTTGTAATGACCAACTATTTTGTCTTGTCTCCTTTACCAACTCTATCACTAAATGATACTAATGACAACCATTAATGCACAATAGGAGTAACATCTAATGTGATCATGCCTTTGGAGTTGGAAATCTCATCACTAAGAATTTCTATTAAGGACATCATTGATAATGAGGCTTATACATAACAATATCTTCAATGACTTGAGATGCTTGATGAGAAGTGTAGTAATTCTCTTGAAGATAGTCAAGTCTATCACAAGAATGTTATAACAAGGTTACAATGATAAAGTGATCCAGTGTTCTTTCTTGGTGGGTGACATGGTTCCTTAAAAAAATTAGGGAAATGTAAATTATCTACCTAAGAAAAAGGGAAAATTTAGTTTGAATTGTCTTGGTCCTTATATTTTTAGTGAAGTCTATGGTTTAGGCTCTTTCAAGATAGTAGATATGTAAGCTAATCCACTCAAAGTCCCCATAAATATTATGCATCTATGTAGATACTATGCTCTCTCTCTCTCTCTCTCTCTCTCTCTCTCTCTCTCTCTCTCTCTCTCTCTCTCTATTTACTAGATTGTATGTCAACATAATTCTTCATTTAAATCATGTTATGTTCGATAGTTCTTTCTCTTTAGTTTGCATCACTTTATTATTTACAAAGTAGTTACCTTGGTATTGGATTATTTTTGTGATTTATTTTTCATATATTAAGAGATCATGTTCCCTTGTGTGAGCATACCACATTTTATATTGCTTAGATAAATTATGTAGACATTTAATGTAAACATGAGTACATTAAATCATTTATAGTAGTGTTTAATTAAGCATATAAGTGTTTAATTAAATCAGACATGTATCAATTTAATCTCATTAAGATTAAGTTAGACATACATGTTCATTACCATAGTTGTTTTATTTTAATCAAAAGAAAACAAGCACATTATTTCTTGCATTGAAATAAAATAAGTATGTTAAAAGTCCAAAACAACATCATCCATGTGTGTGTGTAACAATATACAATATATACCACTAGAGAAAATGGTGTGGATCAAAACATAATATATATCATATATGTCTCATCTATGGGATGGTGATTTGTAGAACCATATGATCTTGAATGGGGCGGTGGTCATGCAATAGAGGAAGGTCTATCATATGTCCTAGATTGAGAGTGACTACTATAATTTATGAGCATCTCCCAACCCTACATCACGCCTCATAATATTGATTTCTCATGTTGTGCCTTGGAAATATCTTGCTCTAGTCTCTCTATCTAGCACTGATTTTCTCTCTCTCCTTCTTGGTAATCCCTATCTCCACTTTCATGGGATAGAATAGGTCCTAGTGTTGTCCAAGGATCTACTAAGGTGCATGTGTATTCCATGAAGACTTGAGAATGTGCACTCTTTTGGACACATCCCTCATTACATGAGCTACAAAGTCATTCCATCCTTGACTCCCAACTCCACATAATTCAATATTAGTAGAATCATCATATATATTATAAAGCATGCTATAACTTATAAAAATAAAAATATATATCAAAAGTTGTTTTACCGGGTTCATCCTCCTACCAGCTAGGGTTGATAGTGGCTAGAGAAACTAATGATGGATTGTGTGATGTAGCTAGGGGCATCAAAGTCCTTCTCTCTCCTCTCTCTCATACAAGTGTTAGGATTAACAAGGTAGAAAAAAAATTTACATGCAAATATAACCAATATCAGAAAACAATAAACTAGACAGAACAGAACACAAGACACAAAGATTTAACATGGTTCACCCAATCCTTGGGCTACATCCACCAACAATGAGTCCAATATTTTATTATCCAGTAATTACAATCTGTAATCCCTTACATCTCAATTCCACTGCAAGTACTAAAATCATACACTATAAAAAACCCTAACGGCCCTAAGCCATATTATACAATATTTTACCGCTTTAGGGTTAGAATGAGTTACAACATGTCAACCCAAAAATAGCCAAAAATATGTCAGCCTCAAAAAAGAGTATAGTACTTTCCTGATTAGTCACCACAAGCTAACAATCTCCCACTTGGTGACTGATCAATATCCACACTAAAAATCTCCAACTTGGAGACCGATCCTATAGCAATAATACTACCATACGAGGCTCCCATTGGATCAAACCACCTAGACTCAACTGTTCCTTTATTTTGTTCAGTCTAGAAGACCAACTGAAGCTGAGCATGAGTTCAACTTCTCCCTTGTTACTACCTTTGTAAACATATCTAATGGATTATCATCTGTATGAATATTTTCCAGCTTTAACTTCCCTGTTAATATGATTTAGAACAATAGAGAGGGCGGGGGGGTGAATCAATTGTTCTCAGGTCCAGATGTATAAAAAAAACTTTAAAACTCTTCTACAAATCAGATCCAATTCTGTACACATATGCTGGCTTACTAACTATGAACCTTTTCCATCTCCATCACTGATCTGCTCAAAAATCTCTTCAAGCAATCACACCACTTCTCCTTCAGCCTTTTCTGCTTAGATAGTCAATAAAATCAACAATACTTCTAGAATCCACTCTGTTTCAACCCCATTCTTAAGTTTCCTTAATACTTCCTCAATTAGGTCAATACATCTTTTTTTTCTTAATCTCTTTCGTAGATCTTAGGGTTAGGTCAGATTCATTGAATCCTTCCAACTTTATGTTCTTTATCTATCCTTCTAGAAATATCTCTAATCTCTTAATAGATTTATAATAAAATATTTTATAGTGCATTAAATGCTTCCATACAATCAATAAATAAAGTCAACATGTTTTACATAATCCAAGAATTCAACTATGTTGACTAGAAATCTGAATTCTTCCTCAAATGTAAAATACTAACACTCAGTCAATACAGTGTTCAACTCCTCGGTCTTCATTAGAAAGCTCGGTCACCACAAAAATTGTTTCCTCGGTAATTAACTAATGTTTGGTCAACACTAATTTTACTCGGCATATACTAGCTCGATCAACACTAACACCACTCAGCTTAAACTAGATTTCTTCACTTTTTCTCGGTTAAGCCTACCAGTTTAGTCTTCATTATTACTTAGATAAACAATACATTGACTTATCATTGTACCACGTAATCAAGTACTCATTGAAGTATCAAGATAACTCAAGCTTTCCTTAGGTGCTATTATTACCAACCTTGCCTATCCCGTTCTCAACAACTAAATAGATATAGTACTTAGATAGCAATAGTCTTACTAGTTAAGGTTTGACATCAATGAAAATACAACAATTACTTCAATTAAAGTTTCCAAAAATCTCCTTCTTTGGCATTGATGGCAACACCATATGAATAACACATGAATTACCATCCCATCCAAAACTTATCTGTCCATCAAAAGTATTTATAATATCATTAGCTTCATTCTGATACATACTCAATTAGCCATGCTTGTTTGACTATCCACTGAAATCTCTCCCTCTTACTTGATCTTCCATGAAATCTCACCATGTGTATTCATCTATGATCATCTCCCTCTTTGACAAAAATGTCAAAGCAGCAACTAAAATTGATTCTTAGCTTTGCTATACTTTTCACAACTCTAGGTAGCTCTTAAAGTGTGACATGTCTTTGCATCAATTTGTCAGATACTCTTTGCAGCACATTTGATGCAATGCTCCTAGCATGACTAGGCAGCCTCAGTAAGGGGAAGAACCCCTAATTGACCTCTCAGATATTCATGAGCTTCTTTAGGTAAAGCTTTAGTGAATATGTCTGCTAGTTGTTCTTTTGTATTCACATATTCCATTCAGACCTCTTTATCTTGTACCAGTTCCCTCAAGTAATGATACTTGATTGCGATCTATTTGGTCTTTGTGTGCATTACTAGATTCTTAGAGATGTTGATAGAACTTGTGTTGTCAAAGAATATGACACCTGGTTTAGTGATTTCTTCTTTCATGCCTACCAACAATTTCTTTATCCATACCAGGTTTGAATAGTTCACTGTTGCAGCCACATACTCAGCTTCAACAGTAGATTGGGAAATGCAATTTTGTTTCTTACTTTTCTAGGAGACTAATCTTTGTCCAAGAAAGAAATCTCCACCACTAGTACTCTTTCTTTCATCCATATTTCTTGCCCAATCAGCATCAATATACACTCTCAGTTCAAACTTTTCATGCTTCTTGTAGTACAATCCATAGTCAGCAGTTCCTTTCAAATATCTCATTATTCTTTTGATAGCCATCATGTGAGTTTCCTTAGGATTGGCAGAGAATCTTGCCACAATCCCAACAGCTAAAGCAATATCTGGTCTATTGTGTATAGCATATTGCAACTTTCCAATCATGGATCTATACAAAGTCTGGTTTACTTCTGCAACATCATCATTATTAGACAACTTCTATCTAGTAGCCATGGGAGTACTTACTGGCCTTGAATCTTCCATACCAAAGGTTTTCAGTATCTCATTAACATAGTTAGATTGGGTGATGAAAATTCCTTTCTCCATCTGATATACTTGTAAACCAACAAAAAATTTGATCTCCCAAAACATACTCATTTCAAATTTAGTTTGCATTTCATTTGAAAATTTCTTACACAAGGCATCTTGTCCACCAAATATAATATCATCTACAAAAATCTTAGCCAACAAGATTCCTTTACCTTCTTCATCTTTCATGTACAGATTTCTTGTGTCATTTGTCCTTGAGAATCCAATATGTATTAGGTAGTTTTGCAGTCTCTCATACCATGCTCTGGGAGCTTACTTTAGTCCATACAGTGCTTTATTCAATTTGCAAACCATGTGTCTATTATTTGGATCAACAAATCCTTCTGGTTGTTCAATGTACACTTCTTCTTCTAATATACCATTTAAAAATGCAGACTTAACATCCATTTGGTATACCTCAAAATCTTTTTAGGTAGCATATGCAAGTAAGGTTCTTACTCTTTCCAATCTAGCAATAAGGGAGAATATCTCCCCATAATCTATTCCTTGTTCTTGTGCGTAGCCTTTGCATACCAGCCTAGCCTTGTTTCTTGTGATTTGACCATGCTCATTTAGCTTATTCTGGAACACCCACTTTGTTCTAATGGCATTTTTATTTTCTGGTCTCGGCACCAAAGTCCAAGTATCATTCTTCTCTATCTGGTCTATCTCATCATCCATTGCTTGTATCCAGTCTTCATTTTCTAATGCCTCCCTTGTTGTCTTAGGCTCAAATTCACATAGTAAACATGTCAGATCTCTTATCTTGCTTCTGGTCAGAACTCCAGTATCTTTGTCTCTGATTATATTTTTAGGCTTGTAATGTCTCCTTACATATTGTGCCAAAATAGGTTCTACTCTCCTTTCATCTTGCTCTTCAGTTTCACCAAGAAGATTGTCAGATTCAACTTCTGAATGCTCAGAAACCTCTTCCTGATACTCGACATCTTCCTCCTGTTGCTCGGCACGTTCTTCTTCTCTCTCGGCATTGTTTTCCTGATGCTCGGCATTGCTTACATGAGACTCTGCATCAGGTGAAAGTTTGTCACTTGCCTCTCCTTCCTCTATATACACAAAAGATCTGTAATCTTCTAGTTCTCTTTTGTTGTCAGCTTCATTTTTCTTTGCATACTCATCAACTTTGACATTCACACTTTCCACAATTTTGTTAGTGTTAGAGTTCAAACACTTATAAGCTTTACTTTTTGTGGAATAGCCTAGGAATATGCCCTCATCACTTTTAGCATCAAATTTCCCATTCCTATTGTCCTTTAGTATGTAGCATTTACTTCCAAAAATTTTTAAATACTTTACATTAGGTGCATACCCATGCCATAACTCATAAGGTGTCAGATTTGTACCTTTTTTGATCTATACTCAATTAAGAGTATAAACAGTTGTACTTACAGCTTCTTTCCAATACTTTTTTGCAACATTCTTTTCAATCATTAATGTTCTTGCATAACCCATGATAGATTTGTTCCTTCTCTCTACTATACCATTTTTTGGATGAGTTCTTGGTGTAGACATTTGTCTTTTGATCCCTATATCATTGCAAAATAGATTAAATTCATTGGATATAAATTCTCCAGCTCGGTCATATCTCAGACACTTCAGGTTCCTACCTGTCTCTTTTTCAACCTTAACCAAGTACCACTTAAAAAATTTAAAAGCATCAGATTTTTCTTTTAAGAACATTACAGTTATCATTCTGGTATAATCATCGACAAACAAGATAAAATATCTAGCACTACAATAGCTTTGTACACCCATAGGTCCACAAAGGTTAGTATGAACCAAATCTAAAGAATTCTCAGAAGTAAAATTCTTGCTCTTAAAACTAGACTTTGTCATCTTACCCAACTGACATTCTTTGCACATTAAATTCTCAGGTTTCTTCAATCTAGACAGACCTCTCACTTTCTTCTTCTTACTAATTTCTACCAGATTGTCAAAATTAACATGACATGGCCACTTATGCCATAACCAAATATCATCAAGTTTTGCAAGCATACATGTTTCTTTAGATAGGTCTAAATAGAATAAATTACCGCTTGTCTGTTCTCCAGTTCCAATCAGTTCACCAGTGGCATTAAATATTTTGGCCTTCCTATGATGAAATTCCACTTGGTAGCCAATTCTATTAAGTTGTGCAACACTCCATAGATTATAGTTAAGACCCTCAACCCAATAAGAATTCTCACAAGTTATCTTATCAGTCAACTTAATTAATCCTTTTCCTCTAATAGGACATGGTGCATCATTACCAAATTTCACACTACTACCTTTATAATGATCTAAGGTATCAAACTTACTCTTGTCACCAGTCATGTGATGTGAACAACCACTATCAATAATCCATTTATCATTCTTGTTCACATAAGATATCAATGCATTTTTCTTATCCTCATTAGACTCATCTTTTATTGCAACACAGACAACTTCAATTTCA
Organism: Chamaecyparis obtusa; assembly: GCA_027943335.1. Lineage (NCBI taxonomy): Eukaryota > Viridiplantae > Streptophyta > Pinopsida > Cupressales > Cupressaceae > Chamaecyparis > Chamaecyparis obtusa. The sequence goes on along the minus strand of BSBK01005047.1, from coordinate 848,175 downwards.
AAATTATCACTATCAGTGTCAATCTCTTCTTCAGCAATGTAGAAGGATTTCTTACCTTTACCTTTGTAGTCCTTGTACCTTCGATAACCTCTATCTTCTCTTTTGTCTTTATGCTTGATGTCTCTTTCTAGACATCTAGCAGTTATATGACCAACTTTATTACATGAAAAACATATAATAGGGAGTTTACCTTTGTACTTTCCTTTTCCCCTTTTCAGTCTTCTAGCCATAAGAGCTTCTAAATCCTCAAGTTCTTCATCAGATGTGTCACTTTCACTTTCACTCTCACTGATGCATCTTTCTTTTTCCTTCTTTGTCTTACTCAAAACCATTTGTGACTTAAAAGCAGATTCAACATTAGCAACAATGAAGTTATCATAGTTAGAAAGTTCAAAATCAGTAATCTTACCAACCAAACTTTCCAAAGTAAGATCATTGTTAGGGTTACATCTAGATTCTTGAATTGTTGAAATTTTGATGGCATAAATAGGACGCAGAGTTCTCAATACTTTTCCAATTATAGTTTCATCATCAATAGTTCCATTTTCTCCTCTAATAGCATTTAGAACTTCTTTTATTCTACCACAATACTATGCAATATTCTCACCTTCTTGCATTCTCATTTCATCAAATTTACCTCTTAGGCTCTCATCTTTTGCTCTCAGTACATTAATGTCACTGCCATAGATGTTTGCAAGAGTGTCCCAAATTTTATTTGCATTGGTGCAGTCTTTGATGTCTTCAAATTCTGGATAACTTAGGGCAGATGCAATCTCCAACATTTCTTAGTTGTGCTCTTGTTTAGCTCTCATTTCCTCGACAGTCAGAGGTGCAACAGGTGTGACATAGTCATGCTCAACATAATACTTTGCAAAATCACTAATACCAGCCAGATGCAGCTTCGTCAAACTTTGCCATGCAGGGAAGTTCTCCTTATTTAGCTTCGGTACCTCCTTATACATCTTGATCATGTTCTCCAAGTACCTTTAAACTTGTTCTCTGTAAGCACCAACGGCTCTGATACAAATTGTTAATATGATTTAGAACAATAGAGAGGGGGGGGTGAATCAATTTTTCTCAAGTCCAGATGTATAAAAAAAACTTTAAAACTCCTCTACAAATCAGATAAAATTTCATACACATATGTTGTCTTATTGACTGTGAACCTTTTCTATCTCCATCACTAATCTGCTCAGAAATATCTTCAAGAAATCACACCACTTCTCCTTCACCCTTTTTTGCTTAAACATTCAATAACATCAACAATACTTCTAGCATCCACTCTATTTCAACCTCATGCTTAGGTTTCCTTAATACTTCCTCAATAGGTCAATACATCTTTTGCCACTTAATATCCTTCGTAGATCTTAGGGTTAGGTCAGATTCATCGAATCCTTCCAACTTTATGTTCTTTGTCTATCCTTCTAGAAATATCTCTAATCTCTTAATAAATTTACAATAAAGCATTTTACAGTGCATTAAATGCTTCCATACATTCAATAAATAAAGTCAACACATTTTACATAATCCAAGAATTCAACTATGTCAGCTAAAAATCTGAATTCTTCCTCAAATGTAAAATACTCACACTCGGTCAATATAGTGTTCAATTCCTCGATCTTCATTAGAAAGCTCAGGTCACCACAAAAACTATTTCCTCGGCAATTAACTGATGTTCAATCAACACTGATTTTACTTGGCATATACTAGCTCGATCGACACTAACATCACTCGGTTTAAACTAGATTTCTTCACTTTTTCTCAGTTAAGCCTACTAGTTTAGTCTTCATTCTTACTTAGATAAATAATACATTGACATATCATTGTGCCACATAATCAAGTACTCATTGAAGTATCAAGATAACTCAACCTTTCCTTAGGTGCTATTGTTACCAACCTTGCCTATCCCCTTCTCAACAATCAAATAGATATAGTACTTTCTCAGATAGCAACAATCTTACCAGTTAAGGTTTGACATCAATAAAAATACAATTACTTCAATTGCAATTTCCAATATTCCCATCATCCAAAACTAACCAAATGAAATGGTACCGCAACTGTATGTGTTTTGTCTTTGAGTGCAAAGCAGAATTCTTCGCAAGATGAATGGCACTTTGGCTATCTGTATGCAAAAAATTACCCATCTATGGATGTCCCAATTCTTCCATGAAGAATTGAAGCCATATTATCTCCTTGGCTGCCTCTGTAGCAGCAACATACTATGCCTCTGTAGTGGATAAAGCAACCACCTTTTGTAGTCAATAAATCCAACTCGCTATCGTCCCACCAACAGTAAATACATAGCCTAAAGTACTCCACCTGCTATCTATATCTCTTTCCAAATCTGAGTCAACATAGCCTTGTACAGTAGTAGTAGATCCCCCAGAGTGTAAACACTAACTAGATGTACCTCTCAAATATCTGAGAATCCATTTGACTACATTCCAATGCTCAATATCAAGGTGACCCATATATTGGCTAACGACTCCCACTGCGTGTGCCATATCTGGCCTAGTACATGCCATAGCATACATTAAGCTCCCTACAGCTTAAGCATAAGGTACCTTAGACATTTTAGCCTCTTCTTCTAATGTCCTAGGACACATCTTCTTAGTCAATTTCAAATGACCAAGCAAAGGTGTGCTGACAGCTCTGGCATTCTCCATAAAGAAACATTGCAACACCTTCTCAATATAATCAACTTGAGATAAAGTCAACTTCCCATTTTTCCTATCTCTACAAATTTTCATACCAAGGATTTGTTTTGCTACCCCCAAATCCTTCATAGCAAATGAATGTGCTAACTATTGTTTCAACCCCTTAATGTGATCCATGTTAGACCTAGGTACAAGCATATCATCAACATATAAACATAAAATAATGTAGTTGTCATCATCCAACCTCTTAAAATAAACACAATGGTTAGAATGACACCAACTGTATCCATGCTCATTCATAAAAGTGTCAAATTTAATATACCATTGCCGAGGTGCTTGCTTCAAGCCATATAAACTCTTCTACAATCTACACACCAAAGTCTCCTTACCCTTGACCTCAAATCCTTGTGGTTGTACCATATATATTTCTTCATCCAAATCACCATGAAGAAAAGCTATTTAACATCAAGTTGCTCTAAATGCAAATCTTTAGTAATCACAACACTTAAAATAGTACGGATAGAAGTCATTTTAACAACTGGAGAAAATATCTCATCAAAATCAATACCTTTTTTCTGTGCAAATCCTTTTACAACTAACCTGGCTTTAAATCTTTTCTTACCTCCATCCTCTTCTTTTATCTTGTAAACCCATTTATTCTGTAAAGCCCTTTTACCTGCAGGTAACTTACATAAATCCCATGTTTGATTTTGCAGCAAGGAGTCCATTTCATCTGTCATTACATACTCCCACTGAAGCTTTGTATCGACATGCACAGCTTTGTTATAACATTCAAGTTCACTAGCATCTGTTAATAAAATAGAATACAAAGAGGGAGAGAATCTATTTGGAGGTCTACTTATCCTTGTTGACCGTCTAACATTCACTGGGGTGTGTGGTATTTTTTGTTGCTGTTGTTGCGGAGCATAAGGAACTATTGGAACATCATCTTTTGGAGTATCATCTAGCACTACATAATCATTTTCTTTCTTCTCATGCTGCTGCAATAGATCTTTGTATAACACCTTCTCATTGAATATGACATCCCTGCTTCTTACAATTTTATGATTTTCAAAATCCCAAAGCCTATAACTAAATTCATCAATGCCATATCCAACAAATACACATTTCTTTGACTTAGCTTCCAGCTTGGTTCTATTTTTAGAATCTATATGTGAAAAAGCTTCACAACTGAAAGTTTTGAGAAAAGAATAACTCACCTTCTTACCACTCCATGCTTCCTCTAGAATACCATAGTCCAAAGGAGTAGAGGGGCCTCTATTGATTAAATAAATAGCAGTGTTCATAGCCTTTACCCACATGTTTTTGGGCAGCCTAGCATGCAACCTCATACTCCTTGCACGCTCCATTATTGTCATGTTCATGCATTTAGCCACTCTAGTTTCTTGTGGAGTCCTTGGTACAGTTTTATTCCTATGAATACCATTAGAGGAACAATAATCTTCAAATTTTGTGCTGCAATACTCACCACCATTATCAGATCTGAGACATTTTAACCTTTTACCAAGGGAAGATACTTGAGTTGGTCCCCATACATCTATATGCACAAGCTCTAATCTCTCATTTTTCTTTTCCTTCCCACTCTTTAAAAAACTAACTCTCTTTTGTTTTCCATAAACACAACTTTCACATAAATCCATATTGACATATTTCAGACCAGGTAAAACTTACTTTGAATGAAGTAATTTCATACCTTTTACACTCATGTTCCCAAGTCTATTGTGCCAGAGTGATGTGTCAGAACCTATAGCAACAATTTGATGTTCTTCCTACTCAACTATAGCCACTGTTCCTGAACATTCATTATCTTCTAAAACAATTAAAGTAGAAGGAACAGTATGACCTGTACAAAGATATAAGGTGCCTACTTTCACACCTTTTGCTACTACTAAGGAACCTTTTGAAACCTTCCAATTTCTATCATTAAAACTAACTGTGCAACCCTCATCACCCAGTTGCCCTGCTAAAATTAAATTCCTACTCATCCTTGGAACATGTCTTACCTCTTGTAGTAGCCAATGATTCACATTCTACAACTTAATCTTAATTTTTCCCTTTCCAACTATTTGACAAGGTTCATTATCTCCCAAATAAACTAGCCCAAAATCCCCTTGGACATAATCAAGAAAGTAACCTCTATGGGGTGTAGCATGAAATGAAGCCCCAGAATCCAAAACCCATGAATCATATATACTTTCTAAAGAAAGAAGCAAGGCATCCTCTTCAGGTTTATTACTTACCACATTTGCCTCCTTGTTACCTGTTAATATGATTTAGAACAATAGAGAGGGGGGTTGAATCAGTTTTTCTCAGGTCCAGATGTATAAAACAAACTTTAAAACTCTTCAACAAATCAGATCCAACAACCAACAACTACTTGGTCATTGCTGATTGCATAACATAAACATATAACAGTGAAGTCCACTATCCAAAAATATCTAACTTGTAAAACACAGAAATGTTCAAACCAAAACATTTGATCAAGTATTAACACCAAGATTTATAGTGGAAACGCAATTTGGGAAAAACCACTTTGTAACATGTTACTATTATTTTCACTCTTCTAAAGTGAGCTCTGTGAAAAGCCAACCTTGTCAAAGGTTACAAACACACTGTCAGGTGTGACCTGGTTAAAGGATTTAAACCACTCTGTTAAAAGTCCACCTTGTTATAGGACTTACAGACATCCCATTAGAATGCAACCTTGTTCAAATGATTTATACAAATGATTATTAGGTCAACCTCTGTTAAAAAGATTTTGACTGATACAATAGTTAGAAAGTAATGGTAGTTTTGATCTGAAAAACATACAACTCACTTTGCAAATATCAGATCCAATTCCATACACATATGTTGGCTTACTAACTGTGAACCTTTACCATCTCCATCATTGATCTGCTCAGAAATCTCTTCAAGTAATCACACCACTTCTCCTTTAGCCTTTTCTACTTATATAGTCAATAACATCAACAATACTTCTAGCATCCTCTCTCTATCAACCTCATGCTTAGGCTTCCTTAATACTTTCTCAATTAGGTCAATACATCTTTTGTTGCTTAATCTCCTTCATAGATCTTAGGGTTAGGTCAAATTCATCAAATCCTTCCAACTTTATGTTCTTCATCTATCCTTCTAGAAATATGTCAAATCTCTTAATAGATTTACAATAAAACATTTTACAGTGCATTAAATGCTTCCATACAATCAATAAATAAAGTCAACACGTTTTACATAATCCAAGAATTCAACTATATCCGCTAGAAATCTGAATTCTTCCTCAAATGTAAATTACTGATGCTCAGTCAATATAGAGTTCAACTCCTCGGTCTTCATTAGAAAGCTCGGTCACCATAAAAATTGTTTCCTTGGCAATTAACACATGTTCGGTCAACACAAAATTCAACTCCTTGGTCTTCATTAGAAAGCTCGGTCACCATAAAAATTGTTTTCTTGGCAATTAACACATGTTCGGTCAACACAAAATTCACTTGGCATATACTAGCTCAGTTGACACTAACATCAGTCGGCTTAAACTATATTTCTTCACTTTTCCTTAGTTAAGCCTACTAGTTTAGTCTTCATTCCTACTTAGATAAACAATACATTGTCTTATCATTGTGCCACATAATCAAGTACACATTGAAATATCAAGATAACTCAACCTTTCCTTAGGTTCTATTGTTACCAACCTTGCCTATCCCCTTCACAACAATCAAATAGATATAGTACTTTCATAGATAGCAACAGTCTTACTAGTTAAGGTTTGACATCAATGACAATACAACAGTTGCTTCAATTGCAGTTTTCAACAATCTCCCTCTTTGGCATTGATGGAAAACCCAAATGAATAACACATGAATTACCAACCAATCCAAATTTATCTATCCATCAAAAATATTTTTAATATCCTTAGCTTCATTATGATACAAAATCAATTATCCATGCTTGTATGACCATCCACTGAATCTCTCCTTCTTACTTGATCTTCCATGAAATCTCACCATGTGCATTCATCTGTGATCATCTCCCTCTTTGAAAAAAATTCCAAAGCAACAACTAAAACATACATCTTGTAGATGTAGATATCATTTTTCAGTTCAGTAACAGTATTTCTCCCTCTGTCATCTTTAATTATGACTAATTCTTGGCTTTTCTATACTTTTCACAACTCTAGGCTTCTCCTAAAGTGTGACCTGTCTCTCCATCAATTTTTCAGATACTCTTTGCAGCACATTTGATGTCGTGCTCCTAGCTTGATTAGGTAGCCTCAGTTGGGGGAAGAACCCCTAATTGACCTCTCAGATATTCATTAGCTTCTTTAGGTAAAGCTTTAGTGAATATGTCTGCTAGTTATTCCTTTGTATTTACATATTCCATTCAGACCTCTTTATCTTGTACCAGTTCCCTCAAGTAATGATACTTGATGGTGATTTGTTTGGTCTTTGTGTACATCACTGGATTCTTAGAGATGTTGATAGCACTTGTATTGTCACAGTATATGACAACTGGTTCAGTGATCTCTTCTTTCATGCCTACCAACAATTGCTTTATCCATACCAAGTTTGAATAGTTCACTGCTGTAGCCACATACTCGACTTCAGCAGTAGATAGGGAAATGCAATTTTATTTCTTACTTGTCTAGGAAACTAATCTTTGTCCAAGAAAGAAATCTCCACCACTAGTACTCTTTCTGTCATCCAAATTTCCTACCCAATCAACATCAGTATAAACTCTCAGTAAAAACTTTTCATGCTTCTTGTAGTATAGTTCATAGTCAGCAGTCCCTTTCAAATATCTCATTATCCTTTTGATAGCCATCATGTGAGTTTCCTTAGGATTAGCAGAGAATCTTGCCAGAATCCCAACAGCTAAAGCAATATCTGGACTAAGGTGTACAACATATTGTAGCTTTTCAATCATGGATCTATACAAAGTCTAGTTTACTTCTGCAGCATCATCATTCTTAGACAACTTTTGTCCAGTAGCCATGGGAGTACTTACTAGCCTTGAATCTTCCATACCAAAGGTTTTCAATATCTCATTAACATATTTAGATTGGGTGATGAAAATTCCTTTCTCTGTCTGATATACTTGTAAACCAACAAAAAATTTGATCTCCCCAAACATACTCATTTCAAATTCAGTTTGCATTTTATTTGAAAATTTCTTACACAAGGCATTTTGTCCACCAAATATAATATCATCTAAAAAAATCTTAGCCAACAAGATTCCTTTACCTTCTTCATCTTTCATGTATAGATTTCTTGTGTCATTTGTCCTTGAGAATCCAATCTATATCAGGTAGTTGTGAAGTTTCTCATACCATGCTCTGGGAGCTTGCTTTAGTCCATATAGTACTTTATTCAGTTTGCAAACCATGTGTCTATTGTTTGGATCAACAAATCCTTCTGGTTGTTCAATGTACACTTCTTCTAGTATACCATTTAAAAATGCAGACTTAACATACATTTGGTATACCTTGAAACCTTTGTAGGAAACATATGCAAGTGAGGTTCTTACTCCTTCTAATCTAGCTACAGGGGAAAATGTCTCCCCATAATCTATTCCTTCTTCTTGTGTGTATCCTTTGCATACCAACCTAGCTTTATTTCTTGTGATTTGACCATCCTCATTTAGCTTGTTTTAGAACACCCACTTTGTTCCAATGACATTTTTATTTTCTGGTCTTGGCACCAGAGTCTAGGTATCATTTTTCTCTATTTGGTCTTCATTTTCTAATGCCTCCCTTTATTACTTAGACTTGAATTCACATAGTAAACATGTCGGATCTCTTGTCTTGCTTCTGATCAGAACTCTAGTATCTTTGTCTCCAATTATCTGTTCAAGCTTGTGATGTCTCCTTACATATTGTGCCAAAATAGGTTATGCTCTCCTTTCATCTTTCTCTTCAAGTTCACCAACAAGATTGTCAAATTCAGCTTCTGAATGCTCGACAACCTCTTCCTGATACTCGAAATCTTCCTCCTATCACTCGGCACGTTCTTCTTCTCTCTCGGCATTGTTTTCCTTATGCTTGGCATTGCTTACCCGAGACTCTACTTCAATGCAAGTTTTTCACTTTCCTCTCCTTCCTCTATATACACAAAAGATTTGTAATCTTCCGGTTCTCTTTTGCAGTCAGCTTCATTTTTCTCTTCATACTCATCAACTTTGACATTCACACTTTCCACAATTTTGTGAGTGTTAGAGTTCAAACACTTATAAGCTTTACTTTTTGTGGAACAGCCTAGGAATATGCCCTCATCACTTTTAGCATCAAATTTCTCATTCCTATTGTCCTTTAGTATGTAGCATTTCCTTCTAAAAATTCTAAAGTACTTTACATTAGGTGCATACCCATGCCATAGCTCATAAGGTGTCAGATTTGTACCTTTTTTGATCTGTACTCGATTAAGAGTATAAATAGTTGTACTTATAGCTGCTCTCTAGTACTTTTGTGCAATATTTTTTTCAATCATTAATGTTCTTGCACAATCCATGATAGATCTGTTCCTTCTCTCTGCTATATTGTTCTGTGGAGGAGTTCTTGGTGTAGACATCTATCTTTTGATCCCTCTATCATTACAAAATAGATTGAATTCATTGGATATAGATTCTCCACCTCGGTCAGATCTCAGACACTTCAGGTTCCTACCTCTCTCCTTTTCAAACTTAGCCAAATACCACTTAAAATTTTGAAAAGCATCAAATTTTTCTTTTAAGAACATTATAGTCATCATTCTAGTATAATCATCGACAAATAGGATAAAATATCTAGCACCACAATAGCTTTTTACAGCCATAGGTCCACAATGGTCAGTATGAACCAAATCTAAAGCTTCTCAGAAGTAAAAGTCTTTCTCTTAAAACTGGACTTTGTCATCTTACCCAATTGACATTCTTTGCACATTACATTCTCAGGTTTCTTCAATCTAGGGAGACCTCTCACTTTCTTCTTCTTACTAATTTCTACCAGATTGTCAAAATTAACATGACATAATCGCTTATGCCATAATCAAATATCATCAAGTTGTGCAATCATACATGTTTCTTTAGATAGGTCTAGATAGAACAAATTACCTCTTGTATGTTCTCCACTTCCAATCAATTCACCGATGGCATTAAATATTTTGGCCTTCATGTGATGAAATTTCACTCGATAGCCAGTGCTATTAAGTTGTGCAACACTCAACAGATTATAGTTAAGACCCTCAACCCAATAAGCATTTTCACAAGTGATCTTATCAATTAGCTTAATCAATCATTTACCTCTAACAAGACATGGTGCATCATTACCAAATTTCACACTTCTACCTTTATAATAATCTAAGGTATCAAACTTACTCTTGTCACTAGTCATATGATGTGAACAACCACTATCAATAATTCATTTATCATTTTTGGTCACATAAGATATCAATGTAGTTTTCTCATCCTCATCAGACTCATCTTTCATTACAACATAGACAACTTCAATTTTAAAATCATCACTATCAGTGTCATTCTCTTCTTTGGAAATGTAGCGGGATTTCTTACCTTTTCCTTTGTAGTCCTTGTACCTTCAGTAACCTCTATCTTCTCTTTTGTCTTTATGATTTCTTTCTCTTTCTTCATCCTTATCATCCCTATCAAAACATCTAGTAGCTATATAACCAACTTTATTACATGAAAAACATATAATAGGGAGTTTACCTTTATACTTTCCTTTTCCTCTTTTCAGTCTTCTAGCCATAAGATCTTCTAGATCCTGAAGTTCTTCAATAGTTGTAGGAAATGCAGAAAAAGTCAAAAACCACTTTCAGTAAAATAGGCATATCTCACTCAATTCTTAATGAAATTCAGATTTTCTTAATGATTTGGAAAGCTGAAATAGAGGAGAAAATTTTTTTTAAATGGTTTGATCCAATTCACAATACTTAATGAGAAGCATTTATATGAAGTTGACTGAGTAAAAATAGCTGAATTTGAAGGCAGCCAAAACCCAGTCTTGGTAAAATGATCATATCTTTCTCATTTCTTAATGAAATCAAAATTTTCAAAATGATCTGGAAAGCTAAGAAGGAGGACCATAATTTGGTAAAATAATTTGAGATAACTCACAATAATAAATGAGCACCATCCATTTGAATCTAGCTACAGGAAAAGTGGAATAGCAAATCAGCAGACTTAGTCAAACTTCTTCTATTTATTGTAATTTTAGTTATGACTTCAAAGGAGGTTGGATATGACTTGTATTGTATTTATGAACACAAAAAAATATCCAACAAATCAGTTTTCTCATAAAAAAGTGCAAACAAACTCTTTTTCCTAATCAGTCAAGAAGACAAGTTGTAATAGGACTCTTCTTCTTAGTCATAGTTTTGGAATAAGTCTCTTCCTTGTTTAAAGGAATGATGAGACACATGTTAGGTGGTTGTTAGGAAGTCAATAAGCTTATATATTCAAAATTGTAATCAAGAAAAAAAGGATCAAGTAGTATTTTTTCATTACCTTTTATGTATTACACAATTTCCTACAGTCATTACTGTGCAGTTCCTGCAGCCATTACTGTGCAGTTAGATTAATTTCTAGCATTGTTATACTTTTAGTTTTGTAATGATATAATAACTTAGAGAATACCATAGTGCATATACTTTGCAAGCTTGTTTCAAGTATACATCCTCGGGTTGATAATTTAAATGTGCCTTCATAATGATGAGATAACTATTAGCATGGATGTCCAATCCCTAAGTTATGGTTGTAAAGCCTAGTTGTTAAAACCATTATAGGAGACCAATAGTTATCATAGTTAGAAATTTCAAAAGAAGTAAGCTTACCAACCAAACTTTCTAAAGTAAGAGCATTGGTAGGGTTACATCTAGATTCCTGAATTGTTGAAATTTTCATGGCATAAATAGGACATAGAGTTCTCAATACTTTTCCAATTATAGTTTCATCATCAATAGTTCCATTTTCTCCTCTAATAGAATTTACAACTTCTTTTATTCTACCACAATACTATGCAATATTCTCACCTTCTTGCATTCTCATTTTATCAAATTTACCTCTTAGGCTCTCAGCTTTTGCTCTCAATACATTAATGTCACTGCCATAGATGTTTACAAGAGTGTCCCACATTTTCTTTGCATTAGTGCAGTCTTTGATGTCTTCAAATTCTAGATAACTTAGGGCAGATGAAATCTCCAACATTGCTTAGTTGTGATCTTGTTTAGCTCTCATTTCCTCGGCAGTCAGAGGTGCAACATGTGTGACATAATCATGCTCAACATAATACTTTGTAGAATCACCAATACTGGTCAGATGTAGCTTCATCAAACTTTGCCATGTAGGGAAGTTCTCCTTATTTAGCTTTGGTACCTCCTTCTTATACATCCTGATCATTTGCTTCAAGTACCTTTAAACTTGTTCTTTGTAAGCACCAACAGCTCTAATACCAATTGTTAATATGATTTAGAACAATAGAGAGGGGGGGTGAATCAGTTTTTCTCAGGTCCAGATGTATAAAACAAACTTTAAAACTCTTCAACAAATCAAATCCAACAACCAACAACTACTCGGTCATTGCTGATTACATAACAGAAACATATAATAGTGCAGTCCACCATCCAATAGTATCTAACTTGTAAAACACAGAAATGTTCAAACCAAAACATTCGAACAAACTTTATTAACACCAGGATTTATAGTGGAAACCCAATTTGGGAAAAACCACTTTGTAACATGTTACTATTATTTTCACTCTTCTGAAGTGAGCTCTGTGAAAATCCAACCGTGTCAAAGGTTACAAACAAACTGTCAGGTGTGACCCAGTTAAAGGATTTAAACCACTCTATTAAAAGTGCACCTTGTTATAGGACTTACATACATCCCATTACAATGCAACCATGTTCAAAGGATTTATACAAATGACTGTTAGGTCAACCTCTGTTAAAAGGATTTTGATTGATGCAATGGTTAGAAAGTAACAGTAGTATTGATCTAAAAAATATACAACTCACTTTGTAAATATTAGATCCAATTCCGTACACATATGTTGGCTTACTAACTGTGAACCTTTACCATCTCCATCACTGATATGCTCGAAAATCTCTTCAAGCAATCACACCACTTCTCCTTCAGCTTTTTCTGCTTAGACAGTCAATAACATCAACAATACTTCTAGCATCCTCTCTCTATCAACCTCATGCTTAGGTTTCCTTAATACTTTCTCAATTAGGTTAATACATCTTTTTCCGCTTAATCTCCTTCATAGATCTTAGTGTTAGGTCAAATTCATCAAATCCTTCCAACTTTATATTCTTCGTCTATACTTCTAGAAATATCTCAAATATCTTAATAGATTTACAATAAAACATTTTATAGTACATTAAATGCTTCCATATAATCAATAAATAAAGTCAACACATTTTACATAATCCAAGAATTCAACTATGTCCACTGGAAATCTGAATTCTTCCTCAAATGTAAATTACTGACACTCGATCAATATAGTGTTCAACTCCTCGGTCTTCATTAGAAAGCTCGGTCACCACAAAAATTGTTTCCTTAGTAATTCACTGATGTTCGGTCAACACTGAATTCACTTGGCATATACTAGCTTGGTCAACACTAACATCACTCGGCTTAAACTAGATTTCTTCACTTTTGCTCAGTTAAGCCTACTAGTTTAGTCTTCATTCCTACTTAGATAAATAATACATTGTCTGATCATTGTGCCACATAATCAAGTACTCATTGAAGTATCAAGATAACTCAACCTTTCCTTAGGTGCTATTGTTACCAACCTTGCCTATCCCCTTCACAACAATCAAATAGATATAGTACTTTCATAGATAGCAACAGTCTTACCAGTTAAGGTTTGACATCAATGACAATACAACAATTGCTTCAATTGCAGTTTCCAATAGTTACCTTCTTGTTTGTCTCCTTCTTTATTCTTTTGAGACCAACAATCTTTCTTCTTATGACTTGGTTTTCCACAGTACTAACAATCGTTTGGCCCTTTGGATTCGGACCTCTTTCCCTTTGATTTTCCTCTTGATTTCCCATAATTTCCAGAGTTTTTTCCTCTCTCATTGGTTCTACCTCTGCTTTGTGTGTTTAAGACACTACCTGATGTGGATCTACCTAAGCTTTTCCTACGAATTTCCTCACTTAGAATAACACCAATAACATCATCAAATTTTAGGGTATTAGAACCAGAAATAGAGTTACTAAGAGCCATTACCAAGCCATTCCAGCTTTCAGGCAAAGAACACAAAATCAAGAGAGCCCTGACTTCTTCATCAAAAATAACATTGACAGAAGTTAATTGACTAGTAATTGTATTAAACTCATTTAAATGATTAGCAACTGACCCACCTTCTACCATTTTCATATTAAATAAACGCTTCATCATAAATACCTTGTTTGAAGCAAATGGCTTTTCATACAACTTCGCTACGATTTTCATCAAATCTTCAATCGTCGTTGCTTGTGTAATATTGAATGCCACCGATTGTGCCAGGCATAATCAAATACTACCAAGAGCCTTTCTATCAAGAATTGTCTAGTCCCCATCAGAAATGCTTGCTAGTTTGTTGGCTTTTCCTTCCAACGGCTGCCATAGATCCTTCTGATAGAGATAGTCCTCCATTTGTATTTTCCATAATTGAAAGTTCTACCCATTAAACTTGTCAACCTTTAGCCTACCCTCATCTTCCATTTCTCCCACTCAACCATGAGACTCCCACTAAACCATGAGATCTTCCTGCAAAGGATAACTAAAAAAAAAAAAAACAACCTCACTCTAATATCACTTGTTAGGATTAACAAGGCAGAAATAACAATTACATGCAAATATAACCAATATCAGAAAATAATAAATGAGACAGAAGAGAACACAAGACACAAAGATTTAACATGGTTCACCCAATCCCTGGGCTACATCCACCAACAGCGAGTCCAATATTTTATTATCTAGTGATTACAACCTGATTACAATCTGTAATCTCTTACAGCTCAATTCTATCACAAGTACTAAAATCATACACTATGAAAAACCCTAACCCTAAGCCATATTATACAATATTTTTCCACTTTAGGGTTAGAATGAGTTACAACATGTCAGCCCAAAAATAGCCAAAAATATGTCAGCCTCAAAAAAATTCATGAAAACCCCAGCGAAGACGGTAGGAAAAGTGTATAGTACTTTCTTGATCAGTCACCACAAGCTAACAACAAGTGATCTCTTAGAAAGTGGATGGGGTGGAAATGGTGGTCATGCTTAAGAACCATGTAATTTTCATGGGGTCACATTTGCCTCTACCCTCTCCCTCCTTAATCCTTCTCCCTCTTGCACTCCTAGGTGATCCTATCAATGAATCCTACTCCTCACCCTCTCCTCACTCTTGTTCCTCTCTAGCTCTCTTAGGCTCTAACCTTACTCATAGTCTTGTGTCTCTAGTAAGGTAATCATGGGGAAGATGGGGTGTATCCCATGGAATTTCTAGTATCTAATATACTCTCTTGTGACCCCCATTTCCTTTATGGTTCCTAAGATAGTGATATCTCATTTCTCCTCATCTTTAGAATCTATCAACTTAATATCATTGATAATGGGTCTTGACTCGACCCCTAGCCAATGTGGATCTCATGTCCCTCAACAATAGATGAGAACCTATCTACGTGCATCTTCTATTAGACCTAACTATTTCCACACTTTATCAAAATAAAAATGCACCACTATGTACTCATGGTGACCCTCTACGAACTAGTTATGTTGCATAGTCCTCATTTTCTTCTGTATCTCTAGTCATCTTTCCATACATTTGTATGGCCTCCATATGATTTCTATGGGTTGTAGAAGTAGAGAAGATCCCCTCTCTATCATATATTATTTCATGGGTACACATATTCTCTAGGATCTACCTTGGTGACATCCATAGGAAACCCCATAGGCTTGGTATATGATATGTGTTCAAAAATCCAAACCTACAACAATGTGCATGTTCTCAATCTCTTACATTCATGATCAATGTCTCTTCCTAGGTCATATTAGAGATGTGTCAACATTCTTTGACACCAATAGTAGACAACACACTCCTAATCAATACTCCATAGAGTATTTACCAGCCTTGATGAAAATGTAGTGCCTCGGGCATCCAAAGTCGTGACCATGGAAATAGTCATCATCAACACATTCCTCAAAAGAGGAACTTTTGGACCTATGTATACTAGCCCATTGAGAGATATCTAGTCTAGTTGATGATTAGGGGTAGGTCTACCTAGAAAATATATTTGATCCCCCACTAGCTCCTCCTTGGTCCTATCAAATTCATATCTCACTGTCCTCCCTCAAACAGGAAATCTAGAAATATGAAACACGTCCTTCAATGTTTTTTTCATCTCCCCCATCAAAAGATGGAAGGTAGAGGTGTTGATATTCCAACTCCCCATTAGCACCTTTAACATGAGATCATGGTAATGCATGGTAGGCATCCAATATACCCAATATAATTTGACCTCTCTTAGGAGCTCTAGATCCTTAGCACAGAACTCTTGGGCCTTCTCTCATATATATGTCATGATTTGGACACCTGCATCCTCTTGCATCTCTTTTTTTTTCTTTCGTGTACATCAAACATATCCAGTATCAATATACTAATCAATCCATCACCCACCATCAACCCTAAGTTCCTTTTGGTGTCTTCCCTACCTAGGGTGCCTTTCTGGGTAATGGCACCTTTGAAGGTAAAGGGTTCCCCCAAAGGTATTAGGTTCCTTTTTGGGTCATGGGTGCCTTGGAAGGTGTAGGGTTCCTTCTAGGATCACTGGTTCTTGAAAAGGTTTCCCTCACAACAAGCCTATAGTTACATGAAAAAATTGCTCAAAATAGCAAAAAATATAGAAAATGCAAAGACAACGATGTCACACCTACCTCATCAAGTGGTGTCCTATCCTTGATTTCTTGCTTCAAGAGCTCGACCCTCATAAATTGTAGTCCTTACCAAGGAGTCATCCTTGTCTCTCTCATTTTCATAGTGAAGACAAAAATTTGAATAAGAAAAGTAAATAATGACTTTCTCATTATTTAAAAAGGTAAGTACCTCTCTACTTTTTACTTTTTAATTAATTTTTTACTTTATTTTCTCTTTTTTTATGAATGTTTCATATCTTGAGCTAGAGAGATCTCATTTTCACTCTTTTTGTTGTGATCATATCATGATTCACCTCTTTATCTTTCCAAATTCTCAAAGTGATGTTTTGAATTCTATTCCAACCTCTTTGATAGAATTTTTCATATACTATCTTTTCACAATTTAATGTGGTCGATGTCATATTTCTACATTCCTAATTAGCAATAAAAAATAGGGGGCATATAGCTACCCTCAAATTTCATCATTCTTAGTAAGGCTTGGGTGATTTATGGTTTCAACTGACAAAGTAGTTTTGCAAAATGTGGTTCCTAATATTCTATTGCAAGTTTTTCCATGATGGGCACTTTGTTTGACAACTTTAGAATATCCTTTTCATTTATTTTTCATGTACTTTACTAGCTTGCATAGAAGGTAGTGTCATATGACTACTAAAGTGGGGGCTGAATGTGGTGCCATAAATTATAAGAACCTTGCTACGACATGTATAGTTCCACTCTTGTTAGCACTCATTTTAGTATTTTTCATCTTAGCATGCATTATAGGACTTCATGATGCATTTAATTAATAACAAGTTTAAAATATGAGTCCTTTATTAATCCAATGTCACCAATCTCTATGAGGGCCCCTTAATTATGGGTGTGCTCCTTTAATTATTTTGTCCACTCAATCATCATTTCCATGCATAGGTCCTATTACCATAGGTGGCCTATTTCCCACATTTTTCCTTATCATACCTCAATTTTATGTATATTTTGGATATCCTCATCTCCATGGGACTCTAGATTTAAATTTGATCCTTTTTTACCTCATAAAGGGTGACCCAAAGTGTATGGTGTGACCCAAGTCGCCCCCTACATTAAGAGGTTCTCCTTACACATCAGATTGGCCCCAAATTTGAATTGGAAATAAGTCTTGGGATTTTATTGGGATTTCTAGATCCTTGTTGGCCTCCTTTGAGTTTTTCACCCCAAAAATATCAAAAGGCTATAAAAGAAAAGTTATCTCACTTCATTTGCAACTAGAAGACTTGAGAATGAGGAGCTATATGCAAAGGAATGAACATAATTGTGGAGGCTTGTCTTAGAAATTTGAAGATATTCTATGAAGTGAAGATCTCCTCATCAAGGATTTAGGTTTTTTTCATCTACATCAAGTATTCAACTACATCCTCAACATCAAGTTTTCAAAGGATCATGAAGATGACTAGGAGATCACTGAATAATGATTGACTTGTACTCCTCCCTTTTGGTTTGGTTATGGTTTCTTGTTATCCTAATATCTACACGCTTAAGCTTCATATTCAAATTCAATTATCATTACTTATATTGTTTTGAGTACATTTGATCATATTTTCATATAGAGCTTACTCTAACATAATAGGTAGATTTCTTATTACTACATGCATTTTAGCTCATACAAATCTTAGATGCACTTAAGATTCAAGAGTGTGCACCTTCCTATTTACTACATTGGTTATCCACGAAGGTGAAAATCACCAAAATGAGGGGTTGACTAAGGCAAACCCTTATAGTCACACACACACACATCATTTTCCCTTTGCAAGTATAGATATAGGTGTCAAGATCCAATTTCAACTACACAAATAGGATCTTAGACCTCTAACAATCCCAAATCTACTATTTCAAACCCAATTGCAATGCCAGGCGTGACTTCAACAAGAAAGGATGATTCCAATCACCCCCTACACTCTAGGTCACCCCTGATAGCCCAGAATTTTCTTAGATTTTGAGGATAGGTAGGTACAATCCATGTAAGGTCAAATCTAGAAGTATATGGGGTTCCTATGTCCAATTGACTCTACAACAACAAAACAAGTCTTGGATCTCATATTTAGGTCCACAAATTCCACTTTCTCTTTATCTTGATGCTACATTTCATATTCGTGACTTTTTGTGTTAAGTTTTGTTATAGAATTAATCTACAAGTCAAATACCTTACATCACTCATTTTTAAGCCACAAAGGAGTAGGGACCTTGAGGGCGTAGATACTAAATTGATCCCCTTTGTGCAAAAGGAGTTGGTCAACCATATTCATCTCTTGGAGGACTTGTGTTCCAATGTGGTTTGGAGAACTTAGTATCTTGCAGCCTAGCTTGACTCCATCCTAATTTTTTACTCCACATGTAGATCAAGGGCAATTCCTGATTCTAAATATGCAAGGCACAATGAGAATGTCACATATATTGAGTAATTTAAGTGGCCTTTAGATAGAAAATTCGGAGCTTGGGAATTCAAATATGATGAAGATGAATTGGAACACGTGTGGCATTTCAATCAGTCATCAAATTTTAGTCAAACAATATCTATTGTATGAATGACCAGATTTGGATATCTTTTGTGCAACAACATTAGCTCCTACAATTTGATTCCTTGATATTTTATTATTTTTTTAAATAGAAGCAAGTCATGCTTTCTAATTTTGCTAAGAAAATAAATCTTCCCCCTCTATTGTCTTTGTCTTTCTATTTTAGTTCCTCATAGATTTTCGATATGTTGCATTTTTTAGCATAATTTGTAAGAGGTAATCAATGAAAATGTGGTTACAAGTGTACAAGTGGCTTTTAGCTTATTTTCTCTTGTGTTCTTATAAAAGGGAAATTTGAGTCATTATACCTTCTTCAATCTTTGAATTTTGGAGAGATCAAACTATGTATTGTGTCTGAGATAGGAGTTTATGGAAGAAGGTTATGATATGATATTTTGCATTATGTAAGCCAAGTTCCAAATTCAATAATACAATGAGAGTTCAAGCGATTTGTGTGATTGTCTCCATAGTGTTCAAGTTGGTTCTTCTTTTCAAAGACAAGATTTAAGGATTTTGAATGTGGTATTAAAGATTTAACAAAGAATCATAGTAAAATCCATTAGGGAAAAGTTGGTATAAGGGACTAATTTTATCATTCTAAGAATTTTGAGTCATCATTGTTAAGCAAGTGTGAATATTAGGTTTTGATCTAACTCTATAGCCCTGATAAGACACTGGTCCAAAGTTGAATATTTGAAGTTAGAATAATATGTTTAAAATAAAAAATAAGAAACTTACATTCACCAAATTTAAAATCTACTTATCTCCATAACTTATACATACAATTATGGATACTTTTATAGTTCACAATATCAAACCGTCTATCTTCTTTATTCTCTGTGCATCTTTTGAACTGCTCTATTTTTTATTTTTTATTTTGTAATTATCTGTTGTTTTGATCAATAAAAAAAATCTACAAATTTGCATTATGTACAAGCTATTTGAGTGAGACTGTCATTTATCATTCAGGTGAGACTGCCATTCGTCATTGAAGTGAGACTACCATTTATCATTCCACCTTGAAGCTCGGTCCCTAGGAATGGAATTGATGACATAAATGTCAGGCTATTCTTTACTGTATACAACTCAATAAAAGTCAGTCAAACATTCCATGAAGACAGTACTCTTTTTTCATGTTACTCTGTCATTATAACAGATGTTATACTTCCTAGGCTGCTTAGACAGCATATATGCACCGTTGGTTTTGTTCTACAACTTGTTGGTTGCAGTTGTCTATTTCAGAGCATATCAGACTTCCATGCAGAGAAATTAGCAGCCTGCTGTACATGTGGTTGTTGGGATATGTGAAAAAACTATGATGTGGACGTAGAAATATTAACAAATATTACTAAGAGAAGGTACCCATTTAGATAGAAACAAATATGGATATAAACAGCTCATTCTACTGCTAGAGAAAGCTTTTCTTGTTGTTCACTGTAATTTATGATAGAATTTTGTATTTTTGCTCTATTGATTTCATAATCAATAATTGGTATGGCTTCATATGGCAAATTGAGGACAACAAAATGGATAAAGACAATTCAATGTTTTAGAATTGTCGCGAGAGAAGTTGATCATGTCACTTGACAATCTATCATATCAAAATCATTTATGTACAAACTAAATTGCTTTACTTGCACCCATAGAATACCTTGAATGAATGGCAGTTTTCTATTTGGTGAAAATGGCAGCCTGATATGAATTGTCAAGCAATTGAACTATTATTAGGTTTTCATGGTATTGGTGTCTGAAACCATGATAAATATAGTAAGAACTAAAATTATTGCAAACGAATTTCTTTTGTGGAAGAAGTTTTTGTTATAATTAGAATAGATTTTTATTAAAGGATAAATAAGTTTTAATAGTTTATATCAGAAAAAATAGTTGATTAACATAATTAATATCAAAATTAACAATTATAAATGTGAGAAAAGCAAGAGTTCTAAAATGTAGTTTTACAATTTAACTACAATCAAGTTGATGCAAACTATTTTTAAATTAGATTGTGTAGAAACTTTTTTCATCAATGTTTAGATTACACTTTGTGATCTATTGTCGTGATGATAATTAAGAGCTCACCAAGAGGAAAACTTCTACAATTTAACTACAACCAAGTTACAATTTAAAAAAAGCCAATACGTCTACAGTATGTCTAGCCCGTCCCTTCTAAGCCACACACCCTCAACTAAAAGATCATGGAGATAGGTATCCTCAACCAAACTCTCAAGAGAAGTCACCCCACATGATAAAGAAGAATGTCTAATTAAAGATGGTGTATACAAGTTACATAGTTAAATTGTTGATAGTAATTGTATACTTTTTTTAGATATAAAAGTGGTAGGTAATTATCCTATTTTAGTTTTTAAAATTTATTTTTTATTATTAGAATGTGTAATGCTAAAAATATTTAAGAATTGTTTATATAAATTATAAGTAATATTTTAAGTTTCTATGTCAATAATAAAAAGAATTTCCATATATTAACTTGTACTATGGTAAATTGTATAGATGAAAAAAGTTTACATTTTTCCTTCTTGTTTTGTATGTATCTTTACTATTTTTATTTAATAAACTTAATGATGGCCTTTATGACTATTTAGCACACAAGCCATCTCAAAACCTACATCTCTATCACACTTATCTCATTCAAATAAAAACATCCAACTCTATGTTACTCTATAGTATTCTACATATTTGGATGCATTGCACCTATGATTACATTTACAACCTTCAATATTAATATTTTAGTTTTGAAGTCTACGTTTCTACTTCAATCTACATGTCTATCAATTCTCTATATCGAATTGTACTAATGAGTGGTCATTTTATTCTTACTCAATAAGTAATTAATAAATAAATACACAACATATAGATAGCAACATTTAATAATAAAGTAAATTAGTGAAGTTTTTAAATGCCCCTCCCATCCATTTCTTAAAAACCTACCAGCATTTTATGATTTTGGATTCTCCATTGAGAGAATCTTGAGGACATGCAATTTCTATTTTTTCTTCACCCATTATTAAACACATATTCTATCTAATGCTCTTAGGAATGTTGATGCCATGAACTCTCTTTGTTTTGGCTTAAATGGTTACATCAATGGAGGTTTCATGGATAAAATTATTGTTTCTTCTCCTAGCCATGTTTCATTGGTCCTTAGTGGGGGTAGTAATTGACAATGAGATTATTCACACTTATCAAATTCTAATTTGTAAATACTTGCTTCTATCCTTCTCTCATATAATTGCATAAGTGGGCTTTGGAGTCTTGAAGGTCTCTCACTAAATATTTCTTGGTTTTTTAATTACAAGCTTCCAAGTTCTAAATGACAAGGAGTTGGTTTCAAATGATAGGTTGTAGTTGTAGGGAAAGCATTCACTATTTCTCAATCTATGGTTTTCTTATTTCAACCCTATAACTAAATATCTAAATATTATACTATTTTAGGTGAGGTTATGTAATTTCCCTCTCCACTTCTAAGAAGATTCCTAATTTGGGGATATCAAAAATGTTATTGATTATTTTTTAAGGTAAAATCGAACACATTCAACATCAACCACTCCAACTTTGCTCATGTATCTTAGTGGACGTTGATATTTTCAAGGATCTTCATAAGGATTTTATCTTCATGCTTGAGGATGGGAAATGAATTTAATATATTGATTATAAGAGCCTACTATTTTATTAAACAATAATTTTCTATTAGACATCATGCTTCTAATTTTCCATGTTCTTGTCAGAACATTGCAACCTCACCTATATGGTGGGAGAACGCTCTCCCTAATTATTTGACTTGGATGTTTCTATTGTTTTTTATCTATGTGTAGACTACGGTTTTGATCTATATCTGTTCGGAACAGGCGTAATCAAGGCAAACGTTAGATTTAATTCTAGAATTTATATTAGTCCAAAACATAAACATAAAAAACCAAGCCACCTCAGATTGAGCCAAAACAGATGCATCTAAGCATTGTTTGATTTTCTTTGATAAGAGGGATGTGAGTGTGCTCTCTAAGCACTTGGAGCTTGCCCCTAAGGCTTCAAAAATCCTAATGATGCTAAGAATGATTGAGCTAGATTCATTTTAATCCAAATGAAAGATGATATGATGTAAAGATGATTAGAAAAGCTTAACAAAGAACTATATATTTATTCCATTAAGCTATTCTATGATGATCTAGAAAGCACAAAATAGAGTTAATCTATCAAATATGCTAAATACTTAAGCTCTAGAATGAAACTAACATTATAACACTATTCAATGTAAAAGATGTGAATTGGTATTTTTCTCTTGGAAGAGGAGGGTATTTATAGGATTTGAGGAAGGGCTTGGGTTAGGAAGGAGAGTTAGGGTCAGAGGTAAGGTTTGGGGTAGAGTTTGGGGTAAGGTTTGGGGTATGGTAAGGTTTAACCTTGGTCAAGGTTGCTCACACATGTGTGAGCTGTTAGATTAGGTGAAATACTAATCTCCCAAGAACACCTGCATGCATAACCCTGTCACATGGAAGAAGCAAAGCACAGAAGCAAGAAAAATCATGGAGGCCAAAAAGCCAGAGACATCTTATGGACATGCAAAGAGAAATTTCTATTATGATCCAATAAGTGAATTATCTAAAAAGAAAGTACAAAGGGTTCAACCATATAGGTGAACAATAAAACCCTAAAGCTATAAAGCAAAAAATAAAGCTAGGTTGCACATTATAATTAATAAATATATTAATTATAATGCACCTAAAAGATAGCTTAAGTAAATAGAGTAATAAATGACTTAATTAATTAAACCAAAGTGATTTAATTAATAAGCATAAAGTATGATTACTCTAACATGAGCAACACTAGGGAAGTGTGCAAAGGGGATAAGAGTGGAAGAAGAGACATGGACTTCATTCATGATTTGTAAGAGTCGTTAATGAGGATGTAAGAAGCATTTATGAGGGTGTAAGGCTCATTTATGAGGGGTTTTAACCCAAAGTCAAAGTTTGAAGGGTTTAGGCTAAGAAATGTAGGAATCACTTTTTAATCAAGTTTAGGGTGAGATTAGGAAATTCTACAAGAGGTTTGGGATTTCAAGAAGATTTCCAAGGTTTTAGGATTTAAATAAATATTTTATTTATTTAAAGGATTTTTGGTCAATTTATCAATTAATAATTAATAAATAGGGGAAAATCACTCAAACTTGATTTAAATGATTTGAGGAGAGATTATTTAATTAAAGATGTTTAATTAAAATAGGAGGATTTAATGGCATAAAAATTAATTAATTAATTAATTAATAAATGATGATGTCATCAGGGGTTTTCAGAAAAAATTTAAAAAAAATATTTTCTAATGGATTTTTAGGTGTCTACATTTTGCCCCTCTTTGATGTGATGCCACAAGTGGCGTGGCATCAAAGACAAGAAAATAAGATGCCCAAGGCTAGAATTTAGAGGATAAGGGGTTGTGCCCCCTCGAGAAAATAACACAAAGAGTAAACATTGTGAAATTTTCTCGAAAGGAAACAGAATGGAAGGGGAAGGAATGAAGGAAGAAGCAAGGATAAATAGCCAAACTTCCAAGAGCAAAGATGGAGGAATGCAAGATGAGGTGGAATGCAGAATACAGGATGCAACTATATGCAAAGATGCAAGATTAATCTATATGATGCAGGATGCAAGGGATTTGGGGAGCTCCAAGTGTAAATGTGGAGAGCACAACCTAGTTTGATATAGCAACATTAGAGACCTACCAAGGATACTAGGATCACAAGGCCTTGTCACCAACGTTGCATAGGACTGACATGAAAAAGACATGCAAGGTTGCCCCAGCATCATGCATGAACCCAAGAGGAAGCATGGTAGAAACAATGTTGGAGAAACCACAAACAAATGACATTTCCCAAGTGCACCATGTAACCCAGAAGATCACATGTGAACTGTGCAAGGTCATATCCGACTAACTCATAGGTAGAAGCAAGAAATCAAAAGACCTTTCCCCAAATTGCCCTCATTCGCAATGCACCATGATATAAAGGATAGTGGCAACTTTGAGGAGAGGAACAATGAGAAGCCATAAAAGATTAACAAGATCCAAAGGACAAAATCCAAGACCAAAATTATAACGCCAAAAGACATCCTTTTCCAAGGAGAGAGATTGATTTGATTGATGGTGGGAAGATTGGTTTGAACATGTGGAAGGATACATTGACACGGACCGGGGTTGATTAGTGGAAGATTACGTCTGACAGAAGGAAGGATACATCCCTAAGGACCTGTTGATTGATGAGAGAATGAGTTTTTTTGTTTGCTGGCAATTGATGAATCGAGAAGAACTGTTGTGATCAAGAATAGTTGATAATTGATTTGCTGAAGTACAAGGCTAGATGGGACAAGATATCTGATCAAATGTTTCTCCAGGACTGATGAGGATATGTATAACAAGACATGAATATATGTACTACAGACGAGAAGATATTTACATCGGATATGTACAGAAGCTCAGAATTTGGTACAAGAAGATCTCGCTATATAAGATATATACAGGATATGTACAAGAGTATATACAGGATAAGTTACAAGATATGTACAAGATTGGACTTTATTGTTGTGTTGGATAGACTTGAGGATAGAACACCTTGGGATGAATGGAATGGTGGTGGGGATCGGGATTGGAGAAAGAGCATTGTGGTTTGGGGATGGGTGGGGGATGGGAGTTTGATAGATAATGACTCAGTCCACTATGTATGGTACCTATTTCTAGGTTTTCACCAACATACTTGTCCAAGGCGCTTGAATTGCCAAGTTTTTACCATTGGAAGAATGATTTTTCTTTTTTTCTTTTTTTTTTGTTTTTTTTGTATTTTTCTGCTTTTTCCATTTTTATGGATTTTTTGAATATGTAGGATTTGGTTCAGGCATAGAACCTCTTCAGATGTATGATATTGATGGGATCATTCAAGGGCTCACCTTCTGGTGTAGATAGTTGATAGGCTCCGGAGCTGAAGCATGCAGTGACAACGTAGGGGCCCAACCAAGTAGGCTCACACTTGCCTTTCTTCTCTCAATGTGCTTGTACTTTCTAATTTTTCTTTAGGACCATGTCACCCACTTGGAATTGTCTAGGATAGAATTTCTTGTTATAACTCCTTTTGAGTCGATTCTGGTATGCAACCAAGTGATCATATGCTTGATGTCTCTTTTCATTTAGCAGATCCAGCTATGTGAGACATGCCACATGATAGTCTTCATCGATAGTGTAGTTTTTCATGGAGACATGAAATGATGGGACCTCGACCTCGATGGGTAGAACGGCTTCAACACCATATATAATGGAATATGGGGTGGTGCCTATGGGAGTGCAATAAGAAGTACGATAGGCCCAGAGGGTGGGATTTATTTGAAGGTGTCAGTCATGACTAGAATCATTGACAACCTTTTTAAGGATTTTCAGGATGGTTTTATTGGTTGCCTCAGCTTGGTCATTTCCTTGGGGGAAGTATCGACTAGAGAAACAATGATGGATGTGGAGTCTAGCATACAGATCATCCACATGTTGGTTTTCAAAAGGTGTGTCATGGTTAGTGAAGATGGTAGATGGTATGTCAAAGAAGAAAATGATGTGGTATAAGATGAACTTGGATATTTGGATGCCAGTAGTGAGGGTGAGTGGAATTACTTCAACCCATTTTGTGAAGTACTTTGTGGCCGTTATGATATATTTATGTCCATCTGAGGAGATGGAATTGATTAACCCAACGAGGTCGAAGCCCCAACATGAAAATGGCCAAGGTGGCACAATGGGCTACAAGTCTTGTGCAAGTGCATGAATCAAATTTGCATGTTGCTGATATGGTAGATATCTCCTAATGAATTCACAAGCATCATGTTCCATGGTAGGCCAATAGTACCCAGCTTGAAGCAACTGCTTTGCTAGAACCATGCCACTCATGTGGGCACCACAAATTCCAGCGTGGACCACTTGTAAAGCCAGGACGGCTTCGTTTGAATCTAAACACCTAGAGAGGATATTATGATATCCTCGACGATAAAGGGTGTTGGCTACAAGAGTGTAGTGGGAAGCTCTACGAATTAATTTTTGGTGTTGGGTGTTGGTGAGATGGGGAGATATGATACCATTTTTAAGATATGCATGGATGTCATGGTACCATGGGGATTGAGGACCAACCAAGACACACACCACTTATGCATCTGTGTTCTCATAAGCAGGCATGTGTAGCTGCTCAACTAAGAATTCATATTGCATTGATTTGCGAGGGATATCCAATAAAGATCCAATGGTCGCCATTGTGTTAGTCACTTTGTTCTAAAGCTTGGGTATCTGCGTAAACTATAGAATCAGGAAATGTTCTTTTAGTATATCCACCGGTTCTTTGTAGGGTAGTAGCTTGTCATCCTTTGTCTAAAATTCATCTAAGACTTGCTTGATAATCAGCTGTGAGTCTCCAAACACTTGCAGTTCTATTATATTCCATTAGATGGCATTTTTGAGGCCTGAGATGAGTGCCTCATATTTTGTAATGTTATTAGTACATGGGAATCCTAATTTGAATGATTTTGGAATATAGTCACCTTGAGGTGTGATGAATAGGATTCCTACCCTTGATCCATGTGATGTATAGGAGCCATCAAAGTATAGCTTCCATATGGGTTGTTCTTCGATCATACATAGGTGCTCATCAAGGAATTCCATGATTAGTGGATACGCATCCACCAGAGGTGCTTTTGCTAGCTGATCGAAAATTACTTTCCCTTTGATTTCTTTCTGATCTATGTACTGAATGTCAAATTCACTGAGTAGCATGACCCATTTTTCCATATGGCCTATAAGAGTTGTCCTTGATAATAGATACTTGAGTGGGTCCACCTTTGAGATAAGCTTGATTGTGTGGCTGAGCATGTAATGTCTGATCTTTTGAGTGGCAAGGACCATTGCGAGGCATGCTTTCTCCATCGATGAGTAATTGAGCTCACAGCCGACAAGAGTTTGACTGATATAGTAAATGGCTCTTTATTTATTGTTGTCATCATGCTGAGCCAAAAGTGCCCCCAGTGCTGTAGTGGTTGCCGAGATATAGAGTAGTGGTTGCTAGATATTGTTTTATCTTTTCAAAGCTTCTCTGACAGATAGGATCCCATTTGAAGCTTGTGTCCTTACGGAGCAGATGCGTGAAGGGTTGGCACTTGTGTGCTAGCTATGAGATGAATCGATGCACAAATCGAAGCTTTCCATGTAGGCTCCTGAGCTGATTGAGTGTTCTAGGAGGAGGCATTTCTGTAATAGCTTTGACCTTTTTGGGGTCAATCTCTATACCACGTCGGGATACGATGAAGCCTAGGATCTTTCCAGATGTTAGCACTAGCAGGTAGTGTCATATGACTACTAAAGTGGGAGCTAAATGTGGTTATCATAAATTATAAGAACCTTGCTATGACACATATAATTCCACTCTTGTTAGCACTCGTTTTAGTATTTTTCATCTTAGCATGCATTATAGGACTTCATCATGAATTTAATTAATAACAAGTTTAAAATATGAGTCCTTCAGTAGTCCAATGTCACCAATCTCTATGAGGGACCCTTAATTATAGGTGTGCTCCTTTAATTATTTCATCCACTCAATCATCATTTCCATGCATAGGCCCTATTACCATAGGTGGCCTATTTCCCACACTTTTTCTTATCATACCTCAATTTAATGTATATTTTTGATATCCTCATCTCCATGAGGACTCTAGATTTAAATTTGATCCTTTTTTACCTCATAAAGGGTGACCCAGAGTGTATGGTGTGACCCAAGTTGCCCCCTACATTAGGAGGTTCCCCTTACACATCAGATTGACCCCAAATTTGAATTGGAGATAAGTCTTGGGATTTTAGTAGGATTTCTAGATCCTTGGCCTCCTTTGAGTTTTTCACCCCAAAAATATCAAAAGGATATAAAAGAAAGGTTATCTCACTTCATTTTCAACTAGAGGACTTGAGAATGAGGAGCTAGATAAAAAGGAATGAACACAATTGTGGAGGCTTGTCTTATAAATTTGAAGACATTCTATTAAGTGAAGATCTCCTCATCAATAATTTAGGATTTTTTCATCTACATCAAGTATTCAACTACATCCTCAACATCAAGATTTCAAAGGATCATGAAGATGACTAGGAGATCACTAAATAATGATTGGTGTGTACTCCTCCCTTTTGGTTTGGGTATGGTTTCTTGTTATCCTAAGATCTACACACTTAAGCTTCATATTCAAATTCAATTATCATCAATTATATTTTTTTTAGTACATTTGATCACATTTTCATATAAAGAATACTCTAACATAATAGGTAGATTTCTTATTACTACATGCATTTTAACTCGTATAAATCTTAGATGCACATAAGATTCAAGAGCGTGCACAATCCTATTTACTACATTGGTTATCCACGGAGGTGGAAATCACCAAAATGAGGGGTTGACTAAGGAAAACCCTTATAGTCACACACACACACACACACACCATTTTACCCTTGCAAGTATAGATATAGGTGTCAAGATCCAATCTCAAATACACAAATAGGTTCTTAGACCTCTAACAGTTCCAAATCTACTACTTCAAACCCAATTGCAATGTCAGGAATGACTTCCACAAGAAAGGACAATTCCAATTTACCCCTACATTCCAAGTCACCCTTGATAGCCCATAATTTTTTCATATTTTGAGGATAGGTAGGTACATTCTGTGGAAGGTCAAATCTAGAAGCATATGGGGTTCCTATGTCCAATTGACTCTACAACAACAAAACAAGTCTTGGATCTCATATTTAGGTGCCCAAATTCCACTTTCTCTTTCTCTTGATGCTACATTTCATATTTGTGACTTTTTGTGTTAGGTTTTGTTACAAAATTAATCTACAAGTCAAATATCTAACATCACATGTAGATCGAGGGCAGTTCCTAATTCTAAATATGCAAGGCACAATGATAATGTCACATATATTAAATAATTTAAGTAGCCTATAGATAGAAAATTTGGAGCTTGGGAAGTCAAATATGATAAAGATGAATTGGAACACATGTGGCATTTCAATCGATCATCAAATTTTAGTCAAACAGTATCTATTGTGTGAATGACCAGATTTGGATATCTTTTGTGCAATAGTATTAGCTCCTACAATTTGACTCCTTGATATTTTGTTATATTTTTAAATAGAAGAAAGTCATGCTTTCTAATTTTGTTAAGAAAATAAACCTTCCCCATCTATTCTCTTATTCTTTCTATTTTAGTTCCTCATAAATTTTTGATATGTTGCATTTTTGGGCATAATTTGTAAGAGGTAATCAATGAAAATGTGGTTACAAGTGTACAAGTATCTTTTAGCTTATTTTCTCTTGTATTCTTATAAAAGGGAAATGAGTCATTATACATTCTTCTTCAATCTTTGAATTTTGGAGAGATCGGACTTTGTATTGTGTCTGAGATAGGAGTTTATGAAAGAAGGTTATGATAAGAAGAATTGTAGTAGAATTCATTGGGGAAAGTTGGTGTAAGGGACTAATTTTATTAGCCTAAGGGTTTTGGGTCATCATTGTTAAGTAAGTGTGAATAATAGGTTTTCATCTAACTCTATAGCCCTAATAAGGCACTGGTCCAAAGTTGAATATTTGCAGTTATAGTAATATGCTTAAAATAAAAAATGACAAATCTTACTTTTATGATTGTAGGTTGGGTTGCAAATTCTCTAAATCAAAAGGTTAAATCCAATAAAGTTGCACTAATGGATTCTCACATATCTTCTTGGTTAATGAAAGAGAATGTTTTATGTTTTACAATACCACACAAAATCATTAAGACCAAAAGGTATTGTAATGGGGCTACCCCTTGGTCTTGTAGAATTGAAAGTGCAAAATGTGTTAACCTTAAGTTTGAACCTTGTCATTGGCAATTGATCTAAATCCCTTGAAAATAAGAATTAGCTAACCTTCAAAGGGTTTTAGGTAAATCATTTGAAAACCACCAACAAATGATATAATCCTTGGTTACACCATCCACCAAAGCTCAACCTCTAGACATATGTAAATAAATAAATAATAAAATCAAGATCGAACAAATTCTATGAACCAACAAGAACAAAAATAAAACCCTTTAATCATTAAAGAAGTTTCATATCCAAATTATGTTTATGTGACTTCCTAATTACATAGAATTATATAAAACTACGAGTACTAGTTCAATTAGTTGAGAAGAACTTGTGAGGATAATGATAAGTTCCTTGATTATACATCCACCAAAGTACAACCTTGAGAAATACAATACATAAATAGTAAAATCAAGATCAAACAAATTATATAAATTAACAACAAAAACCTTAAATCATTTAATCAATAAACAACATTTCACATCCAAATTATGTCTATATTATAGATAAGTTTATATAAAGAACTTCATTGACTGAATGAGAGAGTGTAGATTTATTCTCAAGGTATCTCATCATCAAATTTCAAATCTACTTATCTCCATAGTTTTCTACCACACATTTGCATAATTATACATACAGATATGGATATTTTTATAGTTCACAATATCAACCCGTCTATCTTCTTTATTCTTTGTGCAGCCCTTTTGAACTGCTCTATTTTTTATCTTGTAATTATATGTTACTTTAATCAATACAAAAAGAATCTACAAATTTTCATTATGTACAAGCTATTTGAGTGAGACTGCCATTTATCATTGAAGGAAGACTACTATATTACTTTGATCAGACTTTGTATTGTGTCTGAGATAGAAGTTTATGAAAGAAGGTTATGATATGATATTTTCAATTATGTAAACCAAGTTTCAAAATCAATAATACAATGAGAGTTCAAGCAATTTGTGTCTCCATAGTGTTGTGTTTATAATACTATAAAATATAATGAACAACTTTCTTGTATTTCATCTTTATGATTTGATCATGATGTGTGTTCAAGTTGGTTCTTCTTTTCAAAGAAAAGATTTAAGTTATTTTATTTGAATATAAGGATTTTGAATGTGGTATTAAGGATTTAAAGAAGAATCATAGTAAAATTCATTGGGGGAAAGTTGGTGTAAGGGTCTAATTTTATTAGCTTAAAGATTTTGGATCATCATTGTTAAGCAAGTGTGAATATTAGATTTTTATATAACTCTATAACCCTGATAAGGCACTGGTCCAAAGTTGAATATTTCAAATTAGAGTAATATGTTTAAAATTAAAAAATGACAAATCTTACTTTCACCAAATTTAAAATATACTTATTTCCACAGCTTTCTACCACGCATTTGCATAGACATACATACAAATATGGATACTTTTATAGTTTACAATATCAAACCGTCTATCTTCTTTATTCTCTATGCAATCCTTTTGAACTGCTCTATTTTTAATTTTTTATTTTGTAATTATCTGTTGTTTTGATCAATAAAAAAAATCTACAAATTTGCATTGTGTTCAAGCTATTTGAGTGAGACTGCCATTTATCATTCAGGTGAGACTGCCATTCGTCATTGAAGTGAGACTACCATTTATCATTCCACCTTGAAGCTCGGTCCCTAGGAATGGAATTGATGACATAAATGTCAGGCTGTTCTTTACTGTATACAACTCAATAATAGTCAGTCAAACATTCCATGAAGACAGTACTCTTTTTTCATGTTACTCTGTCATTATTACAGATGTTATACTTCCTAGGCTGCTTAGACAGCATATATGCACCGTTGGTTTTGTTCTACAACTATTCCTCATCTCTGTCTTGTCTATTTCACAGCATATCAGACTTCCATGCAGAGAAATTAGCAGCCTGCTGTACATGTGGTTGTTGGGATATGTGAAAAAATATGATGTGGACGTAGAAGTATTATCAAATATTACTAAGAGAAGGTACCCAATTAGATAGAAACAAATAGGGATATAAACAGCTCATTCTACTGCTAGAGAAAGCTTTTCTTATTTACAGACTGACTGACAGCTCCCTCTACTTGTTGTTCACTGTAATTTATGATAGAATTTTGTATTTTTGCTCTATTGATTTCATAATCAATAATTGGTATGGCTTCATATTGCAAAGTGAGGAGAACAAGATGCATAAAGACAATTCAATGTTTTAGAATTGTCAGTGATTCTCGGTCTCGGTGATCATGCCACTCGACAATCGATCATATCAAGTTCATTCATGTTTCATGTACAAACTAAATTGCTTCGCTTGCACCCATAGAATATCTTGAATGAATGGCAGTTTCCTATTTGGTGAAAATGGCAGCCTGATTTGAATTGTCACACAATTGAACTATTATTAGGTTTTCATGGTATTGGTGTCTGAAACCATGATAAATATAGTAAGAACTAAAATTATTGCAAACGAATTTCTTTTGTGGAAGAAGTTTTTGTTATAATTAGAATAGATTTTTATTAAAGGATAAATAAGTTTTAATGGTTTTTTAAATTAGTTTATATCGGAAAAAATAGTCGGTTAACATAAATTAATATTAAAATCAACAATCATAAATATGGGAAAAGCAACAGTTCTAAAATGTAGTTTTACAATTCAACTACAATCAAGTTGATGCAAACTATTTCTTAATTAGATTGTATAGAAAAAAATCTCATCAATCACAGTTTGTGATTTATCGTCAGGATGTAATTAAGAGCTCGCCAAGATAAAAAGTTCTACAATTTAACTACAACCAAGTAACAATTAAAAAACAATCAATACGACTACAGTATGTCTAGCCCCTCCCTTCTAAGCCACACACCCTCAGCTTAAAGATCATGGAGATAGGTATCCTCAACCAAAGCCTCAAGAGAAGCCACTTCTCATGATAAAGAAGAATGTCTAATTAAAGATGGTGTTTACAAGTTACATAGTTAAATTGTTGATAGTAATTTTATACTTTGTTTAGATATAAAAGTGGATAAATTGTGAGTAATATTTCAAGTTTTCAAGTTCCTATGTCAATAAAAAAAAGAATTTCCATATATATTAACTTGTACTATGGTAAGTTGTATAGATGAAAAAAGTTTACATTTTTCTTGCTTGTTTTGTACATATCTTTACTATTTTTGTTTAATAAACTTAGTAATGGCCTTTATGACTATTTAGCGTGCACAAATCATCTCAAAACCTACATCTCTATCACACTTATCTCATTCAAATCAAAACATCCAACTCTATGTTACTCTATTATATTCTACATAATTTGGATGCATTGCACCCGTGATTACATTTACAACCTTCAATGTTAATATTTTAGTTTTGAAGTCTACTTTTCTATTTCAATACACATATCTATCACTTCTCTATATCCAAATGTACTAATAAGTGGTCATGTTATTCTTACTCAATAAGTAATTAATATATAAATGCACAACATATAGATAGCAACATTTAATAATAAAGTAAATTAGTGAAGTTTTTAAATGCCCCTCCCATCCATTTCTTAAAAACCTACCATCATTTTATGATTTTGGATTTTCCATCAAGAGAGAATCTTGAGGACATGCAATTTCTATTGTTTCTTCACCCATTATTAAACACATATTCTATCTAATGCTCCTAGGAATATCAATGCCATGAACTCTCTTGTTTTTTTCTTAAATGGTCACATCAATGGAGATTTCATGGATAAAATTATTGTGTCTTCTCCTAGCCATGTTTCATTGGTGCTTAGTGGGGGTGGTAATTGACAATGAGATTATTCACACTTGTCAAATTCTAATTTGTAAATACTTTCTTCTATCCTTCTCTCATATACTTGCATAAGTGGGCTTTGGAGTCTTAAAGGTCTCTCATTAAAGGTGCAATCAATATTGCTTATTTTTTAATTACAAGCTTCCAAATTCTAAATGACAAGGAATTGGTTTTGAATGATAGGTTGTAGATGTAGGGAAAGCATTCACTATTTCTCAATCTGTGGTTTTCTTATTTCAACCCTATAACTAAATATCTAAATATTATACTATTTTAGGTGAGGTTATTTAATTTCCCTCTCCAATTCTAAGAATATTCCTAATTTGAGGATATCAAGAATGTTATTAATTTTTTTTAAGGTAGAATCGAATACATGCAACATCAACCACTCTAACTTTTCTCATATATCCTAGAGGACGTTGATATTTTCAAGGATCTCCATGAGGATGTTAGCTTCATGCTTGAGGATGGGAAATGATTTAATATATTGATTATAAGTGTTAATATGATTTAGGAAAATAGAGAGGGGGGGTGAATTAGTTGTTCTCAGGTCCAGATGTATAAAACAAACTTTAAAACTCTTCAACAAATCAGATCTAATAACCAACAACTACTAGGTCATTACTGATTGCATAACAGAAACATATAATAGTGTAGTCCACTTATCCAATAGCATCTAACTAGCAAAACACAGAAATGTTCAAACCAAAACATTCACACAAGTATCAACACCAGGATTTATAGTGGAAACCCAATCTGGGAAAAACCACTTTGTAACATGTTACTATTATGTTCACTCTTCTGAAGTGAGCTCGGTGAAAAGCCAACCCTATCAAAGGTTACAAACACATTGCCAAGTTTGACCCGGTTAAAAGATTTAAACCACTCCATTAAAAGTGTACATTGTTATAGGACTTACATACACTCCATTAGAATGCAACCTTGTTCAAAGGATTTATACCTATGACTGTTAGGTCAACCTCTATTAAAAGGATTTTGACTATCACAATGGTTAGAAAGTAGCAGTAATATTGATCTAAAAAACATACAACTCACTTTGCAAATATCAGATCCAATTCCATACATATATGATGGCTTACTGACTGTGAACCTTTACCATCCCCATCATTGATCTACTCAGAACTCTCTTCAAGCAATCACAACACTTCTCCTTCAGCCTTCTCTGCTTAGATAGTCAATAACATCAACAACACTTCTAGCATCCTCTCTCATACAACCTCTAGATTAGGTTTCCTTAATACTTCCTCCATTAGGTCAATACATCTTTTGCTGCTTAATCTCCTTCATAGATCTTAGGGTTAGGTCAGATTCATCGAATCTGTCCTACTTTATGTTCTTCTGCTATCCTTCTAGAAATATCTCAAATCTCTCAATAGATTTACAATAAAACATTTTACAGTGCATTAAATGCTTCCATACAATCAATAAATAAAGTCAACACATTTTACATAATCCAAGAATTCAACGATGTCGGCTAGAAATCTGAATTCTTCCTCAAATGCAAAATATTGATGCTCGGTCAATATTGTGTTCAACTTCTCAGTCTTCACTAGAAAGCTTGATCACCTCAAAAATTATTTCCTCAGCTAATACTGTCTTCCTCGGCAATTAACTGGTGTTCGGTCAACACTTAATTTACTCAGCATATGCAAGCTTGGTCAACACTAACAACACTTGGCTTAAACTAGATTTCTTCACTTTTGCTTAGTTAAGCCTACCAGTTTAGTCTTCATTCTTACTTAGATAAATAATACATTATCTTATCATTGTGCCACATAATCAAGTACTCATTGAAGTATCAAGATAACTCAACCTTTCCTTAGGTGCTATTGTTACCAACCTTGCCTTTCCCCTTAGCAACACTCAAATAGATATAGTACTTTCTTAAATAGAAACAATCTTACCAGTTAAGGTTTGACATCAATGACAATAAAATAATTGCTTCAATTGTAGTTTCCAACAATCTCCCTCTTTGGCATTGATGGAAACACCATATGAATATCACATGAATTACCAACCAATCCAAAACTTATCTATCCATCAGAAATATTTGTAATATCCTTAGCTTCATTCTGATACAGAATCAATTAGTCATGCTTGTATGACCGTCCACTAAATCTCCCCCTCTATCTTGATCTTCTAATTATGTGTATTCATCTATGATCATCTCCCTCTTTGACAAAAATGCCAAAGCAGCAACAAAAACATACATCCTGCAGATGTAGATATCATCTTTTCAGTTCAATAACAGTATTTATCCCTCTATCATCTTTGCTTATGACTGATTCTTGGCTTTGCTATGCTTTTCACAACTCTAGGGTGCTCCTAAAGTGTGACCTATTTCTGCATCAACTTGTTAGATACTCTTTGCAACATATTTGATGCAGTGCTCCTAGCTTGCCTAGGCAGCCTCAATTAGGGGAAGGACCCCTAATTTACTTCTTAGGTATTCATGAGCTTCTTTAGGTAAAGCCTTAGTTAATATGTCTGCTAGTTGTTCCTTTGTATTCACATATTCCATTTGGACCTCTTTATCTTGTACCAGTTCTCTCAAGTAATGATACTTGATGGCAATGTGTTTGGTCTTTGTGTGCATCACTGGATTCTTAGATATGTTGATAACACTTTTATTGTCACAGAAGATGACAACTAGTTCAGTGATTTCTTCTTTCATGCCTACCAGCAATTGCTTTATCCATATCAAGTTTGAATAGTTCACAACTGTAGCCACATACTCAGCTTCAGCAGTAGATTGGGAAATACAATTTTGTTTCTTGCTTGTCTAGAAGACTAATCTCTGTCCAAGAAAGAAAGCTCCACCACTAGTACTTTTTCTGTCATCTACAGTTCCTACCCAATCAGCATCTATATACACTCTCAATTCAAACTTCTCATGCTTCTTGTAGTACAATCCATAGTCAGTAGTCCCTTTCAAATATCTCATTATTCTTTTGACCGCCATCATGTGAGTTTCCTTAGGATTGGCAGAGAATCTTGCCACAATCCCAACAGCTAATGCAATATCTGGTCTGCTATGTATAGCATACTGTAGCTTTCGAATCATAGATCTATACAAAGTCTGGTTAACTTCTACAGCATCATCATTTTTAGACAACTTTTATCTAGTAGCCATGGGAGTACTTACTAGCCTTGAATCTTCCATACCAAAGGTTTTCAGTATCTCATGAACATATTTAGACTGGGTGATAAAAATCCCTTTCTCCATCTGATATACTTGTAAACCAACAAAAAATTTGATCTCCCCAAACATACTCATTTCAAATTCAGTTTGCATTTCATTTAAAAATTTCTTACACAAGGCATCTTGTCCACCAAATATAATATCATCTACAAAGATCTTAGCTAACAAGATTCCTTTACCTTCTTCATCTTTCAGGTATAGATTGCTTGTGTCATTTGTCCTTGAGAATCCAATCTGTATCACGTAGTGGTGCAGTCTCTCATACCATGCTCTGGGAGCTTGCTTCAATCCATACAGTGCTTTATTCAGTTTGCAAACCATGTGTCTTTTGTTTGGATCAACAAATCTTTCTGGTTGTTCAATATACACTTCTTCTTTAATATACCATTTAAAAATGTAGACTTAACATCCATTTGGTATACCTTGAAATATTTATAGGCATCATATGCAAGAAGAGTTCTTACTCCTTCCAATATTGCTACAGGGGCAAATGTCTCCCCATAATCTATTCCTTCTTCTTGTGTGTATCATTTGCATACCAGCCTAGCTTTGTTTCTTGTTATTTGACCATGCTCATTCAGCTTATTATGAAATACCCACTTTGTCCCAATGACATTCTTATTTTCTGGTCTTGGCACCAGAGTCCAGGCATCATTCTTCTCTATCTAGTCTATCTCTTCATTCATTGCTTCTATCCAGTCTTCATTTTCTAATGCCTCCTTTGTTGTCTTAGGCTCAAATTCACATAGTAAACATGTTGGATCTCTTGCCTTTCTTCTAGTCAAAATTCTAGTATCTTTATCTCCAATAATCTGTCCAGGCTTGTGATGTCTCCTTACATATTGTGCTAGAACAGGTTCTACTCTCCTTTCATTTTTCTCATCAAGCTCACCAACAAGATTGTCAAATTCAACTTCTGAATGCTCAGCAACCTCTCCCTGCTATTCGGCAGCTTCTTCCTGTCACTCGGCACATTCTTCTTCTCTCTCGGCATTGTTTTCCTAATGCTCGGCATTGCTTACCCGAGACTTAGCATCAAGCGAAATTTTTTCACTAGCCTCTCCTTCTTCTATATACACAAAAGATCTATAATCTTCTAGTTCTCTTTTACTGTCAACTTCATTTTTCTCTACATACTCATCAACTTTGACATTCACACTTTCCACAATTTTGTTAGTGTTAGAGTTCAAACACTTGTAAGCTTTACTTTTTGTGGAATAGCCTAGGAATATACCCTCATTGCTTTTAGCATCAAATTTTCCATTCCTATTGTCCTTTAATATGTAGCATTTACTTCCAAAAATTCTAAAGTACTTTACATTAGGTGCATACCCATGCCACAACTCATAAGGTGTCAGATTATTACCTTTTTTTATCTGTACTTAGTTAAGAGTATAAACAGATGTACTTACAACTTCTTTCCAATACTTTTGTGCAACATTCTTTTCAATCATTAATTTCCTTACACAATCTAAGATAGATTTGTTCCTTCTCTCTGCTATACCGTTCTGTGGAGGAGTTCTAGGTGTAGACATCTATCTTTTGATCCCTCTATCATTGCAAAATAGATTAAATTCATTGGATATAAATTCTCCACCTTGGTCAAATCTCAGTACTTCAGGTTCCTACATGTCTCCTTTTCAATCTTAGCCACATACCAATTAAAAAATTTAAAAGCATCACATTTTTCTTTTAAGAACATTACATGCATCATTCTGGTATAATCATCGACAAACAAGATAAAATATCTAGCACCACAATAGCTTTGTACACCCATTGGTCTACAAAGGTCAGTATGAACCAAATCTAATGTATTCTCAGAAGTAAAAGTTTTGCTCTTGAAACTAGACTTTGTCATCTTACCCAACTAACATTCTTTGCACATTACATTCTCAAGTTTCTTCAATCTAGGTAGACCTCTCACTTTCTTTTTTTTTTACTAATTTCTACCAGATTATCAAAGTTAACATGACATAGCTTCTTATGCCATAACCAAATATCATCAAGTTGTGCAATCATACATGTTTCTTCAAATAGGTCTAGATAGAACAAATTACCTCTTGTCTGTTCTCCACTTCCAATCAGTTCACTAGTGGCATTAAATATTTTAGCCTTTCTGTGATGAAATTCCACTTAGTAGCCAGTGCTATTAAGTTGTGCAACACTCAGCAAATTATAGTTAAGATCCTCAACCCAATAAGCATTTTCACAAGTGATCTTATTAGTCAGCTTAATCAATCCTTTTCCTCTAATAGGACACATGCATCATTACCAAATTTCACACTCCTGCCTTTATAATAATCTAAGGTGTCAAACTTACTCTTATCTCTAGTCATATGATGTGAACAACCACTGTCAATAATCTATTTATCATTTTTGTTTACATAAGATATCAATGCAATTTTCTCATCCTCATCAGATCCATCTTTCATTGCAACATAGACAACCTCAATTTCAAAATCATCACTATCAGTGTCAGTCTCTTGTTTGGCAATATAGCAGGATTTCTTACCTTTTCCTTTATAGTCCTTGTATCTTTGGTAACCTCTATCTTCTCTTTTGTCTTTATGCTTGATGTCTCTTTCTTCATCCTTATCATCCCTGTCAGGACATCTAGCAGCTATATGACCAACTTTATGACATGAAAAACATATAATAGGGAGTTTACCTTTGTACCTTTATTTTCCCCTTTTCAGTCTTCTAGCCATAAGAGCTTCTAGATCCTCAAGTTCTTCATCAAATGTGTCACTGTCACTTTCACTTTCACTTTTGCATCTTTCTTTTTCCTTCTTTGACTTACTCATAACCATTTGTGACTTAAAAGAAGATTCAATATTACCAACAGTGAAGTTATCATAGTTAGAAAGTTCAAAAGGAGTGAGCTTACCAGCCAAACTTTCTAAAGTAAGAGCATTTGTAGGGTTACATCTAGATTCCTAAATTATTGAAATTTTGATGGCATAGATAGGACGTAGAGTTCTCAATACTTTTCCTATTATAGTTTCATCATCAATAGTTCCATTTTCTCCTCTAATAGCATTTACAACTTCTTTTATTCTACCACAATATTGTGCAATATTATCACCTTCTTGCATTCTCATTTCATCAAATTTACCTCTTAGGCTCTCGGCTTTTGCTCTCAACACATTTATGTCACCACCATATATGTTTGCAAGGCTGTCCCACATTTGCTTTGCATTACTGCAGTCTTTGATGTCTTCAAATTTTGAATAACTTAGGGTAGACACAATCTCCAACATTGCTTGGTTGTGCTCTTGTTTAGCTTTCATTTCCTCAATAGTTAGAGGTGCAACAGGTGTGACATAGTCATGCTCAACATAATACTTTGCAGAATCACCAATACCGGCTAGATGCAGCTTCATCAAGCTTTGTCATGCGGGGAAGTTATCCTTATTCAACTTTGGTACCTCCTTCTTATACATCCTGATCATTTGCTTCAAGTACCTTCAAACTTGTTCTCTATAAGCACCAACAGCTCTGATACCAATTGTTAATATGATTTAGAACAACAGAGAGGGGAGGCAAATCAGTTGTTCTCAGGTCCAGATGTATAAAACAAACTTTAAAACTCTTCAACAAATCAGATCTAATAACCAATAGCTACTCGGTCAATACTGATTGCATAACAGAAACATATAACAGTGTGGTCCACTTATCCAATAGCATCTAACTTGCAAAATATGGAAATGTTCAAACCAAAACATTCACACAAGTATCAACACCAGGATTTATAGTGGAAACCCAATTTCGGAAACCACTTTGTAACATGTTACTATTATGTTCACTCTTCTGAAGTGAGATCAGTGAAAATTCAACCCTGTCAAAGGTTACAAACACACTATCAGGTGTGCCCCAGTTAAAGGATTTAAACCACTATGTTAAAAGTGCGCCTTGTTATAGGACTTATATACACTCCATTTGAATGCAACCTTGTTCAAAGGATTTATACCTATGACTGTTAGGTCAACCTCTGTTAAAAGGATTTTGACAATTACAATGGTTAGAAAGTAGTAGTAATATTGATCTAAAAAACATACAAATCACTTTGCAAATATTAGATCCAATTCCATACATATATGCTAGCTTACTGACTATGAACCTTTACCATCCCCATCACTGATCTACTCAAAAGTCTCTTCAAGTAATCACAACACTTCTCCTTCAGCCTTCTCTGCTTAGATAGTCAATAACATCAACAACACTTCCAGTATCCTCTCTCATACAACCTCTAGCTTAGGTTTCCTTAATACTTCCTCCATTAGGTCAATACATCTTTTGCTGCTTAATCTCCTTCGTAGATCTTAGGGTTAGGTCAGATTCATTGAATCTATCCTACTTTATGTTCTTCGGCTATCCTTCTAGAAATATCTCAAATCTCTTAATAGATTTACAATAAAATGTTTTACAGTGCATTAAATGATTTCATACAATCAATAAATAAAGTCAACATGTTTTACATAATCCAAGAATTCAATGATGTCGGCTGGAAATCTAAATTCTTCCTCAAATGCAAAATACTAACGCTCGGTCAATACTGTGTTCAACTTCTCAGTCTTCACTAGAAAGCTCGGTCACCTCAAAAATTATTTCCTTGGCTAATACTATCTTCCTTGGTAATTAACTGGTATTCGGTCAACACTAAATTTACTCGGCATATGCTAGCTCGGTCGACACTAACAACACTCAGCTTAAACTAGATTTCTTCACTTTTGCTTGGTTAAGCCAACCAATTTAGTCTTCATTCTTACTTAGATAAACAATACATTATCTTATCATTGTGTCACATAATCAAGTACTCATTGAAGTATCAAGATAACTCAACCTTTCCTTAGGTGCTATTGTTACCAACATTGCCTTTCCCCTTAGCAACACTCAAATAATATAGTACTTTCTTAAATAGAAACAATCTTACCAGTTAAGGTTTGACATCAATGAAAATACAACAATTGCTTCAATTGCAGTTTCCAACAATAAGAGTCTACTATTTTATTACACAATAATTTTCTATTAGATAGATCCTGCTTCTAATTTTCCATGTTCTTGTCAAAACATTGCAACCTCACCTATTGTTGGATTACGGAGAGGGGGGTGAATCAGTAATCCTGATCACAAATACCTTAAAATACTTTTCTCTAATTAACTCTATAAAAAAAAAGGTTCACTATTTACTGACAATAATAAATAAACTATATCAATTAGTAAATCATCCACACAAATCATTCACTATGTATAACACCAATATTTAACATGGAAACCCAACTTTGGGAAAAACCACTATGGGATTTGTCACCCACTAAGAAAATACTTTTCTTAAGTATGTCCGGTTAAGAGCCAATCTGGTTAAAGATTACAAAACACAATGTTAAGTGCGACCCCATTAAGGGATTTACCTCAGATCTATTAGGATCTTAACTCTATTAGGAGTGGCCTTGTTAGAGGGCTTTAAACACTCTTTTTGAATGTCACATTTCTCAAGGATTTACAATAAGACTGTTAAGTCCACTCTGTTAAGAGATTTCTCTATTAAAAATTCTAGTAAGCAATAATAATAAAAATGACATGTAGATGTGCAACTATCTTTGCTCAATCAGATCCTTGTGCACTCTTTAATCTTCACTTCAATTCTTCATCTTCCACTGGTATCAACACTTCATCAAATCATTGTTTTCCCGCTCAAAATCTCTTTGTTCCTTCTTCTATGCAATAGTCGGCAACCCTTCAACTATTTAGTTTGCCATCCATTTTTCCATACAAGATCATCCTTTAAGTAATTTTCACCTCTTAATCTCATCTATTAGTTTTTCCTTCAATCAATATTAACCATTCATTTCATTATACCTTGAAATCAAATCTTGGTAACACATTTCCTTTTCACCTAGGAACTTGAACTTTTCTAGAAACTTGTTCCATCTCTTTTTCCCGCTTAGATCTTTCCATAGATCTTCATCTTGATTTTTCATAATCGTAGATCTCTTGTAACTAACTTTCCTCATCATCATGATCATCCAGCTCGGCATAGCTAATCATTAAATGTTGATTCCATCCATATTTAATAACTTTTTCTTGCTCGGTGCCCTTCACTTGGAATTTTGGTTAACTGCTTGGTGCCTAAACCTTTCTGCTTTACCAATTGACCTATCTTTTTACCTTTACCTTACTGAGTGACTTTACCACCTCAGTAGCCAAAACAAATTTACTTATCGATTTGTCAAAACTATATCACCATACTTTAGCGACTTAACATAATCATATGTTAGGTAGAAAACAATTATATCAATATAATAAAATCATTGTCTGATCTATATCAATTTCCCATTTAAGTTCTACATCTTCATAACTTCTCATTTCTTCTTCTCCTTAACTCATTCATCTTTTATCATTACCGAATGATATGGAAACATAATATAAATCAGAAATCAATTGCTTGACATCAATGACAAGACTATAACTGATCTAACCTTTCTATAATCATTTATTCCTCTCTTATTGGTCATTCTTCATCATCAACTCCATCACATAATCATTCTTCAACA
Organism: Chamaecyparis obtusa; assembly: GCA_027943335.1. Lineage (NCBI taxonomy): Eukaryota > Viridiplantae > Streptophyta > Pinopsida > Cupressales > Cupressaceae > Chamaecyparis > Chamaecyparis obtusa. The sequence goes on along the minus strand of BSBK01005047.1, from coordinate 803,562 downwards.
TTATTATCAGTTATGATAAAAATCTCCCTCTTTGGCATTGATGGAAATACTAACAAATTCAGTGTTCAATTAATGATGGTACACTTCAATGTCATTCATATTTTGTACTCCCTATGAGTAGTAACTTCTTCTTTTCTGATCTTCCATCTGTAGTCTTTCTCTTTCTGATTCTATCAACAACATTCTCTTATACATTTCATCTTCCTTGTATAATTGTCTGATTTGTCTCCCTCTTACTCTATCAATCTCTCTCATGATAATCTATCATCAATTACCATTCTTCATTATGTGTTCATCTCCATGATATTATCCCTCTTTAGTAAACATCTCCCTCTAACATCTAAATTTTTGTATTCATCTCCCTCTTTGACAACAATGCCAAAGAAACATAAACTTCTCAAATATACCTCAAGTATAAAGATTTTTCATTACAGTCACAAACTTTCTTTTTCACAACTTCAGGCTTCACCTAAATAGTGAAATACTAACATCAACTCACAAGATAGATATTCTATTGAGTTCTTGAACTGATGCAGCTTGCATCTTTCCTTAATGTACATTGGATAGGGGAAGAAACCCTAACTTACCTCGGAGATACTCAAAAGCATCCTTTGATAATGGCTTAGTAAATATATCAGCTATTTTCTCCGTAGAATTCACATATTCCAATGTCACATGCTTATCATGTACTTGCTCTCTCAAGAAGTGATACTTAATAGATATATGCTTTGTCTTAGAATGCATCATAGGGTTTTTTGATATGTTGATAGCAGTGGTGTTATCACAATAGATTGTAATAGGATCAATAATTTCTTCATGCATGCCTTCCAGTAGTTGTTTAATCCATACAATATTAGAATAATTGATAGTTGTTGCCACATACTTAGCTTCAACAGTAGATTGTGAAATACAGCTTTGTTTCTCACTTAACCATGTCACTAGCCTTTCTCCTAAAAAGAAAGATCTTCCACTAGTGCTTTTTCATCAATATTTATTGCCCAGAAAACATTAGTATAAACCTTAAGATCAAAATTTCCTCCTCTTGTGTATAATAGACCGAAATCTTCAGTCTCTTTTAAATATCTGAATATCCTCTTAACTGTAGACAAATGTGTTTCCTTAGAGTTTGTTGAATGTTGGAAATTGCAATTGAAGCAATTGTTGTATTGTCATTGATGTCAAACCTTAACTGGTAAGATTGCTGCTATCTAAGAAAGTACTATATCTATTTGATTTTTGAGAAGGATTAGGGCAAAGGTGATAACAATAGCACCTAAGGAAAGGTTGAGTTATCTTGATACTTCAATGGGTACTTGATTATGTGGCACAATGATAAGATAATCTATTGCTTATCTAAGTGAGAAGAAAGACTAAACAAGTAGGCTTAACTAAGCAAAAGTGAAGAAATCCAGTTTAAGCCAAGTGATGTTAGTGTCGACCGAGCCAATATATGCTGAGTAAATTCGGTGTTGACCGAACATCAGTTTATTGTCGAGGAAGCCAGTATTAGCTGAGGAAACATATTCAGTGGTGACCGGGCTATGGAGTGATGACCAAGGAGTTGAACACAATATTGACCGAGCCTCAGTAATTTACATTTGAGGAAGAATTCAGATTCCTAGTCGACATAGTTGAATTCTTGGATTATGTAAATCATGTTGACTTTATTTATTGAATGTATGGAAGCATTTAATGCACTGTAAACCATTTTATTGTAATTCCATAAAGAGATTAGAGATGTTTCTAGAAGGATGGATGAAGAACATAATTTTGGAAGGATTCGATGAATCTGACCTAACCCTAAAATCTACAAGGGAGATTAAGTGGCAAAAGTTGGATCAACCTATTGAAGAGGTATTAAGGAAACCTATGTGTGAGGTTGAAGCAGTATGCTGGAGTTGTTATTGTTATTGACTGAATAAGTAGAAAAGGCTGAAGGAGGAGTTGTGATTGCTTCAAGGGATTTCTGAGCAGATCAGTGATGGAGATGGAAATGGATATCAGTCAATAAGCTAGCATATATATTTAAGAATTGGATTTGTTATTTGCAAAGTGAGTTGTATGTTTTCATATCAAACACTGTTGTTACTTTCTAACCATTGTATCAATTTAAATCCTTTAATCAAGGTTGACCTAACAGTCATTGTATAAATCCTTTAATCAAGGTTACATTCTAATGGAATGTACTTAAGTCCTTTAACAAGGCGCACTCCTAACAAGGTGATTGAAATCGTTTAATCGGGTCACACCTAGCAGTATGTTTGTAAACCTTTGACAGGGTTGTCTTTTCACAAAGCTCACTTCAGAAGAGTGAAAATACCAGTAGCATGTTACAAAGTGATTTTTTCCCAAATTGGGTTTCCACTATAAATCCTGGTGTTAATGCTTGTGTGAATGTTTTGTTTGGACATTTATGTGTTTTGCAAGTTAAATACTACTAGATAGTGGACTACATTGTTATATGTTTCTGGCATACATTCTGTATTGGTCGAGTAGCTGTTGGTTGTTAGATCTGAGTTGTTGAAGTGTTTAAAAGTTTATATTATACATCTGGACCTGAGAACAACTGATTCACCCCCCCCCCCTCTCTATTGTTCTAAATCATATGAATAATTGGTATCAGAGTTGTTGGTGCTTACAAAGAACAAGTTTAAAGGTACTTCAAGTAAATGATCAGGATGTATAAGAAGGAGGTACCGAAGCTAAATAAGGAGAACTTCCCTGCATGGCAGAGTCTGATGAAACTGCATCTATCTGGTATTGGTGACTCAGTGAAATATTATATTGAACATGAATATGTTACACCTGTTGCACCTCTGACTGCTAAGGAGATGAGAGATAAACAAGAGCACAATCAAGCAATGTTAGAGATTGCATCTACCTTAAGCTATCCTGAATTTGAAGACATCAAAGATTGCACAAATGCAAAGAAAATGTGGGACACTCTTGCAAACATCTATGGTGGTGACATAAATGTACTAAGGGAAAAATTTGAAAGCCTGAGAGGTAATTTGTTCTATCTAGACCTATCTAAAGAGACATGTTTGGTTGCACAACTTGATGATATATTGTTATGGCATAAGCAGCTATGTCATGTTAACTTTGATAATCTGATAGATATTAGTAAAAAGAAGAAAGTAAAAGGACTTTCGAGATTGAAGAAACCTGATAATGTAATGTGTAAACAATGTCAGTTGGGTAAGATGACAAAGTCTAGTTTCAAGAGCAAGACTTTTACTTTTGAAAATGCTTTAGATTTGGTTCATACTGACCTTTGTGGACCTATGGGTGTACAAAGCTATTGTGGTGCTAGATATTTTATTCTATTTGTTGATGATTACACCAGAATTATGACTGTGATGTTTTTAAAAGAAAAATCTGATGCATTTCAATTTTTGAAGTGGTATTTAGCTAAGGTTGAAAAGGAGACAGGTAGGAACCTGAAGTTTCTGAGATCTGACTGAGGTGGAAAATTCATATGAAATAAGTTCAATTTATTCTACAATGATAGAGGAATCAAGAGACAGATGTCTACACCTAGAACACCTCCATAGAGCAGTATAGCAAAGAGAAGGAATAGATCTATCATGGATTGTGCAAGAACACTAATGATCAAGAAGAATGTTGCAAAAAAGTACTGAAAAGAAGTTGTAAGTATAGCTGTTTATACCCTAAACTGAGTACAGATCAAAAAAGGTACAAATGTTACACCTTATGAGTTATGGCACGAGTATGCACCTAATGTAAAGTACTTTAGAATTTTTGGGAGCAAATGCTATATACTAAAAGATAGTAGGAATGGAAAGTTTGAAGCTAAAAGTGATGAGGGCATATTCCTAGGTTATTCCACAAAGAGTAAAGCTTACAAGTGTTTTAACTCTAACACTAACAAAATTGTGGAAAGTGTAAATGTGAAGGTTGATGAATATGCAAAGAAAGATGAATAGGAGAGCAAGAGAGAACCAAAAGATTATAGATCTTTTATCTATATAGAAGAATGAGAGGCAAGTGACACACTTGCACCTAATGCAAAGTCTCAGGTAAGCAATGTCGAGCATCAGGGAAATAATGTTGAACAACAAGAAGGAAATTCCAAGCAACAAGAGGATGTTGCCAAGTATCAAGAAGAGGTTTTCAAGCTATCAAAAGTTGAATCTAACAATCTTATTGGTGAACCTGAAGAGCAAGGAGAAAAGAAATCAGAACCTATTTTGGCATAGAATGTAAGGAGACATCACAAGCCTAAACAAATCATTGGAGACAAAGAAACTAGAGTTTTGACTAGAAACAAGTTAAGAGACCCTACATGTTTATTGTGTGAATTCGAGCTTGAGACAATGAGGGAGGTGTTGGTTGTTCCCTTTGATCTTCAAAACCTGTAGATTTATACTTTGATGTATAACTATAATGAAAATTTGACTCTATCACCACTCCAAAGTCTACAAGGAAGAGGGCCAATTAACAAGGATTAAGGAGATCCTCCTACACTTTGAGCCTCAATGCTCAGGCGGGTGTACCCTTGACTCACTTCTCCAAAAGATTCTCTAAACAATATATAACTATACCCTTTACTATCTGATTGAAAGGTTTATCATTTAATTATGTGTGTGTGATTGCTGATGATGGATTGCTTCCAGAGAATGGATCAGTGCCTTATCCCAGGGCATAGAGTCACTTAACAACCTATATCACCCTAAAACCTTAACTCAAATATATATAGACTCAGAGTAAGTGCTTTTCCTATTACTCCCCTCACTCACATATCAGGACATCAAATCCTTATCTTTCCATGAACTCACTGAACTTACCTTAAAGACTTTAATCCTAACTTTGTTAGGAACTCAAAGATAACCCCAAAATACTCTTTGTTTACCATATGCTAACCCACTTTGTGCAATCAACATATATGAGCTCAAGAGCAAAACAAAAAGACATACACCAATATGAGATTTATTCCAAAAATATTCTCACTAAGACTTGCAGAATCAATATATTACCAAATGACAAAATGCACAAAGGAAACAAACCCTAAATCCAAGCTCTCCTTGTTCAAATTTTCACTATCAACAATCTGGGACCAAAACCAAAAGAGTTGGAACCCCTGCAAACTAAAAAAGTCTACAACTTATACCCCCTAGTCATCTTGGAAATTTGCAACAAGCTATGGATGACTAGGGTTAGGGTTTCAACCACCCAACCTGCTAGAAACAATCATGAATTTAATTCAGGGGCAAGAAACACATCCAATCTAGGAAAGAGGAAATCCCGAACTGATCCTTAATTATGAAAGTCTTCTCTACAGGTACAAAGGATCACAAAACCAGGCTCAAAAGGACACCCTGCAACATGCCTTGAGCCACACTTGCAATGTACATGCTCTACAAATGAGTACTAGACATCCTGGACCACATTGCAAATGGCGAACCAATCGCTTCTCACCAAACAGGGTCATTTCTACATTGAATTCCATAAAAATGGTACCCTCTATCGCTGGAAACCCTCAAAAATTCAAATTTGAATCCCAATAGTTACTTCTTTGGCGCCAGTGGCACATCGACAGTCCTCGTTCAAATCTCTGTCAACCTTAAGTCCTGACCGTAGATCCTCCTATCTTCCCGGGTTCATGACTTTAACTCATCCAGGCACCTCAGGTTACTTTCAGTGAACACACGACAAAGGAAAATTCTAGTCACAGAATGAAAGTCTAAACCCTAGTTAGATTCAGTGAACACATGACTACACATGTCAAAATAACCCCTTAAGTCATCTGGCGAACTGGTGACTGAAGACATTTTGCCAGTTCACAGAAATAATAGCACTGCCGCTAAAACATCACGCGAACCAGCGACAGGAAGAAGATTTTGTCAAGCTGCCAAATATTTATCCACGCCACCAAAAACACCAAGAAATTCAACCGGGCCCACGCAGGAAGATCCACGACCGTCTCATAATCTCATAGGTCTGACACACTTCATAAGCTTTTACGCCAACCGTTGATTTTATACGGATGTCAGGTCCCACCGCAATTCCACATCACCATTCGGCTCAACCAACTAAAAATTTACACATCAGTGCCACCGAGCAGACAGGTCCCACCACAATTATCCACCAACGGGCCCAAAGCAACAGATGTCAGCCGGTTGCATGGTCGCATGTCAGAAAACTCTGACATGCAATCATGCGGCAACCAATAAAACATGCACCTTCACTTCCATTCTGACACCGGGACCACCACTTGTAGCAAACAAGATCAACGGTAGGCACATGATCGCATGACATGAGAATATTCTTTACGATCACACACCCGTCATAGATCAAAAGCCTCTTAAAAATTGGGGCCCACCATTACATGACATCACGACTGCAGCAAAGTAAACCGCCAGCCAGGTCACCAGATGTTAAGGACTTAACCGCCAGAAACCAACGACCAAGAGATAACCATGAGTCGCCAAGTCACGGAATGAAAAACTTAACCGCCAGGCAGCTGAACATCAGGAAGAACTGGGACCCATGCAGACAGGTGGCAAGCAGTCGCATGATCGCATGTCAGAAAAGTCTGACATGCGGCCATGTGACGACCAATCATTTTGAAACCTTTGAAGACCCGAGCCCACCATCCATCACACTTGCGCAGTTAGGACTGACAAACAAGGAGTGTTGGCAAGAGGAAAGAAATGTGAGGTTGAAAACACACAAAGTTTTCAACACAGCGAAAGACTTAAAACACATAGAGTTTTCGACGCCAAAAGATAAGCGCACAAAAGCTGGAAGGCACAAGGTCGAAAACAATGAAGGTTTTCACACAGACCGAAAACATCATGGATTTTCAAAAACATTGTGGGTTTTCAACACTATGGAAAATTTTGAAATTTTTTCCTGCTGACCTTAGAACTTGAAAAACTTCCTGGATTTTGCGATTCAGCATGTGCAATCAGAGCTGGAGCAAGGTGACATATTGAAGAACATAGGGCTGAGGGCACTTCAAGAAAACTTACAAGGAAATGGGCCATTTTCATAGGATTTTTGCAATGACTAGAAAATGGACTAACAGTGGCTCTAGTTGGGGATGCATGGCTCTTGTAGGCATGGCAAGGACCTAGAATCACTGGTTAAAGCAGACCATCCCACTAGATAAAATCATAGACAGAAAGGAACAAGCAAGGCAAGACAAGCAACCAGACCAAAAATTGAAAGACCAAGGCAAAACAGGGCAGGGGCAAGCAACCTATATACAGAGATCTACAAAATGTACAACCCTAACTACTATTCATGGAAAATAGAGTACTTCAAATGAAGTACTGCTTCAAGAATTGTCCATGAATTGGCAACTCTTGAATATCACCATTAAAATCCTTGATGATGTAAGAATCTTGGCCCCATTTCTCATGAATCAGATATGGCCCTAACCAGATGGGATCAAATTTACCATGCTTCCCCTTATCCTCCAATCTGGGATTCCAAACTAACACCAAATCACCAGGTTCAAACTTCCTATCAACAGTCCTTTTATCATATAAATGCTTAACCTGCAACTGCAATTTGGCATTCCTTGCAACTGATTCTCTTCTAGTTTCATCCAACTTAATGAGGTCCTCAATTCTCAACTGCATTTCATCATCAATGTCATCATCATATAACTGCACAAACTTGTACATCTCCAATAAGTTATTCTGAGGCATTCTAGCATGAATTCCGTATACTAAGTCAAATGGTGCACAACCAATTGCCCTCTTCACAGTTACCCTATCAGCCCATAAAGATAATGGCAACTTTGAATTCCATGCCCTCTTATTTTTCTCAAGGATTCTCTTCAAGATCTTAATTAGACTCTTATTAGTAGATTATGCCTGACCATTTCCTTATGGATGATAAGATGAGGAATTAGAAATCTGAATTCCCAAACCTTTGCAAAAGTCCTTATATTCGGCAGACCTGAAGCACATAGCATTATCACTCACTATCCTCTCAGGGCACCCAAACCTTGTAATAATATTATTCATCAGAAAGTCAATTACCACCCTGCTAGTTGCATTCCTTGTAGGTATAGCTTCTACCCACTTTGTAAAGTAATCAGTGGTAACTAAGATCCATGAATGTCCTCCACTTGACTTGTTTGGTATCTCCCCTATGAAATCAATTCCCCATTGTTGGAAAGGAGCCTGAACTTCTATTGGCTTTAATGGTCCATTACCTAAAAACTTAAGCTTACCAGAGAACCTTTGACAAGCATTACATCTCCTTACCAACTGTTTTGCATCCTTAAAGATTGTGGGCCACCAAAATCCTTCTCTCAAGATCTTATGAGCAGTTGTTTTACCCATATAATGTCCACCACAAACTCCCGCATGCATCTCCTTCAACAATACATTAGCTTGATTCTCATCTACACATTTCAATAGTATGCAATCCAAATTTTTTCTATACAACTTACATTTCACAATTACATACTTGATGGCTTGTAACTTCAATGTCCTCTTTTGATTATCATTTATACTATCTGGACACCTCATGTTTCTCAAATAGTAAATAATATCCTGATACCAAATACAATCATCCATATCACATGTATAATCAATTTCAGAATGATTTACCTGGTTTGCATCTAGATTGGATTGAGCCATCAGTTTTGCCAATCCTTGATCTCTAACAAACTTAGTGATCTGGATCTCAACATTGAATTCCTGGATCCTATTGATCCATCTGCACCTTCTTCCAGACACCTCTTGCTGTGAGAAAATATCCTTCACAGCCGCACTTGGCACAAAAGCAATCACAATTGCTCCCATCAAGTAACACCTAAAAGCCTTAATTTCTTTCACAAGTGCATAAGCATGTTTCTCATTTATGTCATACTTTAATTCTGCAGCCTGCAAAGATTTACTGAAAAATGCAATAGGCTGCTCGAAACCATCCTTATTCTTTTGTAACAAAACTACAGAAATAGTATGAAAAGATGAAAAGGAAAAGATATGCATTGGTACATTATAATCAGGTGCCATAAGCACCGATGCATCTTTGATAGCCTGCTTGATATTCTTGAAGGCCTCATCAGGCTCACCCTCCCAATTGATTACAGATCCCTTCTTCAACATCTTGGAAATAGGTCTAGTAACCTCTGCAAAGTTTGTCACAAACCTCCTTAAAAAATTGACCTGACCAAAGAAGGACTGAATCCCTTTAACATTCTTTGGTCTCTGAATTTTATCAATGGCTGCTACCCTCTCAGGGTCAATTCTCACTCCTTGCTTCCCAACTAAGTGGCCAAGAAACTTACCTTCTATGACACCAAAAGCACATTTCCTTAGGTTCAAAGAAATGCCAAATTCTAAGGCCCTCACAAATATTTTTTCTAAATGAGCACAATGGTCCTCTTCCCTCTTGGAATAGGCAGTTAAATCATCCTGATACACAACAAGGAAAGCATTGATAAAATTTGAAAAGGCAACATCCATTGCGCTCTGAAAAGTAGCACTAGCATTTGTGAGACCAAAAGGCATTCTCACATAGACATATGTTCCCCAAGGTGTTGTAAAGGTTGTCTTGAATTGTTCTGATTTCTTGACAATGACCTGATTGTAGCCAGAGAAACCATCCATCATTGACATCAATTCTAATCTGGTTACTCTCTGCACCATAGCCTCCATATTGGGCAAACAATAATTATCTTTCAATGAGTTGATGTTCAAATTCCTGAAGTCCACACAAAGTCCGATGTCACCATTCTTTTTTCTTACAGGAACAAGGTTTGACACCCAAGAAGAATGCCTTATAGGCTTGATAATTCCAGCATCTCTCAACTTCATTAATTCTTCTTGCATCTTGGGTGCCAAAGTAGGATTAATAGGCCTTTGTTTTTGCCAGAAAGGTTTAGCATCTTCTTTCAATGGAATAACATGCTGAAATAAATCCTCTTTATAAACCTTTAGGTCATCATATGACCATGCAAAAACATGCCTGAATTTCCTCAATAATTCAATCAAAGGTCTCCCTACCTTTTGAGATATATTGTAATACCCCTCTAACCCTAATATAAGTTTTGCATTTTTGAAAGAATTAAGATCCTTCAATGTTTTCTTACAGCTTAAGCTGTACATGATACTTGTTTGATATATTCTTATAGTTGTTTATAATAATTTCATAAGCTAGTACTCAATGATTTTAATATCAGACATACTATCTAAAGGTATCATTTTTGTATGTATGTATTGAGTACCTACAAGACCTTTATGAACATAGTTAGGATGTTATATGATATGTACTTGATAGATATATATAAGTGGTTATTTATATTTTCTTCTATTAAGGTTACCTTGGATGAATCTTGTATCTCACTTGATGATTTGATTATGTTAATTTATTATTAGTATTGATAAGAGACTAACACAATGCTTGAGATTCTAACCTTCATTATGATGATGCTACATGCTTTGAGTGTATATATATACATGATGTGTTTTCATGATTTAGGATGAAGTCTTAGTTACTCACATAGCTGAGGTCCACACGATGTATCGATCCTGGTCATATGTCTGCAATGTTTTCTTTTATATGTATATCCGTGCATATGTATTTCTTCTTTGTGATGCAGGCTTGCAGGTACTGGGTATCGACTTCACCTAGCTTCACAGGTCTGAGCATGCCCTCAAATCCTCGATGGTTGTTGTTATGGAGATAGTACTAAGGCCCCTACATGAGTCTACCTTTGTCATTATTCCAATTTGGGAATATTAGGGTTCCTTCTTTGTCAGTCAACCTTTGGGTCAAAAACCCAGATCCAACACACCCGGTTGGGCATGGTTGTAGTTAGTGCCTTGTGACCACTTGAATTCATTTGGTTGTATGATTTGTTTACTCATTTTATTTATTTCTCCTTCTTGGTATGATTCTTAGTTAATCTTTCTATGTTGTGTTTCAGGAGTTTGGCTTGACTTTCCTTGTTGACTTTGGTTGACCTTGTTTGATCTTATGGTTTTCTCGATATGTTTCATAAATGATTTGTATGGCATCTTTGGATGATTAGATTTATTTTGAGGCATGTGATTTTATTCTACCTCAGTGTTATATCCTATAGCAATTATAAATAGGTAATAATATTGTGATCTATTACTTCATAATCTTATAGATTATAGTGTTTGGTATTTGGCATGTATCTATATAAATATAAATATATATATATATATATATATATATATATATATATGGGTGCACACATATATGTATTTATATATATATAATTTATATGTGATTATATGTTAATTATTGTAGATATTGTTGATGGTGTATATTTTGGGATTAATGTAAAGTATAATATTATTAATAATTAAATATTAAATAATGCGAGGTATATTATTCTTAATTGTTAATTATTAATAATGAGGATAGGTTATATATATAGATATTGATGTAATTAATGATGGCATATGCATATATGTTAGGATAATATTACATATGTGTATGAATGAATACAAATAATCTTTTATTGTATATTTGAGTAATATAGTTGTATGATATTAAGTTATTTTATAATACCCTTTAGTTAAGAGTTAGTTGGGAGTTGGTTACTTTTCCTCTCAACCTTTGGAAATCTATTTATATGCACTACTTTCTCATTTGAAGGGGGGATTTTGGGGGCTGAAGCATTGAGGAGAGGATGGCCTTAATTTTTATGGTGATTTTGGAGAGAAAACTTCGAGATGTGAGGGAGACTTTGTAAGCATATGTCTTTAAGAATTTTTGGTTATCTTTGCTTTTGGGAGAGAGATATTTTTGTGAGAATTTCAAAAGTTGAGAGAGGGATTCTTTGCTGTGGATTTATTTCTTTCTTTCATGGAGATTTCTGAAAGTGGATAGGGTTTGAAGGATGCATCTCAAGTTTGGATTTGTCTTCTCTTTTGTTTCCTTCCTTCTTCGATTCAACCTTCGTAAGACATGAGGTATGGATTGAATATGTTAGTTACTTTATGTCTCTGATAGATTATGGATCTATTTATATATTATAATTATTTATTATATCTGTACTTTTAATTTCTATGATTATTTTAAAGTTTTGAGTTTTTGTTTGTAAGAATTGGCATGTGTTTTTCTAGAGTTTTTAGCAACCTATTTTTGGAGATCTATTATTATAATAATTTAAATTGCATCTAGGGTTTTACTAAATTGATTTTCTGGAAGTAAAATTCATAGATCTCAAATGGGTATCTCTCTGATTTTATTTTTAGGGTCGAATTAATGCCTTATTTTTGACATTTTGGCAGACTATGCCTGTCCATTCTCGATTCCAAATTTTCTGTCAAATGTATTCGTATGCTACAGGCTGATATGATTATATAAAAGTCTAAATTTGATATAAAATATTCTCCTAAGTCTTATCTTTCATTTTCAATTAGTTTGGAGAATTTTTATTATATTTTGTGAAAATTACAACCGTTTTAGTGAAGGCGGGTTTGAACCCTAACCAGAATTTTCTGTTTTAAACCAGAAGTCATAACTTTCTTTCCCACCATTGGATCTTCCTAAAAATAAAATTGAGAGTCCATAATTATGTTAGCTAAATCTCCACTGAAGTGATTTCATTTATTGTTTGTTTTGTGGAAGATATGGATGACTATTCTATGATGACTATTCTTTGCATTTAATCCTTGTTTGAAATAATTCAGTTTAAGAACATCATTAAGTTTTAAGGTTTCGTATGGTCACCAGAGGCTATTAGAATGTTTTTTTTGGTTAATTGGATCTATGTATACTCTGAATATGTTTATAATATCACTTGGATGTCTTCTTATATGTTTGGAACATTCTGTATGCCATATTGGGTTTAGGGTTGTCAAGTGGACTAGGGACAACATATGTTTTCCTAAACTCAATCAAATGTTGTTATGGAATTGATATGAATTTTTGATGATGGATCTGTTATGCTCTTATGATTTTTATATGTATGTTAGGGAACCTAAGTACATTAGGTGAGTGGCTCATAGTGAGGGGCCGGGGCCCTAAGTGGCTAGTACCAGGATAACCTACTATGAGTTATTTAATCAAGTGATAACCTAAATAAATGAATTGGGAATGGGAGATTATTGGAATGGGAAATTACACACTAATCAAGATTAATTGTGCCTCGCCCATGCCTTTAGTGCTAGTAAAGACTAAGGATGGGAGTGGGAGAAGGTACCTATGCGTAGGTACGACTGGATGACCTTGTCTGTACGAGAGGCATTCAGTTCCGCATGTGCCTACTTGGGGGCCGGGGCCAAGAGTGGCTAGTACCAGGACAACCCAAGGGGTGAGGGCTATGCGATGACACTCACCTAGCTTGTAGCTTAGAGTCTCTACTAAATTTGATCATGCCTCTGGTAGTCCTTGTGGTCTTCTTGTCTTTTCTTTTGTGTTGTGACTTTGGGAAAATTTTATCACCACCTTAAGAATTTCCTAGTTGTTACCTCTTGTATGGGCCTTTGGTTCTATCTCCTAGCTCGGGGGAGTGGGCCTATTGGTTCCACGTGGTTGGGTGGTTAATATTTATATCGAGGTATTGATCGTGATTTTTTGGATGATCCTAGCACATATTCCTTTCCAGATCTGCAGTTGAAGATTTCTTATTGGATATTTTAATATGTTGAGATGTACTTATGTATTTGTATTCATGTAATTTTTAATCTCCTAAAAGGAGTCTTGTAGTATTGATGCAATCTCAATTCAAAGCAATGCATAAGGGAATGGGTAGTTCTAGGTAAAAGAAAGGGAAAAGAATGTGGAATATTGGACATGTTACTAGCATTAAAAAAAAGTGTTTATGTTATTTATCCTATCCTCTTATGTTGTCCATGTGTAAAGGAAATAATCTTAAATAAAATTATATATAATGATGTATCACAACAATAATGTATTCTCTCTTGATGAAAGAATTCAAAGAGATTATTGAGAAATGATAGATTAGTGATTGGAATTATTAACAATGAATGGTTATGAAACAATGCAATAGGATAGTAATTTGATTTTAATGTTAATACTTGATTCATGTTAATGAAGTACCTAGGATGATGCCTACCTTAATGAATATTAATCTCTTACCTAAATTATTAGAGAAAAGTGATATAAAGGATAGTAGATGTAGATGAAATCAATATGAATTTATGAAATGAGTTGATAAAAGGAATAATGATGTTGGATGATTAACCTATGTTTAATAAAAGAAATAAGTTAGGGACATTTAACTTGGTGCATTAAAATGAATGTAGATCTTTTAAGCTCATGATTCCGTGAATATCTTATGCATGTAAATGGTTTATATGATGTTGCTTTAATAGCGACGTTAGGAAACCCGGGAGGACTTAAGTTGTATAAATCTTACATTCAAGTAGTAGAAAATTATTTCTTCTTTTAGAAATATGAAGTGTAATGATGAATATTATTCTAGTTAAAATAAATAAATAAAATTTTAAAAAAATTCACTACTTGCATTATATGGAGGTTTTATGTCTTGTCCTCTTGGGTTGCCTGGCGGGGCGTTACATCTGGTATCAGAGCCCTAGGTTTCTACACTGAGAACTCTAGGTCTCATAGCTCACCTATGCATAACCTTGAGTATCTTAACTTTGTCTCTTTTTAGATTATGTTGTTATGATAAAACTTGAATCTTAAGAAACGAAGGCTACCTTTCGTGTTCTTATGTTGTATTGTCTTACAAGGGCACACCCATTCCTCTATGATTGAGTTATATTTTAACAATTATTTATGTTTTTTCATAATGAGATCAATGATGTGTTAAGTGGATGTTTCCTATAATATTAATGGAATGACGAATAATTCTTGAGACTTGTGTTTATTTTCTTGAAAGGTACTGGTATCTCTAGAAGGGTCAAAAGTTAAAGGATGCTAAATATTTTGAATCTTAATTATGGTAGTAGATAATATTACCCCTTGATCATACCTATAATATAATGTTGTGCACTCTATCTTCTTACAAATACTTAGTTGAATTTTATCCTACTCAAGATATCTTAGAAATAGATTTCTTTTGGATCTTTAAAGAATGAAATGATTGTGGTAGTACTTGATAGGAATGATAGGGCAATAATTAGATTCCATGGCTAATAATATGTACCTAGGAAAGAAGTGAAAAATAATAATAATAATAAATAAATAAATTAGGAACAAATAATTTACTGTCATATGCATTTCTCTCTTTCTTTCTCTCTCCCCTCTTAAGAAATAAGTTTTGCATGACTAAAATTGTTTAGACAAGGCAATAATATATTAGGAAAATTTGTAAATACTCAATTAGGAAACCCTTGGGTGAAGGACCTATGTCCACAAGATTTTATCATAGGCTATAATTCACATTTTCATTTAGGAAGAGGAATTTTTATCCCTATCTTGGTAAGAAGTTATATCGTTTCTGCATATCTTATTAAATTGCACAAAAAGAATTTAAGATAACATAATCAAGAAATTCTAGGGAAGAGTATGTGCGATGATGGATTATCTATACTAATGATGGAAGTTGTTTTTATTAAATATATGTCTTGCAAAATGCCTAGTGAATAGTTAGGATCCTAGATGGGTATTTTGGAAACAAATTCATGTTTTGTATACATTGTGATCAACACCATAGTAGTAAGAAATTAACAACATTAAGTGATTGATCAACTATGAATAAGGAGTTGTTGTGGTAAATAAATGTTATAGAAATGTACCTTACTCAATTTCTACTTAGAACTGATGTTATCTCAAAATTTTAAAGTGTACAAGGGTAATGTTTCAAATAGGTAAAGGGTAGAAATTAAAGTTATGTACAGTAGTTAATGTTATTAATTTAGATGTTGTGGTTATGAAGAGAGTAGTAGGACTCATATACTTCTTTCTCTCTTAATGGATCTATGATCGTTATGCAATAAATAATTTGAAATAACTCTTAAGTAAATGTTATATGGAAACCTCCTGACATGCAAATTAGGGAAAAGTGCATATATAAATAGTAAGCTTTAAGAAGGGATCCCAACTTAATGAATAATGGTGTAATAAATTGTAAATTATTTAGATCTCCTCTAGGGGGTGAATGTGTTTTTGGAAATCAAGCACTACAACTATTGTGAAAGATGACTTAGAATATGTATATTGTAAAATTTGTGTGTCCTATGTCATTGGAATTCTACTTAAAGCTTTGATATAAAACTATGTGTTAATGAAAATGGTAAGTTTCAAGTATCTAGATTGTTTTATTTTCATGATTACAAAAGTAAATAAAAATTATTTGATGTATTCCCTTCATGATCATAACAAATATAAATGTTACATACCTCTCTATGTTTGGTATTCATAGCTTGTAAGGGACACAAATTTTGGACCCTATTTGTAATAAGGTCTCACAAGTTGTATTATGTAGGGTTAGATTATGTCTCAAAAGGGAAAATATATCATAAATTCTTTCTTTTTTTTTATACTAGTTACCATAGATAGGAACTTTGATATTGTGAAAGGAAGTGATAATCTTAGTTGGTAAAACATGCAATTTCCTAATATATTGATATTAGTGAGTAAACATGAATACCTTAGAGTTTCGACTTGATAACAATAATTTTGATGTAATTTCAAGTATCTTGTTAACAAACTTACTGCATAAAGTGATAGACTCACATAGGTAATTCTTTTTGAAAGTCATTACTAGTTGAATTGAGTTAATCTACACTAAAGTTGTAATAAGATAGGATTTACCAAAACTCTTGATAGGAGAAGAATGTGTGCAGTCATTAAATTAGGATCTAGAATAGTAATAATATAATTCTGTTAGATAATGTGTGATATATAGTTCACATTCCCGACTTCTAGGAGTAAGTCAAATCTTAGTGGGGGAGGATGTAATACCCCTCTAACCCTAATATAAGTTTTGCATTTTTGAAAGAATTAAGATCTTTCGATGTTTTCTTACAGCTTAAGTTGTACATGATACTTGTTTGATCTATTCCTATAGTTGTTTATAATAATTTCATAAGCTAGTACTCAATGATTTTAATATCAGACATACTATCTAAAGGTATCATTTTTGTATGTATGTATTGAGTACCTACAAGACCTTTATGAACATAGTTAGGATGTTATATGATATGTACTTGATAGATATATATAAGTGGTTATTTATATTTTCTTCTATTAAGGTTACCTTGGATGAATCTTGTATCTCACTTGATGATTTCATTATGTTAATTTATTATTAGTATTGATAAGAGACTAACAAAATGCTTGAGATTCTAACCTTCATTATGATGATGCTACATGCTTTGAGTGTATATATATACATGATGTGTTTTCATGATTTAGGACGAAGTCTTAGTTACTCACATAGCTGAGGTCCACACGATGTATCGATCCTGGTCATCTGTCTGCAATGTTTTCTTTTATATGTATATCCGTGCATATGTATTTCTTCTTTGTGATGCAAGCTTGCAGGTACCGGGTATCGACTTCACCTGGCTTCACAGGTCTGAGCATGCCCTCAAATCCTCGATGGTTGTTGTTATGGAGATAGTACTAAGGCCCCTACATGAGTCTTCCTTTGTCATTATTCCAATTTGGGAATATTAGGGTTCCTTCTTTGTCAGTCAACCTTTGGGTCAAAAACCCAGATCCAACGCACCCGGTTGGGCATGGTTGTAGTTAGTGCCTTGTGACCACTTGAATTCATTTGGTTGTATGATTTGTTTACTCATTTTATTTATTTCTCCTTCTTGGTATGATTCTTAGTTAATCTTTCTATGTTGTGTTTCAGGAGTTTGGCTTGACTTTCCTTGTTGACTTTGGTTGACCTTGTTTGATCTTATGGTTTTCTCGATATGTTTCATAGATGATTTGTATGGCCTCTTTGGATGATTAGATTTATTTTGAGGCATGTGATTTTATTCTACCTCAGTGTTATATCATATAGCAATTATAAATAGGTAATAATATTGTGATCTATTACTTCATAATCTTATAGATTATAGTGTTTGGTATTTGGCATGTATCTATATAAATATAAATATAAATATATATATATATATATATATATATATATATATATATATATATATATGGGTGCACACATATATGTATTTATATATATATAATTTATATGTGATTATATGTTAATTATTGTAGATATTGTTGATGGTGTATATTTTGGGATTAATGTAAAGTATAATATTATTAATAATTAAATATTAAATAATGCGAGGTATATTATTCTTAATTGTTAATTATTAATAATGAGGATAGGTTATATATATAGATATTGATGTAATTAATGATGGCATATGCATATATGTTAGGATAATATTACATATGTGTATGAATGAATACAAATAATCTTTTATTGTATATTTGAGTAATATAGTTGTATGATATTAAGTTATTTTATAATACCCTTTAGTTAAGAGTTAGTTGGGAGTTGGTTACTTTTCCTCTCAACCTTTGGAAATCTATTTATATGCACTATTTTCTCATTTGAAGGGGGGGATTTTGGGGGCTGAAGCATTGAGGAGAGGATGGCCTTAATTTTCATGGTGATTTTGGAGAGAAAACTTCGAGATGTGAGGGAGACTTTGTAAGCATATGTCTTTAAGAATTTTTGGTTATCTTTGCTTTTGGGAGAGAGATATTTTTGTGAGAATTTCAAAAGTTGAGAGAGGGATTCTTTGCTGTGGAATTATTTCTTTCTTTCATGGAGATTTCTGAAAGTGGATAGGATTTGAAGGATGCATCTCAAGTTTGGATTTGTCTTCTCTTTTGTTTCCTTCCTTCTTCGATTCAACCTTCGTAAGACATGAGGTATGGATTGAATATGTTAGTTACTTTATGTCTCTGATAGATTATGGATCTATTTATATATTATAATTATTTATTATATCTGTACTTTTAATTTCTATGATTATTTTAAAGTTTTGAGTTTTTGTTTGTAAGAATTGGCATGTGTTTTCCTAGGGTTTTTAGCAACCTATTTTTGGAGATCTATTATTATAATAATTTAAATTGCATCTAGGGTTTTACTAAATTGATTTTTTGGAAGTAAAATTTATATATCTCAAATGGGTATCTCTCTGATTTTATTTTTAGGGTCGAATTAATGCCTTATTTTTGACATTTTGGCAGACTATGCCTGTCCATTCTCGATTCTGAATTTTCTGTCAAATGTATTCATATGCTACAGGCTGATATGATTATATAAAAGTATAAATTTGATATAAAATATTCTCCTAAGTCTTATCTTTCATTTTCAATTAGTTTGGAGAATTTTTATTATATTTTGTGAAAATTACAACCGTTTTAGTGAAGGCAGGTCTGAACCCTAACCAGAATTTTCTGTTTTAAACCAGAAGTCATAACTTTCTTTCCCACCATTGGATCTTCCTAAAAATCAA
Organism: Chamaecyparis obtusa; assembly: GCA_027943335.1. Classification (NCBI taxonomy): domain Eukaryota; kingdom Viridiplantae; phylum Streptophyta; class Pinopsida; order Cupressales; family Cupressaceae; genus Chamaecyparis; species Chamaecyparis obtusa. Next base: position 784,174 of record BSBK01005047.1, on the reverse strand, counting down.
ATTAAGAGTCCATAATTATGTTAGCTAAATCTCCACTGAAGTGATTGCATTTATTGTTTGTTTTGTGGAAGATATGGATGACTGTTCTATGATGACTATTCTTTGCATTTAATCCTTGTTTGAAATAATTCAGTTTAAGAACATCATTAAGTTTTAAGGTTTCGTATGGTCACCAGAGGCTATTAGAATGTTTTTTTTGGTTAATTGGATCTATTTATACTCTGAATATGTTTATAATATCACTTGGATGTCTTCTTATATGTTTGGAACATTCTGTATGCCATATTGGGTTTAGGGTTGTCAAGTGGACTAGGGACAACATATGTTTTCCTAAACTCAATCAAATGTTGTTATGGAATTGATATGAATTCTTGATGATGGATCTATTATGCTCTTATGATTTTTATATGTATGTTAGAGAACCTAAGTACACTAGGTGAGTGGCTCATAGTGAGGGGCCGGGGCCCTAAGTGGCTAGTACCAGGATAACCTACTATGAGTTATTTAATCAAGTGATAACCTAAAGAAATGAATTGGGAATGGGAGATTATTGGAATGGGAAATTACACACTAATCAAGATTAATTGTGCCTCGCCCATGCCTTTAGTGCTAGTAAAGACTAAGGATGGGAGTGGGAGAAGGTACCTATGCGTAGGTACGACTGGATGACCTTGTCTGTACGAGAGGCATTCGGTTCCGCATGTGCCTACTTGGGGGCCGGGGCCAAGAGTGGCTAGTACCAGGACAACCCAAGGGGTGAGGGCTATGCGATGACACTCACCTACCTTGTAGCTTAGAGTCTTTACTAAATTTGATCATGCCTCTGGTAGTCCTTGTGGTCTTCTTGTCTTTTCTTTTGTGTTGTGACTTTGGGGAAATTTTATCACCACCTTAAGAATTTCCTAGTTGTTACCTCTTGTATGGGCCTTTGGTTCTATCTCCTAGCTCGGGGGAGTGGGCCTATTGGTTCCACGTGGTTGGGTGGTTAATATTTATATCGAGGTATTGATCGTGATTTTTTGGATGATCCTAGCACATATTCCTTTCCAGATCTGCAGTTGAAGATTTCTTATTGGATATTTTAATATGTTGAGATGTACTTATGTATTTGTATTCATGTAATTTTTAATCTCCTAAAAGGAGTCTTGTAGTATTGATGCAATCTCAATTCAAAGCAATGCATAAGGGAATGGGTAGTTCTAGGTAAAAGAAAGGGAAAAGAATGTGGAATATTGGACATGTTACTAGCATTAAAAAAAAGTGTTTATGTTATTTATCCTATCCTCTTATGTTGTCCATGTGTAAAGGAAATAATCTTAAATAAAATTATATATAATGATTTATCACAACAATAATGTATTCTCTCTTGATGAAAGAATTCAAAGAGATTATTGAGAAATGATAGATTAGTGATTGGAATTATTAACAATGAATGGTTATGAAACAATGCAATAGAATAGTAATTTGATTTTAATGTTAATACTTGGTTCATGTTAATGAAGTACCTAGGATGATGCCTACCTTAATGAATATTAATCTCTTACCTAAATTATTAGAGAAAAGTGATATAAAGGATAGTAGATGTAGATGAAATCAATATGAATTTATGGAATGAGTTGATAAAAGGAATAATGATGTTGGATGATTAACCTATGTTTAATAAAAGAAATAAGTTAGGGACATTTAACTTGGTGCATTAAAATGAATGTAGATCTTTTAAGCTCATGATTCCGTGAATATCTTATGCATGTAAATGGTTTATATGATGTTGCTTTAGTAGCGAGGTTAGGGAACCCGGGAGGACTTAAGTTGTATAAATCTTACATTCAAGTAGTAGAAAATTATTTCTTCTTTTAGAAATATGAAGTGTAATGATGAATATTATTCTAGTTAAAATAAATAAATAAAATTTTAAAAAAATTCACTACTTGCATTTTATGGAGGTTTTATGTCTTGTCCTCTTGGGTTGCCTAGCGGGGCGTTACATATATCTGTACCAATGTATACTTTCTTAGGTGCCTCATGTGATCCAAGATTTATCTCCTCAAGATCAGCATGATCTTCTCCTTTGATATTATTTTGAACTCTATCTTGGTTGTCAAAGACAGTCTCCAAAACAACAAGCCCCTTGGGCACCTTGTTAGTTCTAAGTTGAATGACCTCATTGCCTAAGACAACCTCCCTTTCTCCTACTGACTCAACCAAGATTGAACAATCAAATTCCTGACTATGATACTGATCCTTGCAATCCATAAACTTCAAAATATCATTATCATCATCAAAAACTTGCCAATTCTCAACATTATCTGGTATTTCAACTTTAGAGATAGCAGAGAATGTGACATCATTGGGATTGATTGCAATATTGGCTAACAAGTCAGCCACCTTGTTGTTACTCCTATCCTTCCACTCAATATTGAAGGCATCAAAATGTTCAATCAAATCCCAAACTGTGTTCCTATATTATTTCAACCTTCTATTCTTTGAAGCATACACTGACCTGACTTGGGACACCACCAACTCAGAGTCACCAATAACATTTAGACATTTAATACCATGCTTTTGTGCCAACCTCAATCCTAACAACAAGGCCTCATATTCTGCTATATTGTTGGTACAAAATAAATTCAATGTGAAAGAGAACTTGTAGGTGTTTCCATCAAGAGAAATAAGTAAAATACCTACTCTTGCACCATCTTTGCAATTTGCACCATCAAAGTACATTACCCACAAATTACTCCTCACAAAATCAGCACCTACATCAACAGAGATAGGTGACAAAATATGTTCATTTTCAAATACAGGGATCTCTGCCCTAAAAGCATTAACATCAATATCCATAAAAAACATGTAGTTTCATTATCTATGTTTCTCTCAATCATGTGGCATACTCTTGGCTCTCGTTCAATCTTGACAAACTGATCATCAATCTTGAAAGTTGCATAGGACAAATCACACTGTAAACTTCCACCCATGGCAGCACTCCACCTTCTAGACAGCAACATCCCATAATGAGGAGGGATATCCACCACTAAAACACTCATTTTTAGCTCTTTCTCTGGATATGTTGCCAACCTATATGGCATTGCATTGATAGTCCCAATAACTAGTACCTCCCTCTGATCCATTGCACAACACTTGCCCTACACTATATCAACTTTAAGGCCCAACCTCTCCATGATTTTGAAAGGCATGACAGTATTAGAGGCACCACTATCAATCATACAATTTTTTAACTTCATCCCATTCACAAGAACACTTAAGAAGAATGGGTCAATATTTTCAAGGCTGGCATTGACAGAACTGTCCAAATATATTAGAGGAATTTGAGACACAATTCCTTAAGCAGCAACATCCTTCAAAGCTTTATCCTGAGATCCATTGCATGAAGTATCATTTTTGTGAGTATTACCAACCCATGCAATAGCTTTATCTTTATGTTCAAGGATCCTCAACAATTCTGACAATGGAACCTTAACTATAATTTGTGACAATACAAATAACATGTCAACAAGGTTAGAAGCAGGAATCTCAATCTGCACTGCCTTAATGTCCTTTTGCTTGTCTGACACATTAGGTGTACTGACCACCCTCACTTTTTCAATCCTAGCCATTTTGTTAACGGGCTTCTCAATCTCACTAGAGACCTTTTCAATTCCAACTCCCTTAGGCTCACAATGCTTACCTTTTACATTCTTGAATTTCACCATGTGATCAACCTTTGATTTGTTCTCATTAGGTTCTCTGGAGTTGGTACTCTTTATAAACATTCATGTAGCTTTCTCATTTGTATTCCTTGCCACCATGCCTCTAGTTTGCACCTGGGCAATCATTTCTGCAGTAATCCTATCCATCTCTTCTCTAGAAGGTCTTCTCAAATTTACTGGCTTGGGAGAAGAGTTCATGTTACATGTTTTCTGATCAATGCATTCACCATCAGAAAAAACCTCTTGATGAAAAAGGGTCTGATTATGTCTCTTCACATTTACAGCTACCTCTTCATCCAAATCAGCATCATCTTCATATCCTAGATATGAACAAACCATGTTGCATCCAACATCATCTTGTTCTTCTTCTTGTTCTATTTCCTCATTGCCACAATCTTGATTTGCAGCCATAGATTGTGCAACCACACAATGCTCTGCAGAATGAGGGGACTGGCATGCAACACACCAAGATATGTTCTCCGTGACATTTATTGAAGTCTTATGCAGAGGGTTAGGGACACCTCTATCATTGTTTCCTCTTGTAGCAGGTATAATAGGCTTGCCATCCTTCCATTGGGTGTTGTAGGGGTAGTTCTGCAATCTATTTTGTTTATTGAAATTGTTGTTGAATTGAGGCCTTTCATTGGTAGGAGCACTGATGTTTCTATTTGCAGGTGCCTTCAAATCCTTCAATGCATTAAGCACCTTATCCAATTTATCTTCTTCTTGTCTCCTGGATCCAACATTCTTATCATTTTCTTTCTTATATTTCTTGTCCCCAAACAACTTTGGGTCATCTCTCTTTCCACCCAATTTTCTTGATATTTTCATGTTGTTCTCAATATTGACAGCAATCCTAAAAGCATCCCTAAGAGTTATTGGTTCTTTATCCCTCAATAAATATCCCATCATCCCATCAAATGCATTGAAGTATGTAGTTAGACAAACACTATCATCTAACCGCATAACTTGGAACAACTTATGCATACCCTTCTGAAATCTCATGTTGAATTCAACTGCAGACTCATTCTGATTTTTCCTTATGGTGTTGAATTCATTCAACATGAAACTAGCATTAGGCCTATCACCATACTGCTCTTTGAAACATTTCTCAAAAGAGTCCCAAGTATCAATACATCTATCAGGAAGCCTCTTAAACCAATCTCTAGCATCCTCCATTAGAGATTGAACAAATAGTTTCATGACTATATCCTCATGCTCTACCTCATAATCATTAAGCATATCAACAAATAACCTAAGATGCTCTTCACAACTAATAGCATTATTACCAGCAAACTTAGGTACCTTATCTCTAATATCATTTGGAAAAGCATTTGGATAGCCAGGAATTCCATCAAAACTTATTTTCCTATAGCCTTCTAGTTGCATAGGTCTTCTTTGAAAGCTCGAACTAGTGTTAACCCTAGGATCAACATTAGCATCTATATTTATTTGTGCATTTGACTGCTGCCTAGGATCTACACCTATCCTAGCAGATGAAGAAGGAAATGAACTAGTAGCATTACTAAGTGGAATAGCAGTAGTCATAGATGGCATACCTAGTTTAGTAGCAGATGGGCCAAGAGCATTAGCTGAAGAAGCCCTCAAAAATTGGATCTTCCTTTTCTTTTCTGCAATGGAAGCATCAACCTCAGCTCTCTCTAGTTCTCTTGCAAGGTCCTCATCTTATTTTCTCCTTCTCTCCATTTCAGTGTCCTTATTTGAATCAGGTGGTGGGATCCCTAGTATTTTCACTGATTTTCTTGCCTGGTCACCCACCATCTTCTGCTTTCCTTTCTCATTAATGATAACAGCAGGTCTAGTGATCCTATACCCATCTTTATCTTTAGGCAAAGGGACGTAACTTTACACTTGTCTAACCACAGGGCCCTCCCTATCAAATTCATGATCCTGAAGCAAGCGCTCTTGCTCACTCCTCAAGGCATCAAGATCACCAAAAACATCATGCTGCAGAGTTCTAGGAGCAGAAGCAAGCATTTTATTTCTCTCCTTCATTTCATTTATTTTTCTAAGAAGAGACTGCCTCTCTATCAAAGCATTCACCTTTTCAGCCTCTCTCTCCTCCTATAATCTTTTATGTATGGCATCCTACTCTGCCAACTGCAACCTTAGCACATTCAAGTCATCAGGATCCACCATAATGTCATCAGAACCAGATAACACATCCATATTAGGAAGATTTTGATATGGGAAGTGAACTTGCCTATGTCTCATGGGTTCTCTTCTAAAATGATCTTCATCAAGATCCAGGTCAACCTCTAAACCCATATCTCTATTTTATTCATTCCAACCTGCAAGAAATGGACCTTTGTCCTGAAATGCAGCCTCAGGGGTATCATAGAATCTCTCTTCAGAGTGACCACCATCTGATCTAGAAACTCTGTTTTATGAACCATCCTCACTTGAGGATACATGTGGTACTCTAGCTCTAGCATTTCTTTGTTCTTTCATGGGAGCACTAGTAGACTCACCATTCCTTCTAATCTAGCTCTTCTTTTCTTGTCTAGGTAGCTGCTCCAAAGTGACCTCTGGATTTTTTCTAACAAAAGACCTAGTATTTCTCCTCTTATCCATGATTTATCAATATGCAGCACTAGTTCTAACCTTTGAGTCGCCACCCACCTAGATGGTAAATCTTTGAAACGCAACAGGAAAATAAGAACACACTTACAACCTTCCTCTCTAGATTCTCACCAGCAAAATCATTGTCTTGTTGATGGCTTGGATGGGTAGGTCTATCTGGTCAATAAGATTTTGAATACTTCAATATGATTGCAACCAGAGACCTAACATATGCATATCTTCATAATCATTCTCCCCAGTAGAGTCACCATTTTGTTGGTTGTTCCCTTTGATCTTCAAAACTTGTAGATTTATACTTTGATGTATAACTATAATGAAACTTTGACTCTATCACCACTCCAAAGTCTACAAGGAAGAGGGCCAATTAACAAGGATCAAGGAGATCCTCCTACACTTTGAGCCTCAATGCTCAGGTGGGTGTACCCTTGACTCACTTCTCCAAAGGAGTCTCTAAACAATATATAACTATACCCTTTACTATCTGATTGAAAGTTTTATCATTTAATTGTGTGTGTGTGATTGTTGATGATGGACTACTTCCAGAAAATGGATCAGTGCCTTATCCCAGGGCAGAGAGTCACTTAACAACCTATATCACTCTAAAACCTTAACTCAAACATATATAGACTTAGAGTAAGTGCTTTGCCTATTACTCCCCTCACTCACATATTAGGACATCAAATCCTTATCTTGCCATGAACTCACTGAACTTACCTTAAAGACGTTAATCCTAACTTTGTTAGTAACTCAAGGATAACCCCAAAATACTCTTTGTTTACCATATGCTAACCCACTTTGTGCAATCAACATATATGAGCTCAAGAGCAAAACAAAAAGACATACACCAATATGAGATTGGAATCCAAAAATATTCTCACTAAGACTTGCAGAATCAATACATTACCAAATGATAAAATGCACAAAGGAAACAAACCCTAAATCCAGGCTCTCCTTGTTCAAATTTTCACTATCAACAATCTGGGACCAAAACCAAAAGAGTTGGAACCCCTGTAAACTAAAAAAGTCTGCAACTTATACCCCCTAGTCATCTTGGAAATTTTCAACAAGCTATAGATGACTAGGGTTAGGGTTTCAACCACCCAACCTGCTAGAAAGAATCATGAATTTAATTCAAGGGCGAGAAACACATCCAATCTAGGAAAGAGGAAATCCCGAACTGATCCTTAATTATGAAAGTCTTCTTTGCAAGTACAAAGGATCACAAAACCAGGCTCAAAAGGACACCCTGCAACATGCCTTGAGCCACACTTGCAACGTACATGTTCTGCAAATGAGTACTAGACATCCTGGACCACACTGCAAATGGTGAACCAATCGCTTCTCACCAAACAAGGTCATTTTTGTATTGAATTCCATAAAAATGGTACCCTCTGTCACTGGAAACCCTCAGAAATTCAAATTTGAATCCCAACAGTTACTTCTTTGGCACCAACGGCACATCGGCGGTCCTCGTTCAAATCTCTATCAACCTTAAGTCCTGACCGTAGATCCTCCTATCTTCCCGGGTTCATGACTTTAACTCATCCAGGCACCTCAGGTTACTTTTAGCGAACACATGACAAAGGAAAATCCCAGTCACGAAATGAAAGTCTAAACCCCAGTTAGATTCAACAAACACATGACTGCACATGTCAAAAAAACCCCTTAAGTCATCTGGTGAACTGGCGACTGAAGACATTTCGCTAGTTCACAGAAATAATAGCGCTACCGCTAAAACATCACGTGAACCAGTGACAAGAAGAAGATTTTGTTGGGCCACCAAATATTTATCCACACCACCAAAAATACCAAGAAATTCAACTGGGCCCATGCAGGAAGATCCACAGTCGTCTCATAATCTCATAGGTCTGACACACTTCATAAGCTTTTACGCCAACCATTGATTTTATACAGATGTCAGGTCCCACCACAATTCCACATCACCATTCAGCTCAACCAACCAAAAATTTACACATTAGTGCCAACGAGTAGACAGGTCCCACCGCAATTATTCGCCAACGGGCCCTAAGCAACAGATGTCAACCGGTCGGATGGTCGCATGTTAGAAAACTTTGACATGCAATCATGTGGCAACCAATAAAACATGCACCTTCACTTCCATTCTGACACTGGGACCACCGCTTGTAGCAAACAAGATCAATGGCACGCGCATGATCACATGACATGAGAATATTCTTTACGATCACATGCCCATTGTAGATCAAAAGCCTCTTGAAAACCCAGGCCCACCATTACGTGACATCACGACTAAAGCAAAGTAAACCACCAGCCAAGTCACCAGATGTTAAGGACTTAACCACCAGAAACCAGTGACCAAGAGATAACCGTGAGTCACCAAGTCGCAGAATGAAAAACTTAACCGCTAGGCAGCTGAACATCAAGAAGAACTGGGACCCATGCGGACAGGTGGTGAGCAGTTGCATGATCACATGTCAGAAAAGTCTGACATGTGGTCATGCGACAACTAATTATTTTGAAACCTTTGAAGACCCGGGCCCACCATCAATCGCACTTGCACAGTTAGGACTGACAAACAAGGAGTGTTGGCAAGAGGAAAGAAATGTGAGGTTGAAAACACACAAAGTTTTTGACACAGCGAAAGACTGAAAACACATAGAGTTTTCGACATCAAAAGATAAGCGCACAAAAGCTGGAAGGCATAAGGTCAAAAATAATGAAGGTTTTCACACAAACGGAAAACATCATGTATTTTCAAAAACATTGTGGGTTTTCGACACTGTGGAAAATTTTGAAACTTTTTCCTGTTGACCTTAGAACTTGAAAAACTTCCTGGATTTTGTGATTCAGCACATGCAATCAGAGCTGGAGCAAGGTGACACATTGAAGAACACAGGACTGAGGGCACTTCAAGAAAACTTACAAGGAAATGGGCTATTTTCATAGGATTTTTGCAATGACTGGAAAATGGACTAACAGGAGGCACTAGAAAATGAAGACTGGATTCAAGCCATGAATGAGGAGATAGACCAAATAGAAAAGAATGATACCTTGACCCTGGTGTCGAGACCAAAAAACAAAAATGTCATTGGAACAAAATGGGTATTCAGAAACAAGCTTAATGAACATGGACAAATCATAAGGAACAAAGCAAGGTTGGTATGCAAAGGCTACGTGCAAGAAGAAGGAATAGACTATGGGGGACATTTGCCCCTGTAGCAAGATTAGGAGTGAGAACTCTACTTGGATATGCTGCCTAAAGAGATTTCAAGGTATACCAAATGGATTTCAAGTCTGATTTTTAAATGTTATACTAGAATAAGAAGTGTACATTGAACAACCTGAAGGATTTGTTGATCCAAACAAGAGACACATGGTTTGCAAACTGAATAAGGCATTGTATGGACTAAAGAAAGCCCCTAGAGCATGGTATGAGAGGTTGCACAATTACTTGATACAGATTGGATTCTCAAGGACAAATGACACCAGCAATCTGTACATGAAAGATGAAGAAGGTAAAGGAATCTTGTTAGCTAAGATTTGTGTAGATGATATCATATTTGGTGGATAAGATGCCTTGTGTAAGAAATTTTCAAATCAGATGCAAACTGAATTTGAAATGTCAATGTTTGGGGAGATAAAATTCTTTGTTGGTTTACAAGTATATCAGATGGAGAAATTTATTTTCATCACCCAGTCTAAATATGTCAAAGAGATACTGAAAACCTTTGGTATGGAGGATTCAAGGCCAGTAAGTACTCCCATGGCTACCAGACAAAAATTGTCTAAAAATGATGATATTGTTGAAGTAAACCAGACTTTGTATAGGTCCATGATTGGAAAGCTACAATATGTTGTTCATAGCAGACTAGATATTGCTCTAGCAGTTGGGATTGTGGAAAGATTCTCTACCAATCCTAAGGAAACTCATATGATGGTTGTAAAAAGGATAATGAGATATTTGAAAGGGACTACAGATTATGAACTGTACTACAAGAAGCATGAAAGTTTTGAACTGAGAGTCTATACTGATGCAGATTGGGCAGGAAATATGGATGATAGAAAAAGTACTAGTGGTGGATCTTTCTTTCTTGGATAGAGATTAGTTTCTTGGACAAGAAAGAAACAAAATTGCATTTCCCAATCTATAGCTGAAGCCGAGTATGTAGCTGCTACATTGAATTGTTCAAACTTGGTATGGATAAAGCAATTGTTGATAGGCATGAAAGAAGAGATCACTGAACCAATTGTCATCTACTATGACAACACAAGTGCTATCAACATATTTAAGAACCCAGTGATGCACACAAAGACCAAACATATCGCCATCAAGTATCATTACTTGAGGGAATTGGTACAAGATAAAGAGGTCAGAATGGAATATGTGAATACAAATGAACAACTAGCAAACATATTCACTAAAGCCTTACCTAAAGAAGCTCATGAATATCTAAGAGGCAAATTAGGAGTTCTTCCCCTCACTGAGGCTACCTAGTCAAGCTAGGAGCACTGCATCAAATGTGCTACAAAGAGTATCTGACAATTTGATGTAGAAAAAGGTCACACTTTAGGAGCAGCCTAGAGTTGTGAAAAGTATAGCAAAGCTGATAATTAGTCATAAGCAAAGATGATAAAGAGAGAAATATTATTACTGAACTGACAAGATGACATCTACATCTGAAAGATGCATGTTTTAGTTGCTACTTTGGCATTATTATCAAAGAGGGAGATGAATAAGATGAAAACACAAGGTGATATTTCATGGAAGATCAAGTAAGAGGGAGAAATTCAGAGGAAAGGAACATAGAAGAGATTAAGTGGAAGTTACTATGTGGATGGTGAAGCAAGCAAGGCTAATTGATTCAGAATCAAAATGAAGCTAAGGATATTACAAATGTTTCCAATGCAAAGACAAGTTTTGGATTGGTTGGTGAATCATGTGTTATTCATATGGTGTTTCCATCAATGCCAAAGAGGGAGATTGTTGGAAACTGCAATTGAAGCAATTGTTGTGTTGTCATTGATGTCAAACTTTAACTAGTAAGATTGTTGCTATCTAAGAAAGTACTATATCTATTTGATTGTTGAGAAGGATTAGGGCAAAGGTGATAACAATAACACCTAAGGAAAGGTTGAGTTATCTTGATACTTCAATGGGTACTTGATTATGTGGCACAATGATAAGATAATGTATTGCTTATCTAAGTGAGAAGCAAGACTAAACAAGTAGGCTTAACCAAGAAAAAGTGAAGAAATCTAGTTTAAGCTGAGTGATGTTAGTGTCGACCAAGCTAGTATATGCTAAGTAAATTTAGTGTTGAGCGAACATCAATTTATTTCTGAGGAAAACAATATTAGTCGAGGAAACAGTTTCAGTGGTGATCGGGCTACGCAGTGATGACCGAGGAGTTGAGCACAGTATTGATCGAGCGTCAGTAATTTACATTTGAGGAAGAATTCAGATTCCTCACCGACATAGTTGAATTCTTAGATTATGTAAATTGTGTTGACTTTATTTATTGAATGTATGGAAGCATTTAATGCACTGTAAACCATTTTATTGTAATTTCATAAAAAGATTAGAGATGTTTCTAGAAGGATGGATGAAGAACATAATGTTGGAAGGACTCGATGAATCTGACCTAACCCTAAAATCTATGGAGGAGATTAAGCAACAAAAGTTGGATCGACCTATCAAAGAGGTATTAAGGAAACCTAAGTGTGAGGTTGAAGCAGTGTGTTGGAGTTGTTATTGTTATTGACTGAATAAGAAGAAAAGGCTAAAGGAGAAGGAGTTGTGATTACTTGAAGGGATTTCTGAGTAGATTAGTGATGGAGATGGAAATGGATCTCAGTCAGTAATCCAGCATATATATGTAAGAATTGGATTTGTTATTTGCAAATTGAGTTGTATGTTTTTAGAACAAACACTGTTGTTACTTTCTAACCATTGTATCAGTTTAAATCCTTTAATCAAGGTTGACCTAACAGTCATTGTATAAATCCTTTAATCAAGGTTTCATTCTAATAGAATGTACTTAAGTCCTTTAACAAGGTGCACTCCTAACAGGGTGGTTGAAATCCTTTAACCGGGTCACACCTAGCAGTGTGTTTGTAAACCTTTGACAGGGTTGGCTTTTCATAGAGCTCACTTCAGAAGAGTGAAAATATCAGTAGCATGTTACAAAGTGGTTTTTTCCCAAATTGAGTTTCCACTATAAATCCTAGTGTTAATGTGTGTGTGAATGTTTTGTTTGGACATTTATGTGTTTTGCAAGTTAAATACTATTAGATAGTGGACTACACTGTTATATGTTTCTGGTATACATTTTGTATTGACCAAGTAGTTGTTGGTTGTTAGATCTAAGTTGTTGAAGTGTTTAAAAGTTTATATTATATATTTGGACCTAAGAACAACTGATTCACCCCCCCTCTCTATTGTTCTAAATCATATTAACAGTTGAAAACCTTGCAACAATACCAACTGAATGTGCAATGTCAGTTCTACTATATACAACATATTGTAACTTACCAATCATGGATCACTAAATAGTTTCATTTACTTCCTTAGTATCATCTTTTTTTGACAATTTACAACCAATAGCCATCGGTATTTCAACTGGTTTTGAGTCTTCCATACTGAATGTTTTCAGCATCTCCTTGATATACTTAGATTGAGTGATGTAGATCTCATTTTTAACTTGTTGAATTTGAAGTCCAATGAAGAATTATATCTCTCCATTCATAGACATCTCAAATTCATTTCTCATTTCCTCAGCAAATGATTTATACATTATCTCATTACCACAAAATATAATGTCATCAACAAATATCTCAGCAATCATAATTTCATCAAATTTGTCACATTTAAAGTACAAATCATTTTTATCACTAGTCCTTTCAAATCCAATCTTAACTAAATAAGAGTGTATTCTTTCATACCATGCTCGAGGATCATGCTTAAATCCATATAAATCTTTGTGCAATTTGTAGACTATATTCTTATTGTTCTTGTCAACAAATCCATCAGGTTGTTCAATGTAGACTTCTTCTTCAAGAATTTCATTCAAAAATACAGATTTAACATCTATTTGATAAACTTTAAATACTTTGTAAGAAACATATGCAAGAAATATTCTAACACCTTCTAATCTAGCAACAGGGGCAAAATTTTCACCATAGTCAATACCTTCTTCTTGTGCATACCCTTTGCAGACTAATCTATCTTTATTTCTAATCACATTTCCTTTCTCATTGAGTTTATTTCTAAAAATCCACTTTGTTCCAATCACATTCTTATCCTTAGGTCTTGGTGCTAGTCACCATGTGTTATTCTTTTCAATTTGATCTATTTCTTCTTTCATAGAATTCATCCAATATTCATTTTCTAGTGCATCCTTTACCAATCTAGGCTCAAATTTAGAAATCAAAGATGTGTTATCTTTTAACTTACTTCTTGTCAACACTCATGCATTATTGTCTACAATAATTCTACTCAGTGAGTGGTGTCTTCTCACATACTTTGCTAATACAAGTTCGGTAGATTGTTCATCATTATTCTCATATCTCGGTGGAGGCTCATCTTGTTCATCGGTTCCTTCTGGTTTCTACTCAGTTGTATCAACTAAATTACCATCTTGTACATAAACAAATATGTTATAATCCTCAGGTTCCTTTTTGCTATCCTCTTCATTCTTTTATGCAAACTCATCAACTCTTATATTTGCACTTTCAACTATTTTGTTAGAATCCTTGATTAGACATTTATATGCTTTTCTCTATGATGAGTAACCAAGAAATATTCCTTCATCACCTTTAGAATCAAACTTTCCATTTCTAGAATCTTTCAGTATATAACACCTACTTCCAAATATTTTGAAATTATTTACATTCAATGTGTGTCCAAACCATAATTCATAAGGTGTCTTGTTGGTACCTTTCTTCAACTATATTTAGTTGAGAGTGTAAACTGTAGTACTTATAGCTTCTCTCCAGAATATTTGTGCAATATTCTTATCAATCAACAAAGTCCTAGCAGAGTCAAAAATAGATATGTTTCTTCTCTCAGCTATCCCATTCGATTGTGGAGTCCTTGGTGCAGACACTTTTTTTTTAATTGCATGGTCAATACAAAAGACATTTAATTCATCATAGATAAATTTACCCTCTCTTTCAGATCTCAAACACTTTAGTTGTTTACATATTTCCTTCTCAACTCTAGCCTTACACCACTTAAACATTTGAAATGCAACATATTTTTCTTTTAAAAACATGACTGACATCATTCTTGAATAATCATCAATAAACAAAATAAAGTACCTATCTCCATAATAGCTTTGAACTTTCATAGGACCACAAAGGTCAGTGTGAACCATATCCTAAATACCATTTATAGAGTAATATTTGCATAGAAATCTTGACATGTTCAGCTTACCAACTTGACATTCTTTACACATAGCTTTATCAAGTTTTCTTAATCTCGATAGTCCTTTGAATCTACTCTTCTTACTCACTTTGATCAAGTTATCAAAATTCACATGACACAGTCTCTTATGCCATAACCATACATATTTAGTTTTAGAAAATAAACAACTCTTAGCATCAGTATCAAGATAAAATAAATTACCTCTTGATTATCCTCCATTTCTAATTAGATCTCCATTAGCACCATAGATCTTAAATTTTCTTTTTTAAAATTCCAGTCGATGACCAATATTGTTCAGTTGTGCAACACTCAATAAATTGTAGTTCATTCCTCTAACCCAATATGCATCATTACATTTCATCTTCTTATTTAACACAATAGATCATTTACCTTTCACAAGGCATGGATCATCATTTCCAAATCTGATAAATCCTCCATCATACTCTTCTAGGTTTTCAAATTTGTCAATATCACCGGTCATATGATGTGAACAACCACTATCAATAATCCAAGGGTCTGGTTTACTTACATGAGAAACAAGTGATTTTTCATCTTCATATGATTCTTCCTTTACTACAACAAAAAAACTTCATAACCTTCCTCGGTATCACCAAATTCATCATCAATTATACCTTCATCAGCTAGGTAGCAAGACTTCTTTTCTTTATCCTTAAAATCTCTGAATCTTCGGTGTCGATTTTCTCTTTAATAATTCTTATCATTTTTGTAATAGTCAGGACATCTATATGCATTATGGTCAATCATATTACAATTGAAACATTTCAATGGTAACTTATCTTTATACTTTCCTTTGCCTCTAAGTAGTTGGTTAGCCAGTATTGCTCCAAATTCTTCTTGTTCTTTCTCTTCAATCAGGATATTATCATACTCATTTCCATGTGAAGTATTGTGATTCTCTCTTTCTTTTCTTGATGTTTCGATGCTCATAAATGACTTGAAGGGTCTCAATAGTTGGTAGACTATTATAATAATTACTTAACTCAAATGCAGTCATCTTTCCAATTAGGGCTTCAAGAGTAATAGTATTGTTAGGTATAGATCTCAATTCTTGATTTGCAGATACTCTAATAGAATACTTAGAAGATAGAGCTCTCAATATTTTACTTACTACTTCTTCATTAGTCAATGAAAAAACAACACCTCTGATGGCACTAACAACTTCCTTGATTCACTTGCTATATTGTGTGATGTTCTCTTCATCTTTCATCCTCATTTCATCATATTTCCCTCTCAAGTTGTCAACCTTAACTTTTTGAACATGTTGATCTCCTCCATAGATAAGTGTAAGCCTATCCCACATCTCTTTTGAATTAGTACAATCTTTGATATCATTGAATTCAACATTAGAGAGTGAAGAAGCAATCTCTATCATAACCGAGTTATGTTCCTGATTTTCTTTCATCTGATCAGCTGTCAAGGGTCTAGTAGGCAGTGGAGAGTATTCATTTTCTAGCAAATACAGGGCATATTCTCCAATCCCAAAAAAATACAATTTCATTATGCTTTTTCATGTTGAGAAACTTTCCTTGTTCAACTTAGGTACTTCTCTCCTATACATCTTTTGATCTTTTACTCAAGTCTTTAAACTTATCTCTTCAAAGTACTTAGCTATGATACCAATTGTTGGACTATAGAGAGGGGGGTGAATTATTAATCCTGATCACAAAATATCTTAAAATAATTTTCTCTAATTAACTTGATAATTACTTGGTAGAAACATAGTTCACTATTTACTAACAATAGTAAATAAACTATATCAATCAGTAAATCATCCACACAAATCATTCACAATGTATAACACTAATATTTAACATGGAAACCAATCTTTGGGAAAAACCATTGTGGTAATTGTCACCCACTAAGAAAATTCTCTTCTAAAGTATGCTTGGTTAAGAGCCATTATGGTTAAAGATTACAAAACACACTGTTAAGTGTGACCCAGTTAAGCGATTTACCTCAGATCTATTAGGATCTTCACTCTATTAGAAGTGGCCTTGTTAGAGGGTTTTAAACACTCTTTTAAAATGTCACATTTCTCAAGGATTTACAATAAGACTGTTAAGTCCACTATGTTAAGAGATTTCTCTATTAAAAATGCTAGTAAACAACAGTAATAAAAATGACTTGTAGATGTCCAACTATCTTTGCTCAATCAGATCCTTGTTCTCTCTTCAATCTTCACTTCAATTCTTCATCTTCCACTGGCATCAAAACTTTATCAAATCACTATGTTTCTGCTTGGAATCTTGTTGTTCCTTCTTCTCTGCAATAGTTGGTAACCCTTCAACTATTGTGTTTGCCAATCATTCTTCCAATAAGATCATCTTTTATATAGACAATGTTTTCCTCTTAATCTAATCTATTACATTTTCCTTCAATCAATCTTAACCATTCATTTAATTATACCTTGAAATCAAATCTCAGTAACACGTTTCCTTTTCACCTAGGAACTTGAACTTTTCTAGAAACTTGTTCGATCTCTTTTTGCCTCTTAGATCTTGTCATAGATCTTCATCTTGAATTTTCATAACCATAGATCTCTTGTAACTAACTTTCCTCATCATCATGATCATCCAACTCGGTATAGCTAATCATTAAATATCAATTCCATCCATCGGTGTCCTTCACTTAAAATTTTGGTTAACTTCTTAGTGCCTAAACCTTTCCTCTTTACCGAGGGGCCTATCTTTTTACCTTTACCTTACCAAATGGCTTTACCACCTCGGTAGCCGAAATAACTTTACTTACCGAGTTGTCAAAACTATATCACCATACTTTACCAGCTTAACATAATCATATGTTAGGTAGAAAATAATCATATCAACATAATCAAATTATTGTCTGATCTGTATCAATTGCCCATTTAAGTTCTACATCTTCATAACTTTTCATTTCTTTGTCTCCATAACTCATTCATCTTATATCATTACTAAATGATATGGCAACATAATATAAATCAGAAATCAATTGCTTGACATCAATGATAAGACTATAACTGATCTAACCTTTCTACTATCATGTATTCCTCTGATATTGGTCAATCTTCATCATCAGCTCCATTATATAATCATTCTTCAACATTATTATCAATTATGATAACAACCTATATGGTGGGAGAAGGCCATCCCTAATTATTTGACTTGGATGTTTCTATTATTTTTTCTCTATGTTTGATGAGTGTGTGTGTCCTGATCCCCACTAGCAGATCATAATTCTATATTGGGGGATACTCCTAAGGTGGCTTCCCCTAGGGCAAATGTAACTCAAGAAATTTCATTATTCTCTATTAAGCTTTTTCCTTTTGAATTGATTTGGGTATCTTCTTTATCTAAGTTTGTTACCTTGTCAATAGAATATGGGGATTATTGCTCATGTTCTTTTTATGGTATCTATGCATCATATGATATCTTCAATCATTCTTCATCGTCACATCGTGACTCTATTTGAAGCATTGGTTGAATTTATTCCATCTTCTCTATTTGTGATTAGAATATTTTGATATCAATTTTCCTTAGATTATTGTTCAAATAAGGTAGTCAATTCTCCTAAATATATTTTAGAATTCATTCTCAAGTTAAGGGTGTGTTAATTGCAAGGATGGGTCAAGCATAGTGTAGGTTGGTATTGTTTGTTCTCCAACTACAAGTTATTTGAAGCTATTTTTTTGAACAACTATTTGAGTAATTATTGCATTACTTATGAAAAAGGCTCTACAATCTTTCAAATTTTGGTATTTACCTTTTAATCAAAAAAATTTACACGACACCTACCAAAAAAAATATACACAGCACACATCAAAATCACAAGGAAGAAATCTTGTGTAATAGCCAACAACATGGTGCAATCCACAAGACATTATGATGAAGGGTACTCCCCTTAATACCACAAATACATAACAGAAATAGAGAACAACAATTTGCAAGAACATAAAATGGGCTTCTTATTATCTCCACAAATGTGGAATTACAAATTTTAGAATTACAATATGCAAAGCCACATGGGCATTTCTCTTACAATATTTTGTAGGACAAAGCCTCGAATTATTACCCAAAACTACTATGAACTACTCCGAACTGCCCTAGACAACACTACGGGCCTTCCTTATCTAGGCAATTTTCCACTACCTGGGAAGGTTCTAGAAATTTAGCCTCTATGGCCAACGAAACTTAGCATTATTTTATTTTTCATTTTATTACATCATAGTCAACTCAAAACAACTTTTAAAACCCAAACAGAAATTTTGAAGAAAAATTATTGTCCATCATTTTAGGTGGCCCAACTTCCGAAGACCATAAGTCATCACCCATTGACCCAATTGACTAGTATGACCCCATTTCGAAAAGGGTGCAAAGTGCTCTACAACATCTAAATTAAGCAAGCTTCATTTAGCCGAAGTTTTGACCTCATATGGGGCCTCTAAAGCCTTCAAAACTGAGTTCAAAGTTTTTGTACCCTACTGCCAATATCAAAAATTTTCAATATCTTCAAAACTAGACTTGATCTGGCAATGAAACTTTATTGGCAGGCTGATATGACCAAAATGAACCTCCGGGAAATAAAATAGACCATTATGAGCTCGAACGGAAAACTTACTAAAAATAGTAAATTTTTAAAAATAGCAGCTCTGCACAAGATAGCCCTTATTGAAAAGAAACCAAAAATATTTTTGGGTGATGCAAGACTGCTCTTACACCCAGGATGCTCCTGCATCAGACACTCGGGGTAATTTGAGAAGTGACCCTGTCATGACTCAGGTGTGAAGAGGAAAACCAAGATGGTTAACCTCCTCCTTTGTCAGCCATGATGAATCTTCAATAGGTCATCCTTTCCATTTGACCATATATTCTTCATATGTCATGTTCCTTGTGCTTCGATAAACACGACTATCCAGTGTGTCCTCAATCTCCTTGGTAGTTGAACTAGTTGCTGGAATACTCCATTGTGTTGTTGTGATCTCATCTTCAACACCTCCCTCATGATACTCTATCAGATCTGAAATGTTAAATACTAGTGAAATATTTAGTTTAGTAGGCAACTCGACCTCATATGTATTTCCTGAATCATGCTTCTTCAGTATCTTACATGGACCAAACTTCTTCATTTTCAACTTGTTATATGTACCAACTAGAAATCTCTCCTTCCGCAAATGAACCATGACTTCATCTCCAACCTGAAATTCCTTATGCCTCATTTTCTCATCTGCCTTAGCCTTATACTATGCATTCATCTTGGTAATATGCTTCCTCACCTCCTCATGGATGTTCTTCAAGTGTTCTGTAAAATCCTCAGCTTCAGTACTACTTATCTCTCCTTTATCTATCTTCCTCAACTCAGATGCATTTCTGGGACTACTTCCATATACAATCTGGAATGGTGATTTACCAGTGCTCCTATTGACAGAATTATTGTATGCAAACTTCACCTGTGGTAAAATCAAATCCCATCCTGTTGGCTTATCCCCAACCAAACATCTCAGTAAATTACCCAAACTCCTATTCACCACCTCTGTTTGTCCATTAGTTTTTGGATGATGTGATGAACTGAACTTCAAATATGTCTTTAATTTCTTCCACAATGTATGCCAGAAATATCCAACAAACTTAGTGTCTCGATCTAAAACTATGCTCTTTGGAAAATCATGCAGTCTCACCACTTCTCTGAAAAATAATTCTACTACCTGAACAACATCATTAGTCTTCTTACAGGGAATGAAATGTGTCATCTTTGAAAATTTTTCAACCACCACAAAAATTGAATCATGTCCCCACTGCGTCCTTGGTAAACCAAGAACAAAGTCCATACTGATATCCTCCCAAGGTTTCTCTGGTACAAGTAATGGTTGATACAACCCTATATTTCACTTAACTACTTTCACCATATGACATACTCTCCAACTTTGTACAAACTTCTTGACATCTTGCTACAATTGTGGCTAACAATAATTCTCACTAATCAAAGAAAGGGTTTTATCTCAACCAAAATGTCCAACCAATCCTTCGCTATGCTTCTCCTTGATGAGATTCTCCCTCATAGAACTTTGTGAAATGCACAACTAACTCCCTCTGAATGACATACTATCCTAGATGATGAAATCCAACCACTTCATTCTGTCTAGAGTAACTGGTTTTGTACAAATTTTCCAAGCTTCTCAAAAATCAAGATCCTTTGGATACAAATTCTTGAGTTCCTTGAACCCAACCACCTCAATCTGCATCTATGTCAGCAATATTTGCCTTCTGCTAAGTGCATTTGTAACCCTGTTAGACTTTCCACTCCTGTGTTTCAAAAAAAATGCATAACTCTACAAAAACTCAACCCATTTCAAATGCCTTTGATTCAACTTTCATTGACTATTCAAATATTGCAAAGCTTGATGATCAGTATACAAAATAAACTCCTTAGGAAGCAGATAATGTCTCCACTTCTTTAATGACTAAACTATAGCATAAAATTCTTGATCATAAATAGAATATTTTCTCTTGGCATCATTTAACTTCTCACTGAAATAAGAAATAGGTTTATCTTCTTGGCTCATAATAGCTCCTATTGCAATACCACTAGCATCACAGTCTACTTGAAACACCTTATTAAAATCTGGAAGTGCTAAAATAGGTTGTTCTGTAACTTTCTATTTCAACAGTTTAAAACTCTTATCTGCCCCATTAGTCCACTTAAACTATTTTCTATCCCCTCTCATTGTTTCATTCAAGGGTCCATAAATACTACTAAAACTCCTGATAAATTTTCTATAAAAGCTAGCCAAACCATGAAAATATCTTACCTTAGTAGCACTCCTTGGAGTAGGCCATTCAAGGATAGCCTGCACTTTCTCTAGGTCCATTTTTAGACCTTCTGCTGAAACTACAAGTCCCAGATACACTAACTCCTTCCTCACAAAACTGCACTTCTTCAAATTAATCAACAATTTCTCTTCCCTTAACTTCTCAAACACCATATGAATATGCATCATATGCTCCTCCAATGTCTTACTGAAGATCAAAATATCATCTAGGTAAAAAATGACAAACTTACCCAGAAATTATTTCAGAACCTCGTTCATGAGCAGAGTAATCTTTAAGAAACCCCCCTCTTAAAAAAGATATAAAATCTTGTGAATCTTTCATTTTCTTGAAAAAAAAATTAATTTCTATTGGCGAATCTCTCAAATTTTTTGGAAAAAAAAATATTCTTATTGGTGATTATTTTTTAATAACAATTTTTTTGTAGAAAATATTGGTGAATCTCAAACTATAAAAATAAATTAATTAATCACCATTGTGAATACTTCTATTTAAAAAAATAGAATTCTTATAAAAAATTATTAGGCTTAATGTGGAAATCTTTTATGGGTTTAAGGAATAGACTCTGTAATAATTACTTGCTACCATTTCTTTAAAATATAATCTAATAACCTCATTGCATTGTGTGAGACAAATGTATTGAAATTTTTGAATACTAATGGGGCCCAAAAAATTTTCAAGACCATTGATTTATATTGAGATCAACAATCCGAAAGAAATTTTAGCTCCCATAAGCATTACAAACCAAATAGTAATATTTTTACCTCATAGAATATAATGAGGGTCACTAGATTATACTTTAAGTTAGTAACGGAGACTAAAAATTGGTAATAGATCCCTATAGTAACTAATAATTATGATATATTATTGGAGAAATAATTTCAATTTCTACAATAACTTATAAAATTCTAGCGAATCAAATCTAATCATGTATTGAATATGGAGCCGAATTTTCAAGTTCAATTTTTTTATAAAATAAATTATTTTGCGATTTAAATATTTCTAAATCAAAATTTTGTAAAAATGTGGTGATTTAGGTTGCCTTAAATCTTGAATTATTAGTCAAATTTAGATTCTCAAATTTCCAAAATTAGCCAATTGGCGAATATTAGCCACTAAAAATTACTATGTTCATGAGCTGCATGAAAGTGCTCGGTGCATTGGTTATCCCAAAAGGCATGACCAACCACTCATACAGTCCTTCCTTTGTCTTGAAAGTAGTCTTCCATTCATCTCCTTCTCTGATCCAAATCTGGTGATATCCACTCTTCAAATCTATCTTTGAAAAATACACAGCTCCACTCCTACAGTCCATAATATCATCCATTCGTGGCAATGAAAACATATACTTGATTGTGATCTTATTTATTGCTCTGGAATCTATACACATCCTCCATTCTCCATTATTCTTCGATGCTAATACTGTTGGTACAACACATGGACTCAGGCTCTCCTGAATCAACCCCTTCTGTAACAATTCATGTACTTGTTTGTTCAACTCTTCATTTTTTGCTGGTGTCATTCTGTGTGCTGCCTTATTTGGCAAACTGGCTCCTAGGATCAAGTCCATCTGATGACTGATCTTCCTTACTAGTGGTAATCCATCAGGCACATTATCAAATACAATATCTTGAAACTCATTCAACAAATCTACAACTTCTACAAGTAAATCTTTTGCTTCCTCTTTACCAACTTTTGGAATTAAAGCAAAACATACATGCTCATCCCTCATACCCTCTAAGAATTTTCTTCCATCAACAAAACTTATTCTTGCATTACCACATACCTTTTATTTTGTGTCCTTCAATGGCTTTAGCTTATGTCACACTGCATCCTTTGTTAGGGAATAGGTATTTGCATGACCATCATGTACAACACACCTATCAAACTACCATTGTCTACCCAACAACATATGGCATGCATCCATAGGTATGATATCACATAGTACCTCATCCTAATATCCACCAATCTTGAACTTTACTAGGCACTATTCACTAACCATGACCTTGTGGTCATCTTGTACCCAAGCAATCCGATATGGATGTGGGTGTTTTTGTTTCCTGAGATTCAACTTTTTGACCATCTCTTCTGACACCAAATTTTTGTTGCTTCCACTATCAATAATCACATCACAATACTTATCTTCACACTTGCACCCGATGCAAAACTGGCTCCTTCTTTGTTCAGGTTCATTCTCACCACTCAACAGGACTCTTTTGTTAATTAGCATTTCTCCTCTTTCAGCATCTTTAGAATGTGATGATCTGGCATCTTCATCTACATGTTCAACTTTGGCCTGGCCCTCATTCATCCTATCTATCCTTCCTTGGCGTTGAGGACATTCAAATGCCCTATGACCTTCTTCTCCATAATGAAAACATGTTCCATGGAAGCCTCCTCTTCCAGATCCTTGTCCTCTTCCTCTTCCTCTCTAATCTCTATTATTCTGATCATGGAAATGATTGGAATTATTTCCTCTCTTATTTTGACTACTACTAGCCTCATCCTTCTTTTTTGGATCTTCATTTCAGCCTCCATATGATCGTCCACTAGATCTTCCACCACGAACTCTTTCATTTTGTCTGTTCTCAAACTTCTTGTTCACCTTTTCCTCTACTTTTAGGGCAAACTAGTATGCCTCTTCAATACTGTTCATTTGAACCAAATTCAACTCCTCTTGAATGCTCAACCTCAACCCATTAAAGTAACGGGCAACTTTCTCCTTATCAGCTTCCACATGGCCTATTCTGATGAGGATTTGATAGAACTCCTCTGTATACTCCTGAACATATCTTCCTACTTGCTTCAAACTTTGCATTTTCTTCAATAGATCAAGCTCATAATCAAACTATTGCTTCAATTTTATCCACCATCTGATCCCATCTTATGACTTTATCCTTTCCTCTTCTATTTTGCTCCAATTGAATCTCCTGCCACCAGATCTTCGCATGACCCTTCAGTTTGGCCTTCACAAACTTGACCCGATCTGGATCCTCGATGTCTTCATACTCAAAATATTCTTCTAATTCATTGATCTAGTTGATCAACTCTTCTGGGTTAAGATCTCCTAAAAAATGCAGGAACCTCAATCTTAGGTCTTTTCCCGATCTTGGAAATGGCCTGAAAAAGCCTTTCTTCCTCTTGGTTCATAATTTCACCTTCTCTTTCTTGATCAAAATTTCCTTCTTCGGCTTCATCCTCTCTTTCGTCTCTAACATTAAGATTCATTCCTTTATGAATCTCTTCTTGCAATGCTCGTACTTGTCTCTGGAGCGCTCTAACCTCAAGTGTCACACCACCAGCTCTTCCACCACATTCCCTTCGTGGAGGCATTTTTGTGCTACTAGCTGAAACCCTAAACCACGGTCCTAGTGAAAACTGCCTCACAGTCAGTGATCTGTCTACACACTCAGGAACTCCCGCTCTGATACCACTTGATGAAGGGTACTCCCCTTAATACCATAAATACATAATAAAAATAGAGAACAACAACAATTTGCAAGAACAGAAAATGGGTTTCTTATTATCTCCACAAATGTGGAATTACAATATGCAAAGCCACATGGGCATTTCTCTTACAATATTATGTAAGATAAAGCCTCGAATTATTACCCAGAACTACTGTGAACTACTCCGAACTACCCTATACAACACTATGGGCCTTCTTTATATAGGCAATTTTCCACCGCCTGGGAAGGTTCCAAAAATTTAGCCTCTATGGCCGACCAAACTTAGGATTATTTTATTTTTCATTTTATTACATCATAGTCGGCTCAAAACAACTTTTAAAACCCAAACAAAAATTTTGAAGAAAAATTATTGTCCGTCATTTCAGGTGACCCAACTTTTGGAGACCATAAGTCATCACCCATTGACTCGATTGACTATTGTGACCCTATTTTGGAAAGGGTGCAAAGTGCTCTACAACACTTGAATCAAGAAAGCTTCATTTAGTTGAAGTTTTGACCTCATTCGGGGCCTCTAAAGCCTTCAAAACTAAGTTCAAAGTTTTTGTAGCCTGCTGCCAATACCGAAAATTTTTAATATCTTCAAAACTAGACTTGATCAGGCAATGAAACTTTACTAGCAGGTTGATATGACCAAAATGAACCTCCAGGAAAGAAAATAGACCATTATGAGCTTGAACAGAAAACTTACTAAAAATAGTAAATTTCCAAAAATACCAATTCTGCACAAGATAGCCCTTATTGAAAAGAAACCAAAAATATTTTTGGGTGATGTAAGATTGCTCTTACACCTAGGATGCTCCTACATCACATTATCTCACTTTCTTATTTGAATACACACATGCAGTTATTATATTGTGTTTTATCAAGTATTGTACATGTTTGCAAGGATTTTTTAAACAAGGCAAAAGGAAAAGTCAAATGCTTTCGCACTCTAGCATAGAAAATCCCTAAAGGTCATATAACACCACCAAATTTAGATAGAGAACTTTTACTAAAGTATAGGTTGTAAAGTCACATACGATAAGATTGTAATCATAGAAGACACTTCCAATATTTTAACTACAAGACTTTGCTAAAGAGAACAAGACTATATATGATGTCATTGTAAATACAATATTGAGAACAAAAAGTAAATGTTAAATTCATACTCCTAAACTTTGACAAAAGTGAGAACCTCCTTCAACTATAAAACTAAACTATGTTTTTCTTGACATTTCTCTCATTTATTTGTTGCGATTAACTTCATTGTCTTCTAAGTTTTTTAAATTTAAAATATATTATATTTTATTAAGTTTTAATTTAGATTCTAAATTTTAAAATATATTTATTTTAATTTTTAAAAATGATTTTTAATAAAAAAATTGGTAATTATTGATGTTATTGATATTTTAAAATACATATTTTAAGAATATTATCTGAGTTGAAAAGAGTTTGGATTCTTATTTCAAATTTAAAGTTATTTTTTGAGAATTAAAAGGATATAGATAATGTATTAAAATATTCTTTATAATTTTTTTAAAAAATCTCTCTTATCTAGTTATAGTCTTTGTATTGGTGTACATAGATTTGAAATTTCCGCCAATCTAAAGATTGGTGTGTTTATATAGCAACTTGCATGAGATTTTTTAATTTTTTATTATTTATAAATATGAATCATCTATTTATGAATAATATTTCATATAAAATTATCCACTTCCACAATTTTGAAAGTTTCTCTCACCAATCTAAATTTTATTATGTTTATATAGCAATTGTATAACTTTTAAAAAATTATTTGGAAAAAAAAAACATCTATTTATAAATAATTTATCATATAAAAAATTCACTTCAACTAAATACTTTCTGGAAATAAAATTAAAAAATATATAGACCAAGTTACAAATTTTTATGTTTAGATGGCAACTTAAATGAACTAAAAAAAATTACTTCAAAAAATAAATTATCCATATTAAAAATAATTTCTCATATAAATTCTCCACTATCATTGTAATTTTTTTATAAAATTACTTATGTTGAGAATTTTTTGCTAGTTATTTTAGTGGAACCATAAACAAAGTTTGGACGGATAGACAAAATTATAGATTGTTTGGAATGTTGTCATGATAAAGAATGTCAAAGAAAAGCAATAAACTCCAAGTCTAAAATTTAAAATTAGCTATACCTATCTAATAAAAACTCAACAATAGTAAATAGTACTCAAATTTTAATAGGTATTAGATATTATTAATATTAAATAATTAATGTGAAAATGATCAAAGCCTAGGTGGATCATACTAGATTCTGACAAGGTGTCGAAGGGTAATCTTGGTCCATCTAGACCAGCATTAGTAGCAAGAGATTGGCATGGAAACATTATTGCCTTTGGAGCAAAGCAACTAATCAATGGAACAAATAATGAAATGAAGGCTCGGGCTACTTTGCATGTCGTCTATTTGGAAAAAAAAATATTAGTCTCCCAAATCCACTTGGAATGCGATTTGTTAATTATAGTCAATGACAATCATTATAGGAGAAGTGCTAAATAGTGTTTTGGAATGAAACTAGTCTTAGTGATAGCATAGATAGGGGTCAGATTCACACTCTTCAATGATTGGAGGAACGTGGGGGAATCAATACCCCATTGCACCTATTATTGGTCTTGAGTGTAACAGTTAACAAAAAGGAACACTAATATGAGGCACAAATAGGGTGGGATACCCTAAAATAATTCATAAGAGCCAATGAGATGGAGCAAGCAAGGGAGTTGGTTGAACCAGAGAAAAAAGAGGTAAGAAGGTCAAGTTTGGGTTAGATGATTACTAGTTTAATGGCCCAATGGGGAAGCCAAAGAAAACATAAAACTGGTACAAGTGTGTGTCCTTGTGTTTGGTCAATATGAATGAAAATTTTATTAAAATATATGGTCTTTGGTAGGGTATGGATGGGTTTAGGCATACTTTGGGCATGTCCTAGTTTTGGAAATTTCTCTATTTAGCAATAGTAGGAGATGAAAACTAATGATTTTGTAAATGGTGTATATCAATTATGGTAGAAGCATGGCTCATTTTTTTAATCCTAAAGGTCAAAGGTCTTAGCAGTTGCAGTAGTGACCTAAAGATTTAATGAATAGGCATGCATATTAGGGCATGATGAGCCCTGTATTTTGTAATGTTATTGTAGACACTTGAATTTGTCCATTTAACATTAATTTAATTTAATTTAATTAATGACCTCAAATAACATTTAGTTAATTTTTAATTAATTATATTTGTTAAATTCATCTATTTATTTAATTAAATAAATTCACTAATTATCGTATTTAAATTAAATTTAAATACTACCCCTCTTAATTTATTAAATTTGATTTAATACATGTTTCTCCATATTCCCCTTTTAAATAAATTGTTAATTTATTTATTACTCCACATGCTTTATTTCTACTAAACAATGATTAAATTAAATTTTATTTTATTTAATCCTAAACCTAACCTAGATGATATCCTACACACATCATTTTCTATCTAATAGGTCTACTTACTAATTAACTAAAGTTAATTAGACTAATTTTTGGATTGCTACACCCATTAGTCCTAATTATTTTCTCACACGTGTGAGAAAATTTCTAGAAAATTTCTTAAAAAATTCTTTTTAAAAATTGCTAAAAATTGTCTAAACAAGGCTTCTTACAATTTTTTATGAAACTTCTTACACTTACCCAAAGTATGAAAATGGACTTTTTCTTACACATATCTTACACATGTATGCACCCTAGAATGGTCGCCTAGACTTTGGGCCCCATTTATTCAATTTATCAACCCTGAATCATTTTTATCAATAATCAATATTTTCAACAATATCAATCTCTTGATCAAATCCTAATTTCGATCATATATTGGATTTTTATCCTTGGGCTAACCATTTATCCTAAGTCTTTATTTGATTAAAAGGAATATTTCCTCCCCTTTTAATTAAATAAAAAGCCCACCTTTTCCTCTTATCCTAAGTTGCACAAATAAAGCATTTTTCATATTTTTTAAAAAGGGAAAAAGCACTTTTTGTCTCACATGAGGCTCAAAAGTCAACACTTCACTCTCATTGGAGGATGTTTGTGCACATGGATTGCTCCTCTTTCAAGCTCCACCGCTGATTAAGACTTTTTGCCTCTTAATCTCCATGGTCCATTTCACCTCATTTCTTATAAAAGGAGAGCTCTCTCCTTCATTTGCATATCCATGTTTCATGCTAATGTTATGCTGCAGGTTTTCTAGATCATTTGGAGCTCTTTAAAGACATCCTTGCATCCAAGCTTTGAAGACATTGTTGTTGCATTTCATTTAGCTTGCTTTCATAGTTGCATTCATGGCATCTTAGTATAGATTTTTTTTTATGCAATAGAATAAAGCTCACATAGTTTAAATAGGAGGCATTGTAATCCATTGCTATTTCCCTTCATAGCTTAGTTTATACTTTCATTTTCATAGCATAGCTTGCACATTCATACTAGTTGCATTTGCATTTCATTTCCATTTAGATTCTTGGAGATATTGGCATTATTGCCCTTGTCTTCACTTGAATCTCTCATTGTATGGTTGACTAGCAAGGTCACCTTCTTGTAGCTCTAGCTGAGAGCAAAACTCATAGTCCCTTGCAACTCCATGCATAGAGAGCTATGAGCCGCTTTGTGAGGCCTCATCCTTGAGCAACCTTGCATGTAATGGTTCATAGAAGTGCATATTTTAGTATGTACATTTCTGGCGCCCACCGTGGGGCAGAGTAGATAGCTTTGTCCTTTCATTTGATGCATTTTTCTTCATTTTCGGATTAATTTTCAAAAAAATCTGCTTTTTCTAGTTTTCTGTCTCAGATTATCGCGCGACACTTCTCAGAAATATCGCGCGATATACTTCCTGTCTCGGCGTGATAGTTCGCTCGGAAAGAGTATCGCACGCCTATAGTGAAGTATATCGCCTAGCATCGGGAGAAGTATCGCCTGTCATTGTGCGAAGTATCGCTCTACTGAGAAGTATCGCCCGACTATAGGAAACTGTATCGCGCGATACTGTTGAAGACTGAGAAACATCGCCTGGTCTGGCAGAGACTTGCGCTTTCAGTTTTTTTTCTGAATTTGATTATTTTTAGCTTGCTGTTTTGTTTTGCTTTGTTTAGATAGGTCTAACCTGCATCTTTTAGCTATAAATTCATCAGATTATTGCACATTTACATTTGGATTTTGATTTTGCTAACATTGTGGGCCTAACAAGTTGTGTTTGTAGGTGCTCTCCTTTGCTTGAAAATTGCTAAAAACGCATGTCAAAGAGGGCTACTAACAGTTTTTGCAGGGCTGCCCAAGCATAAAAACAAAAAAAGAAAAAAAAAATTTCCATTTCTTGCTTGTTGTTATTTTCCTTTCATTTGTGGCATTTACTAATTGTATTAGGAATCTTAATACCTTGTGAAAGGGATCTTGAGGTGGTAGGAGAAGTATGCTCTTCACCTTTAGGTGAATCAGAAAATCTTGACCCATCTTAAGGTTTTGGAAGCAAGGGGGTAATTGATCTCTTTGCTTGGTGTGTTTGGGAGAGATTCTTGAGATAGGGGAGTATGCTCTTCACCCTTGTGGTGAATCAAAAACCTTGAACCTCAAGATTTGATCTATTTTTGTTTAGTTTAGGAATCCTTTAGCGGGCCTGCTCTTGAGCAATCAAGAGGAACGACTCAAGTGGGGACAACCTTGTCATCATTTTCCTTGGTGGCAAGTGATTCCAACTCACTATAATCTCAAGGCTATCAAGGACACCAAAAACCTTGATAGACATAACACTTGTCTTCGTTTGATGTGAGTAGCTCATGGGATTGCGACCATGAGGAAAACATTGAACAAGAATGCTTAAGGTACTCTTGAGGCCGCGAGGTCCTAGTCCTTTATGAGGAGCAAGAGGGGTGTTGTGAACGGAAATCCTTATTAAGAACCATTAGATAGAAGCCACCCTCTTTTAGCCGCTTATCTTCTTAGTGCAAGGATTGATCCAAGTGGTTTACCCGGATCACCTTAAGATACTCACCATATGTGTCCCTTTGGTTGTGTCATTTTGACATTTCCATGACAAAGCCAATATCTCTTGTGGGTAACCACTTGGTGTGAGGCAAGGGGGCATCAAGTTGTGGGCTAAGTTGGTAAGTATTGAGCCTTGTCTTGTAGGTAGTAATTGCTTGAATTGTCTTCGATTGTGTGATACCAGTGTAAACGTTCTCAACATACAAACAATCGATAGCATTCATAGGGTGCTTTTTCAATTTTGATATCACAAGTGTTTGCCTTGGCAAGGTTGCTTTTGCCCTTGTTTCAAGTGTTTGAGACCATGTTTTGATCCCTTTCTGTTTGCAAACCTACCGAAATTCTGCTGATACCGTGACTGAAATCGAAGACATCAACCCTCAGACTGAAAATTTTGACCAAACAGACCCAAAAACACAAATTTCACACAATTCTGGTTAAGAGTTAAATAATTCTGCAATAGTATCGCGCCCTGTAAGGTGAAGTATCGTGCGATACTTCGCACATGATAGAAATATCGCCCCCTTTGAAGAGAAATATCACGCGATAGTTCACCCCTAACGGACTATCGCCCTACCTGCCTGGAGTATATCGCCCGCTAGTGTTAAGAAGTATCGCCTGTCTTAGGGTGAAGTATCGCACGGGTGTAGGTTTATCGCCCCAGTAGCCTGGAGTATATCGCCTGGTTCATTTTTGTCGTGCTTAAATTTTGGTCAGTTTCAGTTGCTGTCAATTAGGCCAGGTCTTAGAACAGGCTTCTCACCCTGACATTTGAGATCTATCTTGACTCCAAATTTCTGGTTCTTAGTTCTCCGGGATAGCATCATTTGATTTACAAAGTCACTTTGGAATAATTGTCAAGTTAGAAAGCCATTCTTGGTGCCAAGGTCCAACTTTAAAATTGTTAGCTATATTCTGGGAAAATTTTAGTTCTCTTATTGTCCAAATCGCTTTCATTTTCAATTATCTTTTGGCCTAGTCCAACCTCCTGATTCAAAAGTGCAAGGGTAGTCACCCTTTGAGATGAAGCACCTCTTTGACAGTGTTGGTAAAGCCCCCTTTCTTTTCTCTTTTTCATTTCTCTTTGGACAATAGAGGATTTCGATTATCCTAGTTTGGTGTTGACACTTTGAAAGGTCACCTTATCATTGAGAATATCTCTCTTTCATGTCAGTTACGACAAGGTACCAAGTTAATCAAGGGAAGCGACCCCCTGTTGCCTTTAGCCAGTTACCACCTATCAAGACCCATCGACAACCTAAGGGAAAAGGACCCCTTTTCGACCAATCTCCTAAGAGTGAATCCGAAGTTTATTTCAATCCGGGAGCTAACCTTAGTGAAGTGAGCACCTCTTTCATACCACTTTCATCAAGTATGGACATGAGTTACACTTTCACCCGACAACAAAGAGAAGCCATGAATCAAACTCTCGAGGATATCTTTCAACGACACAGAAGAGAGTATGGTGGTTCTTCTCATGCCAGTCCACCCGGGTCACCTCCTAACAACGCGAGGTATTTTGATGCTCATCAACGAGCCGAAAGACAGCATAAGTCAGCTCACTCAGATTCAGGGTCACAACACGAAGACCAGAACAACGAATCTGGTGATCACCATATCAACGCAGCTAATGCAATAAGGCATTCAAGACAAACCTCCCCACTTAAGGACACTTCTCGATATGCAAATACAAGATTGAAAAGCATTGAGAGAGAGAAGCAAGCCTACTTAGATGAACAAGCTGCAAAAAAGGAAAAATTTTGACAACTAGAGGAAGAGGAACGCGCATTGTTGGATATACAGAAAAGAGTCGCCCAAGAAGAAGAAGATAGACTCTATGCACAACAACTCCAAAGTCGATTTAACGGGAAGGGAGCCAATAGTGGGATCAACTCGCCCCCATCTACCCCTTCCCCTAGCCCTCAAAGAAGATCAAAGACACCCTCACGATCCCCAAGTCCTAGAGGAAGAAGGACTTCAAGATATGACCATCATAGGAGACAATCGTCTCATAGACATTCAAAGCAACCCTCCCAACGAGCACATCATGGCTCACAACATGGAGGCAGTTATGCTAAATTTGATCATATGGACTTCATGACTATGCAACAAGAACCATCCTTTCAAGCCTATGTGAAGCAATACGTGGAACAAAACAAAGACCAATTCTTGGAAAGTCTTATCAACAAAGGCGCTAAAGTTCCATATAACTTTGATGTTCACCACAAAATCAAGAAACAGAATCCTTCAACTGATGAGTTGATCTTACAAATGCAAAAGGATATAGACAGAATAAAGGCTCCCAAAAGCACATTTCATTTGGACTCCATATGTCCTAACCCCATTGACAAAAGTGTGGTGATGGTAGAATTTCTTAAGAAGGTTGAATTCCCAACATACGACAAATATGATGGCACGGGTGACCCTCACGACCATGTTCGACAATTCTACATAATGAGCTTTTCCTTTCACCATGAAGACTCCTACTTGCTGAGATTATTCCCAAGGAGTTTAAAAGGTCAAGCCATGGAGTGGTTCACCAACCTTTCCCCTCCAGTAAAGACATTTAGAGAACTTGTCCAAAGATTTGTGCAACATTTCGCTTACAACTTATCTAGGTCGGTCACCATGCTTGATTTGTGTAAACTTAAGCAAAATCAAGGGGAATCTTTTGTCACCTTTTTACAATGATGGAGGCGATTGTGTTCGAAATACCCAAGGACAATCCCTGAAGAAGAGAGAATTGATATCATTGTGAACAATCTAATACCAGAACTCAAATATGAAGTCAAGAAAATCCCATTTAATTCCTTTGATACTATGGTAGAGGTGGCATGTCGCATTGAGGATGTCCTAAAAGAACAAGAAATTTTGGCTAAACCAACAAATAACAACAATAGCCAAAATAACAATACTAATGGTAACAAGGACAAAAAGAACTCTTATTGGAACAAAAACAAGCAAGTCATCAACGACGGAGTTGTTGATTCATCTCAGATCAAAAATGAAGGAGTTCTTAATCTCTCTCATGCAGTTCAAGCTATGAAGTTGCAAACATCGTCAACGCAACAAGACAAACCTCAGTATCAAAAGAGATCTAAAACGGAGAAAAGACAATTCACTAAATTGGGAGAATCCTATGCAGATGTTTTTAAGACACTAGTTGCTCATAATCTGGCGCACCCACAGGATCCTACAAAACATCGAATATCAGATCCTTTACCTCATTGGTGGGATGCTAAGGCTTTTTGCGTTTTCCATAATGGGATTGGACACGACATAGAAAATTGTTTTAAACTCAAGCATCTTGTCCAAGACCTTATTGAGAAAGGACAATTACAAGTGGATGGGTTAACTACTAATGCAGACCATAAAGCCTTTAAAGAGCCCTTGCCTAAATATGAAAAAGGAGAGAATTCTAGCAGTAAGAATGGCAAGGCAGCTATTAACTATACATACACACATGCTGATAATGTGATTAACATGCTTGAAGTGGCTGACGATAATATCAACATGGTGAGAAAGAAAGATCCTCATGGACATAATGTGGACTCAATTCCTATGACTAATGAAAGACCCGCTGTGGTGATAAGAGGTCCTCACTCACAAGGAATGCCCCAGTCCCTCAATGCTGTCACTAGGGGTCAGGCCCAAGCACCCATTATCATCAAAGGTCCTAGCACTAGCAAGTCTAAATAGCCCGTGTCCAAAGGTGCTCCTCCAAAACCTGTCGTTGGTCCTGATTCCAATTATAACCTTATTGACCAACTACAATGAACACCCACTCAGATATCCATTTTTGAGCTTTTAGAATTATCTCCTAAGCACAAGCGCGTCCTCGAGGATGCCTTGCGAGCAGCCAATGTCCCTAATAACTTAGATATTGACCAATTCCAAAACATGGTCAACCATTTGGCTAGCCCTCATTTCCTCACCTTCTCAGAAGAAGATGACAAATCCATTAGTCACCCACATAATTTGGCCTTACACATCGAGGTCATGATTCATAAAACCCGTGTTAGGCGTGTACTGATAGATGGGGGTACGGGGCTCAATATTTGTACTCTGAGTTTGCTGCTAGCTCTAGGGTATTCCGAGAACGTCATTGACACAAAGAAAAGAATCACAATCAAAGCATATGACGAAGCAGAAAGAATTTCTAAGGGATTGGCTGTTTTGCCTATCTGTATTGGTCCCGTAGAAAAAGACATATTATTCCAAATTGTTGATGTTGGACCTCTAGCCTACAACATTTTGCTAGGAAGGCCATGGATTCATGAAATGCAGGCAGTCCCATCGACATATCACCAGTGTGTTAAGTTTCCCCATAATGGTGTAGAAATTTGCATCCCTGGAGACAGTGCCCTATCAGTTAATAACATTTCTGCGGGATCACATGTACCTTTGAATAGAGAAGCTGACAGTCCTAGTAGTTCACTTGAACAATGCAAGCAGAAATTCAAGACCATGGACCTTGGGATGGGAGATTATAAGATTGATTCTTTTACAAAAATGCCAGTCTCTCCTAGGTCTTATGGGAGACCCTCCCCAAATGTGAAGCCTTCATCATCAGCAATGACGTTATTTGGAAAATTTGTTGAGTCTTCAGTCCCCATTCAAGAAGAGAAAGAGGAAGTTGCTGTAAGGAACTGGATATATCACGAAGAGAAATACAAACATAATGAGAATTTTGCTCCTTCACCTGAAACTTATGGGAAAGGATATACACTGGTTGAAAATATGGGATATCCGGGATTTGGTCCCCTTAGTCATAGGCTGGATGCTAAAGCTGAGCCTCTTGATCATGCTCTTTTTGGACGCAAAAATAAGTCCATGATCGGCTTAGGTTTTGAGAATA
Organism: Chamaecyparis obtusa; assembly: GCA_027943335.1. NCBI lineage: Eukaryota > Viridiplantae > Streptophyta > Pinopsida > Cupressales > Cupressaceae > Chamaecyparis > Chamaecyparis obtusa. The sequence continues at coordinate 748,276 of BSBK01005047.1, read as the reverse complement.
AGAAGAAGAAAGGTATCCCTGTCCCAGCTGCAACGGACAGTGACAGTGATGCAGATTATACGCCCGATCTCTCCAACCAACAAGATGTGTCTGATGATTGGGTGCCCTCAACGAATCTCCTTTGGGGAGATTCCACAGATTTGATGCTTAATAGTCCTACTATCCCAGCTGCGACGGATAGTGATTGTGTGACTTCTAGATCGACAAAGGAAAGTGTTACTGTCCTAGCTGCGACGGATAGTACCAATACTAGCACTAGAGAGGGGGAAACCCTTCCTAACCTTGAGGCTTCTACATCACGAGGCCTAAATGATGACTCAGAGACAGACTCCCATGAATATGAATGGGATTCGCTTTCAGATGCAACAATTGATCTAGATGTGGATATTATCCATGCCTATAGTACCCAACCCGATGCAACTAACGATCCTAGTGTCAGACTAGAGGATTGCCCTCCTCAAATCGCCTTAGTAGACGATGCTTCGTTTGATAGGATGAGCCCCAATTCAGGTATCTTAGGAGAAGACTTGATGAGCTCCGATTATATGGTCACCAGAGATGACACCTTTCACATTCACAACATCGAACCTACCATTGACTTGCCCCTTGTTCACTTTGACCTGATTGACTGGCCCCAGCGCCACCACGAGCCCACATTCCTCACATTTCGCAACGATTACGAAATTGCTTGCTATCTGAATGCTCTCGAACCCGTGGCTTCTTCCACCAGTGAACCAAAAACCAGCATGACGGAGCCTGATATTAAGTACCTCAGTCTCAAAACAAAAGAGAAAAAGAAAAATAGGTCTGATGGCGAAAACCACTTTGTGGCGGTGTCAGAACCAAAAATAGTAAAAAGAAATGACGCATCCAAAGGTGAAAACCTCTTTGAGGCACCTAAGGATGGGGTACTTAATAACTTGCCGAGTTATTTCCAGGATAGATCATCAATCTTGATTGAACCAACAAAGCCGATCAATCTAAACACAGAAGAAAATCTTCAGATAGTCCATCTTGCTCAGTCTTTATCAGAGGAAGAGACCAAGGCATATGTACAGTTTTTACAGAAAAAGAAAATTAATTTTGCATGGACCTACTCAGACATGCCAGGGCTTGACACAAATCTCATAATGCATCACTTATCTATAGCTCCAAGAGTCAAGCCAGTAAAACAGAGACTAAGAAAAATGCATCCACATATAGCTCTACTTGTCAAAGGAGAATTAGAAAAGCTTTTGAAAGCTGGATTTATTAGAGCCATCGATTATGCAGAATGGATCTCAAACATAGTACCAGTCTCTAAACATGATGGGTCCATTCGTGTCTGCACAGATTTTAGAGATCTAAACAAAGCCTACCCAAAAGATGACTTTCCACTTCCAAACATTGACATGATAGTGGACATGACGGCGGGCTATGACATATATTCCCTAATGGATGGTTTCTCGGGGTATAATCAAATCAAAATAGCTCCTGAAGACCAAGAGAAAACAGCATTCACATGTGCATGGGGAACCTACTGTTGGAACGTCATGCCATTCGGGTTAAAGAATGCAGGAGCAACCTACCAAAGAGCTATGACAACTATCTTTCATGATATGATGCACAAAAATATGGAAGATTATGTGGATGATACCCTGGAAAAATCAAGAAAAAGGGACACACACCTCAATGATCTGGAAGTAATTCTAGATCGTATGGAACAATTTCAACTCAGATTGAATCCGAAGAAGTGCGCATTTGACGTCACCTCAGGCAAACTTTTAGGATTCATAATATCAGTAAAAGGTATCGAGGTTGATCCCGAGAAGGTCCAAGCAATCCTAGATATGCCACCTCCTCGAAATATCAGCCAAATGAGAAGTCTTCAAGGACGTCTTCAATCAATTAGGAGGTTTATTTCTCAGCTTGCAGATAGAGCGCAACCCTTCAATAAGACATTGCATAAGGGTGCTTCTTGTGTTTGGAACGAGGATTGTCAAAAGAGCCTAGATCAAATCAAACAATACTTGGCTAATCCTCCGATCTTAATGCCTCCTATTCCAGGGAAACCATTGATCCTATATATCTCAACTACAGACACTTCCCTGGGGGCATTATTGGCTCAAACAGATGATACTGGGAAAGAACGGGCCATCTACTATATCAGCCGTACTCTAGTCTCTTATGAGATCAATTACAATAATATTGAGAAGTCTTGTCTCGCGGTGGTGTTTGCTTCTCAAAAGTTGCGCCACTACATGCTTGCTCATACCATACACTTGGTTGCCAAAATTGATCCCCTTAAATACTTGCTTGGTAAGGCTGCCCTAACGGGTAGACTTGCTAAATGGATGATGGTTCTCACTGAATTTGACATAGAGTACGTTGAAAGGAAGGCAATAAAAGGACAAGCTATTGCTGACCAATTAGCTGATTTTCCAATCCAGGATAGTATGCCAGTCCAAGTGGAATTCCCAGACGAACACATCTTATATACCACTACTCGGACTTGGACAATGTTCTTTGATGGCTCCCGCATGCAAAATAGATCAGGTGCTGGAGTGTTATTTGTTTCTCCACATGGGTACAACATTCTGAAGTCTTATAAACTATTATTCCCATGTACCAATAATATTGCAGAATATGAAGCTTTAACTAATTGCTTGAAAATGGCTATAGAATGGAATATCACAGAATTACATGTCTTTGGGGATTCTCAATTAATCATCAACCAAGTCAATGAAGAGTATCAAACCAAGGATGACAAATTGATACCCTATAAAAAGATGGTTGATTCTTTGAAACGCTATTTCACCTTTGTGACGTTTCAACAAATCCCTAGGACAGAGAACAAAGCTGCAGACGCCATGGCCACATTAGCTTCACTTCTTCAGTTGGAGACACATGAATCCAGATTTGAATTCCTGGTGGAAGAGCTACACCATCCCATCTTTGACTCATCTGAAAGCCGTGTCATTTGTGCCATTATCACACACAAGTCTTCCCGATATGGTGCTATCTATTCATACCTTCATGATGGCATCATCCCTGACACATTCACCCACTCCGAATGCCGAAACCTCATCCGTAATGCCTCTCGCCACACCCTCATCTCTGGTGACTTATATAGAAGGGGTTTAGATGGGACACTCCTTAGGTGCTTGGAAAAGGAGGAATCCAACCAAGTGTTAGCTGACATCCACGAGGGCATTTGTGGTGGGCATTCTAATGGTCTTGCCATGGCCCGAAGGTTGCTTAGGGCGGGATATTATTGGCCCACAATGCAGATGGACGCAATCACCTTTGCTAAGTTATGTGAAAAATGTCAGAAACACGGCAACCTGATTCATGCTCCGGGTAGGGAGCTGATTCCTTCTATTTCTCATTGGCCATTTCAGCGCTGGGCCTTTGATCTGGTTGGGAAAATTCACCCCAACTCATCAGGTGGACACAAGTTCATCATTACTGCCACTGACTACTTCACAAAATGGGTGGAGGCCGTACCACTTTCTGTTGCTTCAGGAAGGACCATTTCTTTGTTCATCCTGAACCATATCATTTGCCGATTTGAAGTGCCTTCTGAGATCATTACTGACAATGGAGGTCAATTTAAGAATAAAGACCTAAAGCACCTATGCAAAAAGTTTAAAATCAAGCAACATTGGTCCTCCATATATTTCCCACAAGGAAACGGACAGGCAGAAGCTTCTAACAAAACCATTCTTAAGATTCTTCATAGAACAGTACACAAGAATGGTAGGGATTGGCACTTACAAATCAATCCAGCACTATGGGCTTACCGAACAAGTATTCGCACACCTACAGGAGCCACTCCTTTCTCTCTCACCTATGGCGCTGAAGCAATATTGCCTTTAGAAGTCGAGATACCATCCCTCAGAGTCTCACTCAAAGGTTTGATTACAGATGAGGATTACCACGCCATGAGGTTGCAGGAACTAGAACTTCTAGATGAGAAGCGTAAGGCTTCCTTTGATCATATGAGAGTGTATCAGAAGCGTATGTCCAAGGCATTCAACAAGAAGGTTCGCCCTAGAGAATTTCAAAGAGGTGATCTTGTTTTACGAGAAAACCTTAAGAACCAACAAAATAAAGAGCAAAAGGGCAAGTTTGAACCTAACTGGCTTGGACCATATGTCATCACAGCTGCTTTTGGTACTGGTGCGTATTTACTGTCAGATCCTGATGGAGAACAGCTCCCTGACCCCATCAACATTGTGCACCTTAAGAAGTTCTATCCTTGATGCCCGTTCTGTCTGGGGGCATCTTTTGTATATATCTTATTGGTCCTGAAAAAATTCCAAAAAAATTCATATATGATGCTGAAAAAATCCTAAAAAGCATATAATGTCCTGAGAAAAATACACAAAAAAAATCAAAATATTCAAAAAAATCAAAAAAATAGAAAAAGTGCCTTGGTGAAAACCTAGCAATAGGCGCCTTGGTAGCAAAAATAGAAAAAAAAAAAATGAAAAATTGAAAAAAGATTCCAAGTGGTGAAAACCTGGAAACAGGCGCTACTTGAGGCCTTTGCACCCCTATTTGTTAGCATGCGTCCTTGACACTTAACCACTTTCCATCCTTTGGCCTAGTCTGGAATTGGTCTTTGTCTTTGTCTAGGGGGCATAACTGTTCACATAGGTCCTTTTGGTGCGTTTGTCTCTTGGGGCATTTCACAACAGGTGTTTTTCAACACCACCCCAAATAGTGTTTTTCAACACTACCCTGGCGTCGAGTGTTTCTTAACACTTATCAGGTGTCTTACCCAACAGTCTCGTATGACGCGATATTTCTCATTTGCAGATATGATACTCAGAATTTGACTCTATGACCAACACACACGCACTTAAACAATCAACTCGTTGAGATATGTTGACTTTATTTTTCTTTGTGTGCTGTCTATGAGGATTTCTTTGATGAGTGGTCTCTCCCTAAGAAGTTTTCGATGATGCATAGCTAGAAGACTGAGGGTATGAGAACATGTTTTCTTTCTTTATCTGCTTGTGGGTATATTTTGTTAGTCCTACCTGTCATGAGCATTTATGCTGGTCTTACTTGACACTATGGATTGACAAGGTATTATCCTTGACTGTTATGCGAGTGCATGCTTTTAGCTGTCCTAACTTTCATGTGTCTTGATACAAGCATAATCTCGCCATATCAAACTTAGGTGATCTCACTGCATTAGTCATCTTGACCTATATGTCTTTGATGCCTAGGTGAGATTTCCACATTTCTATCTGATAAAGATCATATTCATATCCACATAGTTATGCTAGTGTGCATTGTATGATCTTGCGACGCTACCAATAACGCTCGATGATGATAATTAGATGTCTATAAGTGTTGTGACCTTGCAAGTCAACCACTTTTCATGTAGCTTGCATTCTTCAGTTCATGTTAGTTTAGTTTTGCATCTTGCATATGGAGAGAGCTCTCCTTTCATTTTTCATGGACTTGTTAATCAGCTGCGCTCACCTTCTCTTCTTCTTGATCATGTCTTTCGCTCCTTGTCTTTTTCATCTCGAACCTGTTCCTGTTCATCACAAGGGGTTAATCACATCATCATATCTATATCACAAACCGTCATTTTCAAGAAACATAAGTCCACATCATACATATGAGAATTAAACATACATCTATGAGAGAGAACATACATAAGCACATACATAAGCATTTTTGAGCAAAATGACAAGACAATATACATAAACTGATACATCCATCACAAGTGAGACAAATACACATGATACATCGAACATCCAGTAATCTCATAAATCAATAAATGTCATGATATACAATATGAGATCCCAAAATCTGGATCAAAAGTCTCAAAAATATGTCCAAACATCTAAAAACCTAACCCTAAGACTCGCTACCACCCTCGTGAGGAACTCGTGGTGGTGGAGGAGGCATGGCTCTCCTATCGAGTACCACGTCTGATACCCCTACCCGCTGAGAGTATGATGGTGCTCTCTCACCCTCTGGGACGGCCTGCAGATATAACCCGTGATAGTAAGCAGCTCTCGCTAACTCCCATCGGAGCTCCAATGCCTCGGCCTGTGCCATCGCCTCACGACGTGCTATCTCTGCTCTGAGATCAGCTATCTGCTGATCCCGCTCTGCCCTCAGATCCAGGAGCTATTGATCTCTCACAGCTATAGTGGTCCACAGCTGCTGTATCTCGGTCTCCCGAGCTTGTATCTGGGCTCTCAGGTCCTCTCCCCCCGCAGGCTGCTCCTGCTGTACCTCTGCCTGCCGACGAGCTGGTCTCGCCTCCTCCTCAGGAGTGGCTGATCTCTGTCCCCGTGACCGTTTCCGGCCACCTGATCCTGACCCCTCTCCTCTCTCCATCCTCCTCCCTCTCCCCCTCCTGCCATCTCCTCCATCGCCTCCATCTCCTCCCCCCTCTCCTCCATCCCCTCCGTCTCCTCCCTCTCCCCCCGGCGCTGGCACCTGAGCATCTGGTACTGTAAATCGAGGGAATGGTACCCTCCGCCACTCTACTCTGTAGGCTCCATCAGCCCCTACGTCTGCCACATCTGGGAAATAATCCCAAGGCTCGCTCCTGATAGCTGCTATCTCTGCGACAGCCTGCTGATAATCCAGCATGGGTAGCCACCCATGCCCCTCCTCGTCTCTGGCCCTGGCATATGTGGTAGTCTCTGTTGAGACTCATTGCTACCTCCCGAACTGTCGCCACACCCGACTGATGCAAAATCTCTCTATGATATCCGCATATCGACCTACCAGTGGCCGACTGCACAGCATATAACTCAGCTCATCTGCAGCATCCCCCAAAACCTCAACCTCCCTGTACGGCCTCCATGTGAATGAGGCTATCTCATCCAGAATCCATTGATAATAGGTCACATCCCCTGAATGGGCATGTGATATAAACCTGATGTACCGGTAAATAAAGGGGTACCTCCTCTCCCTCAGCTGAACCCTGGGGCGCACCACAGCAATGTGCTCCCATGCCCACACCTGTGCCAGGATGGCACCACATGCCCATGTCTGACCGTCCCTGTAGACGATCTCATGCAGCTCATGATACATCTCTACTAGGATCGCAGGCCCCCATGCCATCCGTCGGGGCCTGCCTACCATGTCTACCAGTAGCCTGCTCCATCCAAGCGAGAATCCCTTCTGACTGCGATCAGTCATCAGGATCTGTGAAATAATCGATGCCACAATACATGGTACCGGATAATCTCGGCCAAAGTTATCAAGCAGTCGCTCCCAGCTGACATGCCTGTCTAGGATGGTCACATCCTGAAACATCTCCTGAATCAACCGACGCCCCTCAGTGACATCCTGATCATAGTATACCTGTGACAACACATAAATCATGTTAGTTTTCATCTTTTGAAAACATTACATTTTACATGACTATCTTAAAAACATGATTATACTTACAGGCTCTCCGTGGCATGGAACTCGAAGGATCCTATAGACATCCTCTAGTGTGATGGATGCCTCGCCTGTAGGAAGGTGGAAGGTGTTGTGCTTGCTGTGCCATCTCTCGGCCAGCGCAGTCAACAACCCATGATCTGCTCTGATATACAGATACCGCAACAGATACCGGAATCCCATAGCCCTGATATCGGCGTTGCCTGGATCATCCAGATCTCGGACACACCGCAACCCAGTCACCTTCGGCGCTCTGATGATGAGCGCCGGAAAAACCTCCTGCAAACCAAAACCAAGCCCGTTGTTAGTACATATCATGATGGATGTCCAAAAATTCAGTATAAAACATCTTAAAAATGTAACATTGTCTAGACCCATGTCATTTCTGCTCAAAAATGCGTTAAATATCAAATTTTCCACTTGGGCGATATTCTTTTTGGAGAAGTATCATGCGATACTTCTCCCTATAGTGGGGCGATAAACCTTACGTCGAGCGATACTTCGCCCAGTATCGCGTGATCTTTCACCCAGTATCATGCGATACTGGTGTCTAAAGCGTGCGATACTTTTGGGGCACGCAAAGTATCGCGCAATACTTCTCCCCAAAGCGCGCGATACTTCTAAAGTATCGCGCGATATTTCACCCAACAAAAAAAATTTTTGAAATTTAAAATTTGAAAAAAAGTGCTAAAAGAAGCTATTAAATGCTAGAAATGACCAAAAAGCTTGAGTTTTTCAAAAACATACCGGGGCAGGATAGTGTGGTGGCCGGTTGTGCAACCGGGCGCGCTCGAATCGATGCCTGTGGACGGGAACTCCTGCTTGCTGAGCCATTTTCTCTCTCTAAAGCTCTGAAATTCTCAAATCACTAAAAGACAAATGATTTTTGAAAATGACATTTTGACCCTTTTTATAGCATTTTGACTTTTTGACCTAATTTTCAAAACAACTCAAAATTATGCGAAAATTGCACCCCTAGCTAATTTCGACGTCCTGGATCTATTTTCGAACTTGAAATCGAAATCTGAGATCATCTTCATAGTCAAAATCGCGTTTCAAATTCTTTCCCCCCTTCTGCGCAGTTGGCTGATCTTTTGAGGCCTAATCTTTTAATCTTTGCTGGGGCATCGTCATTCCTTCCTTTTCATGTCTTCCAAACTTCTAGTCTTTCATTCATAGCCATTTCATTCCCTCATTTCTCACGTTTGACTGCATCTTTTTAGTCAGGCTGGGGCATGTTTTCATTTCCTGATGGTTAACCTCTTGACCTTTACATTCGATTATGACTTCCTTCTGATTTGATCAAATCTTTATCAATTTTCTGTCTCTCCTCTACCTGATTTCGATTTCGACTCCAAGGGGGCAGTACCTATGGGATTCTCATCCCTGATTCTCTTGATTCTCTTGATTCAGACATCTTTTGTGAGCTTTTGCTCAAAACTTGAGATTCTTATCTCTCATTTTTTTAGACATTGATTATTGCCTAGCAGCGACGGTGATAGTTTTGTCTAAAGCTTGATTTGCACCTAGCAGCGACGGTGTTGGTCTAAGCTTTTATTTATGTTTGTCCGGATGTGATCCTGAATCGACCTCATATCTGAGTTGTTTTGTGATCCCAAATCGATCTCACATTGCAACTTCATTCTTTGACTGCATGTGTTCCCAAATCGATCACACATTAGTCAAAGAGGGGCAAATGTATGCACCCTAAAATGGTCGCCTAGACTTTGGGCCCCATTTATTCAATTTATCAACCCTGAATCATTTTTATCAATAATCAATATTTTCAACAATATCAATCTCTTGATCAAATCCTAATTTCGATCATATATTAGATTTTTATCCTTGGGCTAACCATTTATCCTAAGTCTTTATTTGATTAAAAGGAATATTTCCTCCCCTTTTAATTAAATAAAAAGCCCACCTTTTCCTCTTATCCTAAGTTGCACAAATAAAGCATTTTTCATATTTTTTAAAAAGGGAAAAAGCACTTTTTGTCTCACATGAGGCTCAAAAGTCAACACTTCACTCTCATTGGAGGATGTTTGTGCACATGGATTGCTCCTTTTTCAAGCTCCACCGCTGATTAAGACTTTTTGCCTCTTAATCTCCATGGTCCATTTCACCTCATTTCTTATAAAAGGAGAGCTCTCTCCTTCATTTGCATATCCATGTTTTATGCTAATGTTATGCTGCAGGTTTTCTAGATCATTTGGAGCTCTTTAAAGACATCCTTGCATCCAAGCTTTGAAGACATTGTTGTTGCATTTCATTTAGCTTGCTTTCATAGTTGCATTCATGGCATCTTAGTATAGATTTTTTTTTATGCAATAGAATAAAGCTCACATAGTTTAAATAGGAGGCATTGTAATCCATTGCTATTTCCCTTCATAGCTTAGTTTGTACTTCCATTTTCATAGCAGAGCTTGCACATTTATACTAGTTGCATTTGCATTTCATTTCCATTTAGATTCTTGGAGATATTGGCATTATTGCCCTTGTCTTCACTTGAATCTCTCATTGTATGGTTGACTAGCAAGGTCACCTTCTTGTAGCTCTAGCTGAGAGCAAAACTCATAGTCCCTTGCAACTCCATGCATAGAGAGCTATGAGCCACTTTGTGAGGCCTCATCCTTGAGCAACCTTGCATGTAATGGTTCATAGAAGTGCATATTTTAGTATGTACAACACACACTTACACATGTGTACTTAGAGTACACATTGACCCTTCACATCCCAAGTTGCTCACACATGTGTGAGAAAGTCTTGGACTTTGCATGGCTTATGTGTCTCCTTGGTGGCACCTATGTGGATTAGACATAGATGCCACATCACCCCAACCCTCCCAAATCCTATAAATAGGACCCTTGCCTCAAGAAAATCATCCATCATTTGCATGTAGAATTATAATGCTAGTTTTCTTTCTTGCATTTTAGAGTTTTTACTAACCATTTGGTAGTTGCTAGATTTCATTGACGATTTAGAATAGAGTTTGATTTCATACTTAGATTAATTTTTACTTGTTAATCTTGCATACCATTGCACTTGAGGGTTGCGTCCATAGCTCCTCCTTGAGCTTCTTTGGCTTCTTGTATTGAGTACTTGAGCATTGCTTCCATAGCTCCTCCTTGAGTATTTCAATATTTATTTTACCTTGTATTCATAGTGGGATCTATACTTGTGTTGGGAGAGAACACCCACAACCTCTCTAAAAGCTTAAATCAAGCAAGTCTTTGGTGCACTTGCTTCATGCTCATCCTAGATTATGTGGAGAATAGTGTGGGAATGAGTTTAAACATGATTTTCTTGTTAGTTTAAGATATTTTATATGCACATGTATAAATAATGTTAGAGTGTTTATGCTTGCTCCATATAGGTCATTTTTCCACATATACATTTTGGCACGCCTGGTGCGACCCACATTCTAATTTTCTAACAATTTTTCTTTCTTTTTGTGAAAGTTTTCCATGAAGTGTTCAGACAGGCGTCTCCACTCGTCTAGAGGTGTCTCTGTCTACTAACAGGCATCTTTGCTACACAAGTGTCTCTATCTATAAATAGGTGTCTACGCCTACAGACATGCGTCTCTGTCAGAAAAAAAAAAATTTCTTCCATTTTAGTTTGTTTTAATCAGTAAAACTTGCATTTTCTAATCACATTAAGGCTAATGATCATTAGTAAAACACCTTTTTGTATTTACAAATGAAGAAAACTACATAAAACTAAGAAAATATTTGTTTTTGTGCAAATAGGTGTATCTTCATGTACACAAGTGTCTCTATCGGAAAGGGAATTCCCTTTTACATTAGCTTTTTTAGTTGATTAAATAAAGTTTTTTGTCATATTAAGGTTCAAAATCACCGTGTTTTTATCATAAGAAACCTTTTTTATGCATTTGCAACTTAATGGAAGTATAAAACCTTAAAAATTCATAGTTAATACTTCTTTGTTGTATAGACAGGCGTCTCTACCTGCAGACAGACATCTTTGCCTAATTTCATATCTTTTTCATAAAATCTTACATTTTGAGTTTGTTGATCTGGGTTTTTTGGAAGATACTGATATTTTATGTCTTCTAACAGTGATTTTTCATAACGTTGACCAAGATTTGAATATTTTAAGACTACTAACTTGTTTATTTTGCAGGGCGTTGTTGGAAGACCAAACACATTAAACTACTCACTAAAGTTGTTTTGTAGGTTGCCAAGGAAATTCAATCAAACATTGCGCTTTCTTAATGATTTCTTAGGCACCTAGCATTAAGTAGGAAGTTTATTTTTGATAATGACTCATTAGCTAGGGGAGTATGCTCTTTTCTCCAAGTGGAAAAATTAGAAACCTAGAACCTTTTGAATTGTCATCTTAAAGAAAACTTGGAATTAATCAATTGTATGGTGTGTTTGGGAGAAAACCTCAGTGGATAGGAGAGTATGCTCTTTTCCCCTTGAGGGAAAACTAGAAATCTAGACTCCTTCCATGACCAATCTATATATTCTTTCATTAAACATTTAGAGAGCCTCCTGGTTGAGGAAAAAATCTCTCAGGAACAAATCAAGGTGGGGACAAGAAGATGTCAGCTCTTCCATCCACTATAAATATACACGTCCTTGAGATTAAAGTCTTAGAAGCATGGTTAGTTCTATGTTTACAATTAGGTGTTCACATATGCTTCATCATGCGTAGGGTTGACCGGCATTAATCCTTCTTGCAGGACTACGTTGGTTGAAGTACTTGTAGGACTATAGGCCTCAATCTCACAAGTCAGGACTACATGGGATGATCATGAACAGATGCCTTGACTAAAATTTGTATAGTATTGGCCACCCGGTTCACCTCTGAAAGGTTGATAATCTACATGCAAGGAGAATAGTAATCTCCCCAAGACACTCACCATACCGAGCCCCATCAATGTTGACACTTTGATAATACAACATCATGACTGGAGCCATTGCATTCTTGGTGATGACCATATTCTAAGGAGTCGTTGGGTGTGTTCATAAGTCAGTGAACAAAGGTTTTCAATCTCATCCAATCTCCTTCTAGAGATAAGAAGTGTTCTTATTACTTTCCATTGCAAAATAAACCCATACACTTGAATCCTGCAAGGTTTCCTTGTCTCTTACAAGACTATTTTCAGCTTGTAACCCAAACGTTTGATGTATGCATGAAATTGGTTCTTGACAAGAAAATCTTTTAATCCATCAAGATATTGTCTTCCTAATTTTTTTCATCACAATCCATATCATGTTTTTCTTCTTTTTAAGCCATGACTAATGGTGTGAAACATAAGAAGGTAAAACTTATAGTTTCCCAAGTCTACAAAGAAAAGAAGATTGTTGATAGAAAGGATAGATTCAACAAATATAATTTGAAATATATCCAAAAGACTCTTGAAGCCAGTGAGAAGTTTGATAAAATCAACTATAACAATCGGGTTGCTAATTTTGTTGCCAAGAACAAAGTGAACATGGCCTTTGTCACTTGGAAATCCTACGATTAAGTACCTTGGAAATTCATTCTTCTTCAAAATCACTCATCGTTTCCTCATCTTTAATCACCTCTTCATTCATCAACATTTAGAAACATTAGGAGCATTCATCAAACCTTGGACTTTAAATAAAACTCAAATCAACCCATCTTTCTCTATTACTTTTAATCCAATCCTATTTTGTTTGGGGATCATCATTCTATCGCCCAAATAAGAGAAGATTTTAAACCAAATCCAATCTTTCATTTGCACAATCACAAGGTCTTGTTTCACCTAGGTTTTTTCTAAACCTTTAAATCAAATCAATATTTGAGGCTCAGTTCCTCTTTAATCAAATCAATCCCAAAGCAAATCCAATCAATCCTCAAGGCTTAGTCCTCTTAATCCAATCCAAATTCTAGTCCAAGTTTCTCTTGATTCATCAATTCACTTTCCTCCTCTCATCATCTTTCATCGATCTTTCCACATTCTTCAAATCCAACCCAAGATCACTCGTGCATGGTACTTACCTGATCTCAAGCTGAGATAAGACAAGAATCTATCACCATGGATAATGATCAAGAAACCATTTACCAAGAAGGCTTCAATGATGACGAAGAACCACATATGGAATCTGACATGATCATACTTGAAAGTATCAGTGCAAATCTATGAGCCAAATATTTCTTCGATGATCCTAACAATTTGAGCTTAGTGGAAGATTTAATCCAAGCCAACAGTTCTAATATCTTCCTAAACCTTACTCAAAGGGGTGTCACATTCCCTGAAAACTTTTATGAAACCTTTCTCAAGAACAATCTAATTTGAACCAACAAAGGAAAGGTCATTCTCATCATGCCTTCAACATCCAATAACACAAATCAATCTTCTCATGATACACTTGAACAAATTTGGCAGCTTCTAAACAGGCCCAACTCCAATGATAACAATAATTTCAATGGACTAAACAATAATGACTCCAATGGAGGTCATGAACCTAAACATCAACCAGGGTCATCAGGGTGACACTCCACTTCAATCTTCTCAAAGCCTAATGGATTCTTGAAGAATCAAAACTCTTCACATATGAATAACACCAACCATAATAGACACAATGAAAATCTCCACATCTTGGGGGACATTGAATGCATCATTGGGAGGAGGAGCGAATCAAATCCATACCATCATCAACAATAATCCTCCAAAACTGGTACAACAAATCAATGAGCTTGAGAGCATGATGAAGACTACTCAAAAAGGTGGGAAGAAGGAATTATCTTTCTCAGAGATATGTCCTTATCTATTTGATAATTCAATCAGTGTTCAACCATTCCCCACCAATTTTGAGATTCCTAAATTTGACAAATAAAAGGGAGAATCATGCCCTGTACAACATCTCAAAGAATTTTATGTAGCAGCTCAAGAAGTCTCCCACAATGATAACTTCCTTCAAAGAATCTTAACCATGAGTCTTGGTGTCCCTACCCTTGAGTGGCTAATGAATCTTGCTCCCAACTGTGTATCAACATTCCTCGATCTCGTAGAGAATTTTTTTGCAAAATAATCTTACAACATCGAACACCAAGCGTCACTTAGTGACTTATGCAACACAAAGAAAAGAAACAAGAAAACCTTTGCTAGTTTCCTTCAAAGATGGTGACATATTGCAAATCAGATGCCTTGGAAAATTCTAGATTCACATCTCGTTGATATCTTCACTAAGAATCTAGTTACAGAAATGTCATTCCAAATGAAAATGGCTGCCCTAGAATCATTTGAGGCACTCATTAAAAAGTGAAAATTTATTAAAGGTGGTCTTTTGATGAAAGGGGCCATTAAACATTATCCCTCTAATTCATCTAACAACACTAATGATAAACCCAAACTCTGGTCCAAGAATAAGGGTGTTGTTAATGATGGAGTGACAAATGTTAAGCATGTCCAAAATGTTCAAGCATCCAACAAAAACAATCAAGGAAATCATAATAACAATGATCAAAATAACCACAATCAGAACGATAACTAGAATAATCAAGGTAATCAAACCAATCAAAATAATCAAAATCAAGGATCTGATTATCACAGTTCCCTATTCTCATGTTTTAATGGTAACAAAAACAACAACAACAACAACAATAGACCACAGCAATGAAGACAATTCACACAGCTAGCAGACTCCCTTGATGTCATCTTTTGACGTTTAGTCGATCAAGGGATGATGGTTTATCCTAACACAAGACCTTTCGATGATAATCAACCAAAACCAAACTAGTATAAGGATAAAAAATAATATAATTATCATCGCATCAAAGGGCATTAAATCAAGAAATGCGTGAAATTTTGTCATTTTGTTCAAGATTTGATTGACGAAGGAAAAATTGAGGTAGAAAGTCAAAATACCTCTACCTCCAATGCCTAATTAAAAATTTATTCTAAGACTTTTTTAGAGCACAATAAAAATAATGCCTCATTGTCTGAAGGATTTTCCTATGAGTACACTACAAACAAGATCTTAGGAGATGAACCCACTTGTGGTAGGGCCTAGAAGAAAATGATGTTTGTGCTTTTGACTCACTGTGTGGCCACATCGAACAAGTTGAAGCTCATGTAAACACGATAACCCTAAAGAGTGTTGATTGTAATGTCCCCACCTGTCGTCCTTGAGTCACTATACAAGCCACTACAAATCCACTTGTTAGAGATCCACCTACTACACCATCCACATCGACACAACTTGTGTCTCATTATGACCTATTTTATCAGTTAAAGAATACTCCTGTGCAAATATCTATCCTAAAGCTTCTACATACATCCCCTATCCTCAAAGAGGTCCTTGAAAATGACCTGACTAAGTCTTATGTCCCTGAAAATATCAATGCATCCCATTTTCAAGAAATGATCAAAAACTTAGTTTCCCAACAACACCTAGTGTTTATTGACAAAGATTTCCAAGGTCCTGATCCTCACCACAATAAATCCATGCATATCTAAGTCACCATTTATAACATCTAAATCAAAAGAGTCCTCATGGACAATGGATCTAGTCTGAATTTATGTACTTTAAGTATGATTTGCAACATAGGTCTTTCTGAAGACCTTATTGATGTAAATTAAAAAAATCACAATAAAATCATATGATGATAGAGAAAGGGTGAGTAAAGGTCTCATTGCACTCTCCTTACCAGTGAGTCCAACCCTTATTGAAACAGTCTGTTAGGTGCTCGATCTAGATCTACCCTATAACATTCTCTTGGGTAGACCATTGATACATGCTATCTTAGGTGTTCCATCAATATTTCATCAATGTTTAAAATTCCCACACTATGGAGCCGAAATAACAATCCCTGGAGACCATGAACCCTTCAAGTATTGCAAAAGGTTGGAAGTTAAGAAATCAAATTACTTCCCAATGAATGAATATGTTCATCCTTTCACAAAAGAAGCTCTTATCCATTCCACTTCTTCTGAAGATAAAGAAAAGACGTCTCACCAGTCTAAAGGAAAGGAAAATTTTACTGGGTCTGAAAAGAAGGTTAGGTTCACAAATTAAGGTATGGCGAGTATAAGTTCATAAATTCCATGTTTATTGGTCAGTTTTCCCTCTCCCCTAAATCTTATGGTAAACCTTCACAAATATTCCCTAAGGGAGATAAGGAAATGATGAAATGCAAGAAGACTACATTTAAACATCGGGGATCCCTTTTAGATGAACACATAGAGCATAATATCCTATCCTAGCTATTTGATAATGAATAATATAAACCTATGGATATCCCTAAGGGGAAATATATTAAGGCCACTCCCATTGTTGAAAGCATGGGATATCATGGTACTAGCCTTGGGGAAAAAGAAACTGGAAGGAAAACTCTCACCAAAGCAACTGGATACCCTCGTGGAAAAGGATTGGGTTCCATAGAGACTAAGAAAATTTTTGCCAAGGACTATTATTTTGTTGAATCTAATTCAAACACTGATTATTTGAAGTCCCTTTCTAGTACATTGAAGATTATCTTGACACCCATATCCTCCATATCACCCAATCAGACCTTTCCTCACCTGAACTTCCCCTTACCAACTCTGAACTAATCGATTGGGACCAACAAGATTCACCACTTGCCTTAGACATATGTGATTCAGATGAGGCAATTCTAGTAATTTTTGGACTAATAAATCTCCAAGAAAATGAGAATTAGATCCACTACAATGTGTAAGCCTACTTTGGTAGCCAGGTCAACTCTCTTAGTCACAAAAGTGAAAAAGAAGAAAATCCAAAAAATGATAAAACATCCTTGGGTGAAAACCTTTATGAGGCACCCCTGGATCAAGAAAAAGATAAAATAAAGGATGTTTCCTCTAGTGAAAACCTTTTTGAAGTTCTATAGGAGGGGGAAGTTTAATTTCCTTTTATGTCATTACTGCCAAAGAAATCATCTATCCTCATAGAAGATACAGTCACCGTCAATCTTGGTACTAAAGAAAATCCAAAGATTGCCTACATTACAGCTTCCCTTGATGAGAAAGAAAAAGAAGCCACAATTACATTTCTGAAGAAAGAAAACATCAACTTTACATGGACTTATAAAGATATGCATGGGCTCGATATTGAACTAGTTGTACACCACCTTGTCGTAGATCCAAAAATCAAACTTGTAAAGTAGAAGTTACGCAAGATGCATCCACAAGTGGCACTCTTGGTCAAAGATGAACTACCAAAGATGCTTGAAGCATAATTTATCAAACCCATAGATTATCCTAAGTGGGTCTCCAACATTGTACCGGTAGGTAAACCCTCTAGGGGCATCTGGATATGTACTGATTTCAGAGACCTTAATCTCATATGTCCTAAGGATGATTTTCCACTTCCTAACATTGACATCATAGTGGATTTGACTGTTGGACATGAGATGCTCTCCCTATTGAATGGGTTTTCTAGATACAATTATATTTACATAACATTGGAGGACCAGCACAAAATTGCATTCACCACACCTTAGGGTATGTTATGTTACCAAGTCATGCCCTTCGATCTCAAAAATGCAAGCGCCACCTATCAAAGATCCATGACAACTATCTTCCATGACCTCCTTCATGTGGTTATGGAAGATTATGTGGATGATATCTTAGACAAATCCAAGACATGAGAATCACATATTGTTATCCTTACCACAATCTTTAAGAAATTAGAGAAGTACAAGGTTCGATTGAATCCCAAGAAATGTGTCTTTGGTGTGCAATCAAGCAATTTGTTAGGCTACATTGTCTCTTGCAAAGGAATAGAAGTGGATCCTAAGAAGGTGAAATATATTTTGGAGATGCCACCTCCTAAAACTCTAAAATAATTACGAAGCTTGCAAAGGAGACTTCAGTCCATCCGAAGATTTTTGTCACAGTTGGCCAACAAGGTGCATCTTTTCTCTCACCTGTTAAGAAAGGATGTCAAATTCATTTGGTACTGCTTATGTCAAAAGGATTTTAAATAAATCAAGGTATATCTAGCTAATCTACCAGTATTCATCCTGCTTGTTCCAGGTAGGACTTTGATTCTCGACATCTCATAAACTATGGTAGCACTAGTTGCTCTCCTAGCACAACTAGATGACAATGGAAAAGAGTGTGTCATATACTATCTTAGCAGAACTTTAGTAGGTTATGAGCTCAACTATATGGCTATTGAGAGATCTTGCCTAGTTGTAGTCCTTTTTACATAGAATCTACATCATTACATGCTTAATCATAAGGTACAGTTGATAGCAAAGATTGACCCACTTAAGTATTTGTTATATAAATCCACTCTAACAGGCCACATAGAAAAATGGGTCATGATACTTAGTGAAATTGATATTGTGTACATAGAATGTCAGGATATCAAAGGACAATAAATCATTGATCAACTTTCAAAGGCTCCTATTCCAAGAGATCATCCTATTATCACAAATTTTCTTGATCAAAACATCATGACTATCACCCCTAGCATTCAGTGTAAGCTCTACTTTGATAGATCTTTCACTGAGAAGGGATCAAGGGCAAGTATTATGTTTGTTACACCACAAGGAGATTTCATCCCTAAATCATACAAATTAATGTTTGCATGTACCAATAACATAGCAAAATATGAGGCCTTGGTCACAAGGCTTCACCAAGCTGTCAGATGGAAGATCATAATTTTTCTTATTTTTGGTGACTCCCAATTGGTTATCAAACAAGTAAATGATGAATTTCACACAAAGGATGATAAGTTTCTCCCTTATCGATGTTTGGTAAAAGATCTCAAGCAACATTTTGCAAGCATCATTTTCCAATAAATCCCTAGAACAAACAATAAAGCATTTGATGCTATGGCTACCATTTCTTCCTTGATATCCATGCCAAAAACAAGTACATAATGTGAATTTCTTTTTGAGAATCTCATGGTCCCTACCTATGACCAACTGGATTCTGAGATGGTATGTGAGATTGTTGGTCCTGAATCACCCTAGTATCAATAAATCCTCACCTACCTTCATGATAAAACCATTCCCCTCACTCTTACACCTAACCAACAGAAAACTTTCATTCGTCACACATCTTGTTACACAATCCTTGGAGATACCCTATTTAGAAAACACTTTGATGGAACTCTTCTTTGATGTCTAAATTTGGAGGAAGCACACACATCCTTAGAACAAGTACATCAAGGAATTTGTGGAGCCCATTCAAGTGGCCTTACTTTATCAAAGAAGTTGATGTAAACCAAATACTACTGGTCGACGATGGAGCAAGATGCTTATCACTTTGTAAAGAAATGTGTTCCATGTCAGTAGCATGGAGATTTGATACACTCTCCCACTCAATCCCTCCAACCCACCATCACACCTTGGCCTTTCTTGTTAATATGATTTAGAACAACAGAGAGGGGGGGTGAATCAGTTGTTCTTAGGTCTTGATGTATAAAACAATCTTAAAAACTTTTCCTTAAATTAGATCCAATAACCAAAACAAACTCGGTCATCACTGATTCAATAATAGAAACATACAACAATGCAGTTCACTACCCAGCTATAAGTTAACTTGTAAAACATAGTAATGTTCAAACCAAAACATTCACACAAGTATTAACATCGGGATTTATAGTGGAAACCCAATTTGGGAAAAACCACTTTGTAACATGCTACTATTATTTTCACTGTTCTAAAGTGAGCTCGGTAAAAAGCCAACCCTATCAAAGGTTACAATACACACTATCAGGTGTGACCCGGTTAAAGGATTTCAATCACCCTGTTAAAAGTGAGCCTAGTCATAGGACTTACATACACTCTATTAGAATGCAACCTTGTTCAAAGGATTTAACATATGATTGTTAGGTCAACCTCCATTAAAAATATTTTGACAGTTATAATGGTTAGAAAGTAGCAAAAATATTTATCTAAAAAATATACAACTCACTTTGCAAATATCAGATCTGATTCTATACACTAATGCTGGTTTACTGACTTTGAAACTTTTCCATCTCCATCTCTGATCTGCTCGGAACTTTTCTTCAAGCAACCACCACAATTCTCCTTCAGCCTTTTCTGCTTATTTAGTCAATAAAACTTTACTCCTCTAGCATTCTTTGTTCACCCATGCACTTGCATATCCAAATGCTCAGGTACCCTTATACTTTCCTCAATTAGGTTAACTCATCTTATGCCGCTCAATCTCATTCGTAGATCTTAGGGTTAGGTCAGATTCAATGAATCTACCCGCTTCATGTTCTTCGGCTCCTTTTCTAGAATCATCTCAAATCTCTTAAAGATTTACAATAAAACATTTTACAATGCATTTAATGCTTCCAAACAATCAATAAATAAGGTCAACACATTTTACATAATCCAAGAATTCAACAATGTCGGCTCCAAAATTAAATTCTCTTCAAATATAAAATTGTTGATGCTCGGTCAATATTGTGATCAACTACTCAGTCTTCATGTAGAAAGCTCGGTCATTACTAAAAATGTTTCCTCGGCTTACACTGGCTTCTTCGGCAATTAACTGTTGTTCGGTCGACACTATAATTTTTCTCAGCATATACTAACTCGGTAGACACTAACATTACTCAGCTTAAACATGATTTTTCCATTCTTTGCTCGGTCAAGCCTACCAGTTTAGTCTTCAGTCTTACTAAGATAAACAATACATTGTCTCATCATTGTGCAACATAGTCAAGTACACTTTGTAGTATCAAGATAACTCAACCTTTCCTTAGGTTCTATTGTTACCAACCTTTCCTAGCCTCTTAGCAACACTCAAATAGATATATAGTACTTTCCTAAGTAGCAACAGTCTTACCAGTTAAGGGTTGACATCAATGACAATACAACAATTATTTCAATTGCAGTTTCCAACATTTCTCCCATTGGGGCTTTGACTTTGTGGGCCAGATATTCCCTAACTCTGCCAATGGTCACAAGTAAATCCTATCAACCATTAAGTACTTTACCAAGTGGATTGAAGCAATCCCTCTCACCTACACTATCGGTAAGAAAATTTCCAATTTTATCCTAAACTATATCATTTTTTGCTATGGCATCCCAAAAGACCTTCATATTAATAATGGAATGCCATTCAAGAATAAGGATGTCTCTGAATTTTGTAAGAAATTTGGGATTACCCAGCGTTGATCCTCCAAATACTTCCTGCAGGGAAACGGTCAAGTTGAGGCTACAAATAAAACCATATTAAAAATCATCAAGAAGACTATCGATGATGTTGGTCATGATTGGCTATACTCCACTGGCACCACTCCATTCACCCTTGTCTATAGTTTTGAAGTTGTCCTTCCTATTGAAATTGAACTCCCTTCCCTTAGGATTTCTCTCAAAAACCTAATGTCTGAAGAAGAATACAAATTTTCTCTCCTGCAAGAGTTGCAAATCTTTGATGAGAGATGCCTCAATGCCCTTAACCACCTCCATGTATATCAAAATCTCCTGCACTTACAGTTCAACAACAAGATCAAACTTTGTGAGTTTAATGTTGGTGATTTAGTCTCGCAGCACAACATGAAGAATCTCCAGAGCCGAGAAAAGAAAGGAAAGTTTGAACCCAATTGGCTAGGTCCATTTGTTATCACTACTAAGTTTGGTTCTAGGGCATATTAGATCACCACACCTAAGGGAGATCTACTCCCCGATCCTATAAATATTATGCATTTGAAATGTTTTTATGCGTAGATCAGCATTCAGTTTTTGTATAGTGTTTTCAACAAAAAATCTTAAAAATAGAAAAAGTCATGAAAAAATCTTAAAAATCAGAAAAAGTCCTAAAAAAAAACTTAAAAATCAAAAAAAGTCCTGAAAAAAATCTTAAAAATCAAAAAAATGTCCTAAGAAATCTTGAAAAAATCCTAAAAATCCTAAAAATTAGAAAAAGTCCTAAGAAAATCCTAAAAATCAAAAAAGTGAAAAAATCCTAAACAACAAAAAAAGTTCCTAAAAAAATTATTCTCTTGGTGAAAACCTGGTAAACAGGCACCTTGCAAAAAAAAAAAAAAATCATCTAGTAGTGAAAACTTGGCAAATGAGCACTCTGGGCAAGTACCATGGTGAAACTTGTTTCAAGCACTATGATTGCAAATTTGGATCAATTGTCTTCTCCCATCCACTGTACATATCCATCCTCATCTTGGTCCTAGTTTCAGTCATTGTTTCACACATCACAATGAAGGTCCAAGAAAAAATCCTAGCAAGCTAAGCTTAACCCCATTACATTGAGCTTTTCCCACACATAGTGATTGCAAAAGTTCTTATCAAAATCAATATCAAAATCAAATCTATGAGTTATTGTTCCTTTCACATCTATTGTCAGCGAATATCCATCTCAGTCAACCAATCATTGCCCTGTAGGGTGCATCCTTCCTCAATCAGCTCAAATGAAACTCATCAATCCTATCATGTTCATGACAAGAACTGTGGACCGAATGAATACTTGGTCAGGAGGTATTCTTTGTTGATTTTATCTTTTTGTGTTAGTGGACCCTACTCATGATTGCCTAGATCTTTCATATCTTGGTATATTGTGATTGGTGAAATTAGATGCATGTGTCAATTGCGGTATGATCTGTTTGTTGATACTTTATGAGCATTATTGTTGGTTTCTCAGTTATGATTATGTGTATCTTACTGGGGGCAATGGGTTAGCATACTTACGTCCCTTAAATGACATGTGTGCCCAGACCTCTCCAATAAGTATATGTCATAGGTTCCATCATAATTAGGAAATCTACATCTATGCTCCTAAAGATATTTAGTTCAGTCCAGACAATGGAACAATGTCATCTATGCTTTTATAACACATGATGCATACCTCCTATTGCAACATCAAACTAGGGTGTTCTCTCCAACATAAACACACATGATCCCACTAAATCATGTAGTCAGGTTGCATTATAGATCAATTGCATATTAGTTAGTTTCTTTTATGCATTTTGTTTGAGGCAAGGGTCTTGTTTATTCACCTTCCCCTCCCTCTTTCTTAGTGGTTAAGTTGATCCTATTGGTTATATTGGATACACAAAAACAACAAAACAACATTGGTTCCTATTGGAAACAATTGTCTGAAGGAAATTGCTACTCAATTATGTATTGTCTTTGATGTCACACAATGTCATAGTCCGCAGCAATCAGATCCTACCGAGCTCAGTCGGTCTGCCAGACAGGAATATTAGTGCTTACCGAGTCCACTCGGTTATCGAAGAAAAGCAGTGTCTGCCGAGTTCACTCGGTTACCAAAGGAAATTTTAGTGTTTACCGAGTTCAGTCGGTCATCGAAGAAATTTTAGTGTTTACCGAGTTCAGTCGGTCATCGAAGAAAAGTTAGTGTTTACCAAGTTCAGTCGGTCATCGAAGAAAAGTTAGTGTTTACCGAGTTCAGTCAGTCATCGAAGAAAAGTTAGTGTTTACCGAGTTCAGTCGGTTATCGAAGGTAAAAGTTTGTCGGTGTTTACCGAGTTCCCTCGGTCTCTGAAAGATTATAGAAAGTTATGGTCACCGAGCACTGTCGGCCCTTGAAGGATTTTTTGCAAATAGAGTTTTCTTATTTCAGCCGACTGTTATACTAAATAATGTCGATTTGACAAATCTAAAATCATATAAATAAAAGGTCAAATGTGAAAAGTAAACAAGATATACAGCAGAAGATTTTACAGAAGAAAAGAAGAAAAGGTGTATGCGAATTTGTGAAGGATGTTCAGATATCCTTGAGGTGCAGCAGAGATTTATTCGATCAGAAAGGATCAGACTTATGCAGAACAGAGATCTGTAATCAGCAAGACAGTTGCATTATTATACAGGTCATTTTTCATTGTTACCTTCTTATCATTGTAACAGTGAATTCTAAATCTCTTAACCGAGTTGGTTTAACAACCATATTGTAAATCCTCTAACAAGGTGACAATTCCATTGAATTGTTTTCAAGACCTCTTACCAGGCCACTCCTAGCAGGGTGTTTTAAATCCTCTAACAAGGTCACACCTAACAGTGTGTTTTGTAACCTTTTACCGGGTTGGCTTCTAACCGGGCATCACTTCAGAAAAGTAAAAATCAGTATCTAGATACATTGGTGGTTTTTCCCATATTGGGTTTCCACGTTAAATCTTGTGTCTCTTGTGTTCTTAATTGCTTTCTCAATCATATACATGTGCTAATGAATATCTAAAGATAATTTTCCTAATACTTTCTGCATCTTCAAAGTTACTACAATCTATTTACCGAGTGCTAAAATAGATAACATTGTTAAGATATCCTAAGGGTTCTGGAAAGAATTAATTGTGAAGTGTTTTATGGTTGACTGATTCACCCCCCCCTCTCAGTCACTTCATCCATATTCCATCAGTTCCTACCATTGCATTCCACCTCATATAATTAAGTTCATTTTAGTTACTATTGCATTACCATCATTAATCATTAACTATCCATTGTATGCCAAATATATCTCATTAACCATTAATCATTAAATATCTATTGCATGTCAAATATATCTCATTAATCATTAAACATCCATTGCATGTCAAATATATCTCATTAATCATTACTCATTAAATATCCATTGCATGTCAAATATATCTACTTAACTATTAATCATTAACTATGCATTGCATCATTAATAATTACATACCCATAAACATCATATATGCACAATAAATCATCAATTCATTACATATATACATTACATACGCCACATAGGACTTGCATCATAAACATAATAGCACATCATGTAGTATATTTTTTCACATCATCGCACACATCTTGCATCACACATGTCAATAACATAATTTAGCACTATGCATAATAAAGTCTCATGATCCATCAGACAAACTCATAAAATGTCTCCACAAATATATATATATATATATATATATATATATATATATATATATATATATATATATATATATATATATATATAATGACATCATAGTACATCAATAAAATGATACATCAGGCATCTCAGTGTTTCTATACATATGCATCTCATCCAAAAATCCTTAAAATATGTATCCTATATAATCAACTAGATCCAATGGCCCTTGGGAATATATCTATGTTGTCCTAACCTCCCCCTATGAACCTCATGAAGTCGGTCTCCTTTCTCCTCTACCATGTCACCTCTTGTATCCCTGTCTCTCAGTGGCCTAGCTATTGAACCTGATGACACACCTTGGGTCCTCTCTAATATCCCTCACTCTGAATAAGGTTCTCATCTCTACTCTAGAGGTACCACCTGATGATAGAGGCTCATATAATAGGTCACCTCTCTCCCTACCCTCACTATATCTTGTTAGTAACTGCCTTAAACCTGCAACAGTCATTTCCTATCTTGCTAACTCCCACTCCCCTTGGTATGTCTATGTTGATCTCTGCCATGTATCCCTGTCCTTTATCAATCGTTAGGTGAGAAGGTTTGTCTATCTCTACATCTCCTCTATCTATCCTAGTAATCAGGCTACCTCCCTCGATATCCCCTCTATACATGTGTCAGCTCTTGTCATGGTAATCTCTCATGTACCCACTCAATCCTGCAGTATGGCTAGCTCTCACCACATACTCTCTTTCTGAGCCTCAACTCTCTCTCTCTTCCACCCTAGCTGCCTCAACCCTATCTTCTCTATATCTCTTTTCCACCCTAGATGCCTCAGCCCTATCTGCTTTGTCCCTCTCCACTGCCACTAGTGCCTCTAGTCATGTCACCTCTGCCTATAGAATGATGACCTACTTCTGATCCCCTAGCCTCTCATCCCCTCCTAGTCCTCCTAGACCCATATCCCCATCCTTTGGTAGTGGCCCCTGGGCCACCTCCTCTCTATCCCTCTACACTACTCTCAAGGCATGAGGAAGCCCCCCTCTGACTGGTCTTTGCACTATCCCTCTCCTCCGCTTGATGGCCTGCCTTTGTGCCCCCCACTTGACTCTTGGTGCTATTACTGGTCTCTCCTCCTCATCTTCCTCATCTCCCTCATCCCCCTCATCCTCATCCTTTGACTCCGTCTTCTCTTTGACCTCTCTTGCTCCTGACTCTATCAGCCTTGCTGCCTACACCTCTCCCACTAGGCTACATACTTAGTTGTCACCCCTACATCTACCACCTATCTCTATGTTTTTGTCCATGGTACTAGTTGCATGCCTCTCCAACTTCTCCTATTATTCTATAAATCTATTCTAATGCCCCATACTGACCTAATCTCCCTGGAGATGATTGGATGTGGATAGCTATCTGAAACTAATATACCCTATCTCAGGCCAAACTATCTGTACACTCATGATGGCATATACCTAGCTATCTGAAACATCATCCTCTTGATCAACCAGTAGTCTATTTGCACATATCCTAGGTACTCTATACCTAGAGATCCTTCCTCTCTCCCTACCTTCTCATCCAAATATCCACATGCCTCACAGCCTATGTACGGTGTCCACTCAAACCATAGCAGCCCATCTAAAATCTTATGCTAGGTCTCTACTTCTCTCATATCCCCATAAGAAAAGGGTGGCCTGTATCGACATGTGAATGGTTCATATCATTTTTTTTGCCCCTCCCCTTGCAATGGTCATACTACTGCAATGTGATCCCATGCCTAAACAAGAAGCATTGTCACCCCTAGTCCCATCATCTGTTGGGTCTGGTATGTATACATATGAATATCATAGTATAACTGGGCCAGGATTGTATACCCCCAACAATACTCTATCCCCTCCTCCTCCTCTAGCATCCAGCTTAACACCCTCTCCCATCAAATTGGAAAACTATACCCTGAATGCTCAGGCATCAACCTCCCTCCTACCAATCCAGCTAAATACAAAGCTAGCTGGGGCAATCCTGCCTCCATCCCCCTCGCCATGACATCCACTAGTGATCAATCGGCATCTAGTCTACCCGTCATCTAAATCTCTCCTCCAGAAACTTCTTTGCACTCTCTAATCGATACTCAAGAATATCTACCCTAATCGGTACTCGCAAAACCCTCCACACATCCAACAACATCAAAGTTGCCTCCCATGTCAAAAAGTGGAAACTCGATGTAGTTGAGTGGCACCTCTTGATCAATGTTGTCATGAGCACATTATGTGCTCCTAGGTTCGGCCAATCATGCATGTGTTGTAAGCCACATAGGGTCACCTTCCCCCACTCCACATTTTTCAGCTCTGCTTGCAACACCATTGTGTCTGGCCATCGCTCCTTCTAGTGAATCCAATAGTCTAGCTCTTTCATCTAGTTACCCGCAATACTTCTTATCAATCCTAGTCCTTACCCCAAAACCTCTCTCCTTGCGCCCTCCAGACAGATGGCACAATCACCCATCCCTGCATTTTTCTTCCCCCCGGTGGCTGTCGCTTTGTTCCCCCCCCTTCTCGTCATTGTTTTGCCCTATCCTGCCTTCAGGCAGGTAGGGGGGGTTTTCCTTTTGGCGTCCCCACCCTTGGCCATGGTGCCACCCATCCAAGGATGGGTAGCTCAGCCCGCCTTTCGGTAGTGGATTCGCCCATCCAAGGGTGGGTGACTTGGACCCCCTTTCGGTGGCTCAGCCCACCTTTGGGCAAGCGGCTCAGCCCGCCTTTGGGTGGGTGGCTCCGTGCCACCCATAGATTATCATAGCCACTCGTCTGTTGATGGACGGCTTGACACCACCTGCCCTTAGGTAGGTGGAGTCGCTCATCCCCCAAAGGGGGCTCTGTGTCGTCCGCCATTAGGCAGGGTCACCTACCAATTGGCGAGTGCCTAGTGACATTTCTACCTTCCCCTTTTTCCCCTACACCTACCAAAACCCCCACCCACATTTTTCCAATACAAAAGATGAATAAACACATGCTAACATGCAACACACAAAGAAGGGTTTGTGCACTTATTGGATCCCCCCTGTCTGCTGCTCATCGGTAGACCTACACCCTCTCGTCCAGCTACAGTTTGTCTTGTCGCCTTGTCATCTTCTTCTCCTCTCCTCTCCTCTTTTCTCCTCCCTTGGTGTAAAAATGAATCCTTTTTCCCCATTTTACCCTTTTATAAGGGGCCTTTTTTTCACTTTTTCAAAAAAAGGTTCTTTTTTGCCTTGTTTTTCCCCTTTTTTCCAAACAACTCATGCTAAGTCCTTTCCCCTCCTTTTTTGTGAAAATTGACCAAATTTATTTATTTTGGCCTATTTTATCGAGCGGGCGCATCCTCCTATTGACTTTTCCTATGTGCACCTTTTAGGTCTCATTTTTCCTCTGGGGCATCTATGTTTTATTTTCTTTGACGCGATGTCATTTTTGACACTACATCAGAGGGCAAAATGTAGACACCTAAATTCATCCATTTAACATTAATTTAATTTAATTAATGGCCCCAAATAATATTATAGTTAATTTTTAATTAATTATATTTGTTAAATTCATTTATTTATTTAATTAAATTTATTTAATTAAATAAATTCACTAATTATAGTATTTAAATTAAATTTAAATACTAGCCCTCCTAATGTATTAAATTTAATTTATTACATGTTTCTCCAAATTCTCCTTTTAAAAAAAATTTTAATTTATGTATTCCTCCACGTGTTTTATTTCTACTAAACCATGATTAAGTTAAATTTCATTTAATTTAATCCTAAACCTAACCTAGAAGTTATCCTACACACATCACTTTCTATCTAATATGTCTACTTACTAACTAAGGTTAATTAGGCTAATTTTTGGATTCCTAAACCCATTAGTCCTAATTATTTGCTCACACATGTGAGCAAATTTCTAAAAATTATCTTTTCAAAAATTGTTAAAAATTGCCTAAACAAGGCTTCTTACAATTTTTTATGACACTTCTTACACCTACCCAAAGTATGAAAATGGACTTTTTCTTACACATCTCTTACACACACTTACACGTGTACTTAGATTACACATTGACCTTTCACATCCCAAGTTGCTCACAAATGTATGAGAAATTCTTAAACTTTGCATGGCTTATGTGTCTCCTTGGTGGCACCTATGTGGATTCCACATAGATGTCACCTCACCCCAACCCTCCAAAATCCTATAAATAGGACCCTTGCCTCAAAAAAATAATCCATCATTTGCATGTAGAAGTATAATGCTAGTTTGCTTTCTTGCATTTTAGAGTTTTTACTAACCATTTGGTAGTTGCTAGATTTCATTGAGGATTTAGAATAGAGTTTGATTTCATACTTATCTTCATTTGTAGTGTTAATCTTGAATGTGATTAAGCTTGAGGGTTGCTTCCATAGCTCCTCTGTGAGCTTCTTTGGCTTCTTGTATTGAGTACTTGAGGGTTGCTTCCATAGCTCCTCCTTGAGTAGTTCAATATTTATTTTACCTTGCATTCATAGTGGGATCTATACATGTGTTGTGAGAGCACACCCACAATCTCTCTAAGATCTTAAATCAAGCAAGTCTTGGGTGAACTTTCTTCATGCTTATCCAAGATTATGTGGAGAATAGTGTAGGAATGAGTTTAAACATGATTTTCTTGTTAGTTTAAGATCTTTTATATGCACATGTATAACTAACGTTGAGTGTTTATGTTTTCTCCATACATGTCATTTTTCCACATATAGAGTTATATCTATAATTATTATTTTAATATGACTTATTCACCGATCAAAAAAATAAAATAATTAAAAATATTTTTTAATTTATTAAATAATAATTAGCATAAATATAATTAATAATTAACATTTCTAGAAGATTTTATTAAAGTAACAACATATATTAAATAATATATTCGGCAATATAAAGGGTACTGCCCCCTAGATAAGCTTATAATAATAATAATAATAATAATATATTCAAATAATTATCTATAATAAAAATTTAAATTTATTTTTTTTAAAAAATATTACTACCACCTAAAAATCATAACTAATTTTCATGCTTCACCACATCCATTTATTGATAATAATGGGTGTAGAAATGAGGTCTATTTATAAATAATTTCTCATATAAAATTATACACTTCCATCCAAAACATTTGTAGAGATAAAATTTTAAAAATCATTCAGCTTCAAAATTGTTATGTTTATATGATAATTTGTGAGATTTTTTTAATTTATTATTTGAAAATGAACATCTATTTATAAATAATTTTTCATATAAAATTTCTCTCTTGAACTTATAAAAAATAAAAAATAAAAAACTAATAAACTAATAAAACCACTTATATTTTTAAAGTTTCCCATTATTTCAAAAATATATATTTATTTACAAATAATCTCTTATATAAAAAATTTATTTCTATGAAAAGTTTTTTGGCAAATAAGTTTAATATAAAAATTTATCATTTCTATATAAAAAAAAAAATTAGACAAAATTAAAATATTAATAGAATTAGTTTTGTAGCAAAATTTTAGCTATTCATTTCAATGAGATGCTAAACATCTTAAAAGACATAATATCATATGAAAAAATATAAATTGTTTAAAATGTTGTCAAGATTATTGTTTAAAATGTTGTCAAGATTTTTAAACTAAAGCAATAAGCCCACCAAATCTGAAATTTCAAAATCACAATATCTATCAAATAAAAAACTCAATTAATATAAATAGAAGTTATTTTTTAATCGATATTAAATTATTAATACCAACTAATTAAAATATGTATTATTAATTTATCAAATAACAATCAAAATAAATATAATTCACCTTTAACATTTCTAAAAGATCACCTTTATAGACCATTATCATGTTTTTTATATATTGAGTAGATTCATATTAGTTGTAACTTTTGTACTTTTCAAAGAATACATATAGTGTTGTATATTAGTCTATAGAGGTGATTTAAGTTTTTGGTCTATACTTTAATATGTGACCCTACATGATCCATTTGGTCGTACTTAAGATACTTGATTTTTCTATGCTAGCTATATATTGAACTCGCTCAAGATATTTGTATCTAATTATTATACTATCTTTGATATATATAAACCACCTTTGTTATTCTTAAACTTTGAAATACAACCTTTTTCAAATTTCAAACTAAACCATGACCCTCTTGCCCTTCTCTCCTTTATTTGTTGAGATCAACCTCATCCTCTTCTAAGCATGTTTATTTTTAAAATTGAAAATATTTTACATTTCTTTATGTTTTAATTTTAATTAAAAAGTTTACACTTATTAATTTAAAAAAGGTTTAATTTTTTTAATTACCGTGTTTTTAATATTATATATATTTATTTTGTATATGACATTATTGATATTTTCAAAATATATGTTTTAAGAATATTTTCTAAATTAGAAATGGGTTGGACTCTTTCTAATTTTAAGTAGCTTAATAGAACTAATGTATTTTAATTTTTTTAATTTTAAACGAGGAGCCTCACTTATTAGTACTTGCCCCTAAGGCATAGTACTATTGTAATCACTTTTGAATTGAGTAGTTAACTAGTTATTAAAAACAATCATATGAACCAATGATAAATAAGTTATTTTTTATTTTTCAAATTTATTGTATTATTCTAAAGTTTACATTCATATTATTTAAGTTTTTAAATTCTAAAAAATATTTTTTCTCATTATGATTGGTTAATAGATTTGAGGTGTTATACACTGATTTTTAGGAATGATTGTTATATTGTATTGTAGTTTATTTTAATTAATTTTTTTATTAATTAATTATAATATATATATAAGTTGGTGAGCTCAATGCAAATCAATATATGTCATTCTATTTTGGATGGCTATAATCTAAATTATATATTTTATAATTAATTAAAATATATTTATAATTCTAGTAAAAGGTCAAAAAATTATTTTACATATAAATTAAAGTTTGAATTAATTATATTTCTAATTGAACTTTCACATAACTAGAAACTAAATATTTAACCTAACCTAATAATATATTAAATAAATTTAAATTTTTTTAAATTATATGCTAATACAATTAAAACTACAACTAAGGGCAAGTACTAGCCACTAGGTGCCACTTGTTTAGTTAGTTACAATCTTTATATTGGTGTGGATGGATTTGAAAGTTTCCTCTACCAATTTAAAGATTGTTGCATTTATATGACAACTTGTATAAGCTTTTTAAATTTTATATAGCTAATGTATATAATATTTTTATTTTAAACAAGGAGCCTCACTTACCTAGTTAGTTACATTCTTTATATTGGTGTGGATGGGTTTGAAAGTTTCCTCCACCAATTTAAAGATTGTTGTACTTATATGACAACTTGTATGATCTTTTTAAATTTTTTATTATTCATAAAAATAAATCATTTATTTATAAATAATATCTAATATAAAATAATCAACTTCCCCATAAACTTTTTTTCCATATAAACATAGAAATTTATTTAATTACTTATATTTAGAAAGGTTCCCCACCAATTAAATATTGTCATATTTATATGGCAACTTGTATGACTTTTTATAAAATTTTATTACTTGGAAAAAACCCTCTATTACTAAATAATTTTTTGTATAAAATTTTGCACTACAACTAAATATTTTTTAGAGACAAAAGTTAAAAATTTAAAAAATTATTTATGTTTAGAAATTTTTCCCTGCGAAGTTATAGATTTTTGTCTTTAGATGACAACTTAAAAGAATTTTTTTGAAAAAATATTATTTAAAAAATAAAAATTGTCTATATAACAAATAATTTCTCATATAAAATTCTCCACTTCCACAATAAAGTTTTTTGAAATAAAATTATAAAATTCAAAGAACTTATTTTAGGAAATTTTAGTTACTCCTTTCAATAGAACCATAAACAAAGTTTGAAAAAATAATTATTATATAAAAATATAAATTATTTGGAATGTAAAGTTAAAGAATTTCAAAAGAAACCAATAAACCCCACCAAATTCAAATATTAAAACTAGTTATGCCTATCAAATAAAAACTCAACAATTTTGTAAATAGTAGTCAATTTTTAATAGATATTAAATATTATTAATATTTTATGATTAAAAATATATTCTAGATATATTAAATTATAATTAGCTAAAATTTAATAAATGATTAACATTTTCAGAAGATTACTATTATTAGAACAACAAAAAATATTAAATAATATGTTTGTTTATGGGAAGTCTCTAGTTCATCTTGTTTCTAATGTCAAGTCAAAGGTTAAATAATGGAAAAAGTCGAAGAAGGGTTGGATCAAGATAAATTTTGATGGGGCATCCAAAGGGAATCTGGACCTTCAAGCGCGAGTTGTGTTGCATGAGATTTGGATGGCAACATTTTGGTGTTGGCATCCTAGAGGCTTGAAGAAGGCACTAATAATGATGTGAAAGTGAAGGCAACCCTTTTAACCATTGTGTTGGCTTAGAAAATGGATGTGGAATAACTCCACCTTGAAGGCGATTCTCAAGTAATCATCAATGTCATAGCCAAGGGAAATGTTTGTGCGTGGAAAATTGAGAATGTGGTTAGCATTATTCACAGCAAGATTGTAAAATTCAAAAAAAAAAAAATTTCCCATATTTTGCAAGAATGGAATCGCATTTCCAACACCCTTTCAAAGTGGGCTCTATTTTCCAAAAACTTGGTGGAATGTTTGAAAACCTAAGGAGTTTATAATTAAATAAATAGATAAAAAAAATTAGCAAGTTATATTTCTAATTGTCCCATTATTACCGTTGATGATTACTAAGTAGCCCATGTGACACCCATGGTTGTTGTTTAGCTAGGATGTAAGAACTTTCTTTATTTCCACCTTGGGAGTAATAAATGGTAACATGTTGGCCTATTAATGGGCTTCTCAGGACTCATCCTCCTTCCTCCTCAGTCAAGGAAGTTTCATGTGGATTCCGCTAGACAAAGGATGGATAAAAGTAAACTTTAATAGAGCCCCAAAGGGTAATCTAGCTCCTTCAGGAGTAGGATTTTTTATATGGGATTAGACAAGTAGTATTTTGATGCTACGACCAAGAAGATTAATGGATGGTACTAGAAATGAGGCAAAGGTTCAAGCTACTCTTGTAGCAATAAAAATGGCAAAGCTTTTGCAAGTTCCCAAACTTCATTTGGAAGGTGACTCATTAGTCATAATAAATGTAATTGTCAAAGGTGAGTTTGGAGTTTAGTATCTCACTAAGAATATTTGACTAATTAAATATCTCTTGGAATCCTTTTAGGATTTTAAGGTTACTCATGTGTTGAGAGAAGGGAATGATGTTTCCGACACAATGTCTAAAGTTTGTGTTGAATTGAGAGAACGAGGTAAAAAATTAATTGAAGATTTTTAGAGCATTGATGAGGACCTATATATGATTTAGTAATTCAAATCAAAATTGAAGGAGCTTGGAGGATGGGATCACATTTTTAATTGATAGCAATAAAATCCCATAATGGGATAATCGCTTATAATTCAAATTCAAATTTAAAGTTTGTTGGCTCCCACACACTCAAGGCATGTTAGGTTGAAGACAATCGTGAAAGATAATGCATTTCATTTGGTGAAAAAATGTGGTGAATACATGATTAATTATTAGAAGTTACATTACCATTAAATCTTCACATAGAATGATCGATGTGGAATAAAGGTGGTGTGCTTCAATAATTATTTTAGAAGCATCTAGAGGAAGTATTGAAGACCTATGGGTAGAATTTGGTATAGCATTTATCGCCTGATTTTATCTATTGGTCTATCTGGTGTCTTCGTGATTTGGGGAACAAAGTGTTGAAAAGGGAGAAATGGAAGCCAATTTCACTCTGCACACCCTCAACTAGTTGCAAGCATTTAGGGGAGAGGTGATGCTGAAGAGACTGAAGGGGATTTTCTAGATAGACAACCCCGGGTTTTGGCAATGTGCAGATGTGATATTGGGTGATGATTTCATGAGGACATACCATTGCTTCAAAACCAACATTGATATTTTATCAGCATTCTTTGCATGGGCCCTTCAATTAGAATTGAAAGAGGAGGCACTGAGGGTAATGTGAGTTTTTGTGAAGCCCCAATGGAAAGGGGGGTGATCTCAATCTTGGAAATGAAAGAACATGGAGTGGGTTTGAGGGTAGAGGAAGGATAATGGAGAGCAGTGGAGGGAACAACACTAAGCATTAAGCCTTTTTTAGTATGGAGCACTTCGATAAGGAAGGAAGATTGCATTGCGGAGTCCAAGGGAGGATGGGAAATGTTGTTGGACTTTCTGTAGGTTTGGGAGGAGGAGAATTGTCATATTGTGATGAATAAAAGGAGCACCAAGAAGGCTCAACTAGACACAGAGGGTGGCCTTTTCATCCCTAAAAATTCCAAGGGACTTCCCTACAAGGCCAAGTTCAGCAAATAGATGGCCATGTTGATCTTTGTTATAGATAACAAATAGTTTCTGATTTTGCTTTGATCTATAGTTATAGTCTAAGTAAGCCCAATATTGTTAATGAAGGGGCTTGGAAAGTAGTTTATTGTAGATTCTTATCATGAGTAGGAAGTATCCTATGCCCATTTTCTATAGCTATAGGCTTAAAATGCAATCTTAGATGGTAGTTGGTGCTTGTTTTGTATAGGCCCGGGAAGGATTTTCATGGTTGTTGGTTGATATCAATAGTTGATGGCAATAATGATAGGGAGGATTTGTATCCTAGATAGTTGGATTTTAAATTCTTCTAATGGATAGTAATTGAGACTTTTCTATTATTAATATAAATATACAAAAAGTATCACCAATCAAAAAAATGATAGCATACTAGCAAGAGCTTTTTGAAGCGTTCTTTGTCATTATTACTGTATCAGTAGGATGATTTTGGAGATTTTTGAGGAATTTTTGTGTTGACGTGGAGCTTGTGTACATAGCTAATTGAAATATTTTTTAATTGATTTGATAGGCAAGGTATGTGGACGCGCGAGAAGGAGCTGAAAACTAGTGCCAAAGTTTTCCTTTGCAACTTTAGTCATTCTTGAGTTTGAAAAGTGTAAGTAGTCAGGGGGTTTCAAGCATGGAAGCAAATTTTTCTCTAATCTCTCCAAAGAAGCAACAAGTTTTTTGGGTTCAAATTTCAAAGAAGAGGTTGAAGGGGTTTTTTAAATTTGATGAGCCACTTTTCTGGCATATTATCAATTTGATCTTCGAGGAGGAATTCATGCACTCTGAGCACTGGTATCATTCAAATGTTGACATAGTGTCTACTTTCATGGCATGGGCATTAGAATTGGGCTCAAAGGAGGAAGTGATGTTGTCCATTAAGGAGTGTGCATGGCCAAAGTGATGCTATGACATGGTCCCCGCACTAGTAATGGTGGAACCAAGGGTTGACCTATGGGCTCACCAGGGTGATTAGAGGAAAATTAGTAACATGCAACTGCCATTGTACCCCATTCTGCTATGGAGTGGGTCTATAGGATAGAAGACTATTGGTTCAATAGGCCAATGGGAAAGACAAAAAATGGTCTAGTATGGTGTGCCCTTTCAATCTCTATGTTTATCTATTCCATTTTTATCATTCATGATAAGGGTGGTGTTATTAGTGGTTGGCATAGCCTATTTTTGTAATATAATTTAGTAGTCTATGAGTAGTAAGATTATGGTGTTTAGACCCCAGATTGGTATCATTTTGTAATATGTCATAATATGTGTTATTTGGTTTATTGGCTTTGTGGTTGGGATGTTTGATGTGAACAATTTGTATGTAAGTATGGTTATCATTTTTGAGGTGGAAAATATAATTCATAATTAATATTTCTAAAAGATCGCCTTTATAGACCATATCATGTGTTTTTATGTATGCTAAATTTTGTATTGGATTTCTCAAAGACTACCTTCATGTATGTTTATATTATATATAGTGTAATGTAATATAGTAGTCTATGAGTAGTAAGATTATAGTGTTTAGACCCCAAATTGGTATCATTTTGTAATATGTTGTAATATGTATTCTTCGGTTTATCGGCTTTGTGGTTAGGAGGTTTGATGTGAATAATTTGTGTGTAAGTATGGTTATGATTTTTGAGGTTGAAAATATAATTCACAATTAATATTTCTAAACAATCACCTTTATAGACCATATCATGTTTTTTATATATGCTAAATTTTGTATTGGCTTTCTCAAAGACTTCCTTCATGTATGTTTATATTATACTATTGTATTTCTGAATGCTCCAATTGGTCATACTTCAAATGCTTTCTTTTAAGTGCTAGCTATATGGTGACCTAGTTTTCGATAAAAAAGATTGGCTTTCTCAAAGACTAACTCCATGTATATTTATAATATAGTGTTGTATATCTAAATTGTCCATTTGGTCATACTTTAGATACTTTAATTTTTTGTGCTACTTATATGGTGACCTAACTCTCAATAAAAATATTGGTTTTCTCAAAGACTACCTCCATGTATATTTGTAATATAGTGTTGTATACTTGAATAGTCTATTTGGTCATACTTAAAATA
Source organism: Chamaecyparis obtusa (assembly GCA_027943335.1). Taxonomy (NCBI): domain Eukaryota; kingdom Viridiplantae; phylum Streptophyta; class Pinopsida; order Cupressales; family Cupressaceae; genus Chamaecyparis; species Chamaecyparis obtusa. The sequence goes on along the minus strand of BSBK01005047.1, from coordinate 710,558 downwards.
CTTGATTTTTTTGGTGCTAGCTATATAGTGGCCTAACTCTCGATAAAAACATTGGCTTTCTCAAAGACTACCTCCATGTACATCTATAATATAATGTTGTATATTTGAATGGTCCATTTGATCATGCTCTAGATACTTAAATTTTTGATACTAGTTATATATTAACCTAACTCTCGATAAAAATATTGACTTTATCAATATATATATATATATATATATATATATATATATATAGACTTATAGACTTAATTTGTATTTATTTATTATTCTACCTTTAATATAAAAATATCACCTTTATCAAAATGACTAAAAATAATATATTCAAATAATAACACACAATAAATATTTGAAATTTAAAAAAAATATTACCACCTCAAAAATCTCAACCATCAATTTCATGCCACCCCTTCCCCTTTATTGGTAATGACGAGTATGAAAAGAGAAGTAATAGAAAACACTAGATAACAAAAAAAAAAAAGATAGAGAAAGACAAAATGTAAGTTGGGTACTAATCAAATCTGTGTCCTCCTTGGAAAGGATGTTTTAAGTCCAAATTATTTGGTTAATCTGATTTAACAAATATAATAAAAATAAAGTTTATTTCGGAAAGTTGACTAATCATCCATCTCCATTGTCTTCAATTAAAAGTGGAGGATGGCTAATCATTGGGCCCTACATATATGACCTTAGTAATTGTTATACTAAATAAATTTTATATAAATTAGTGTGTAAAATGTCACTCTTTTATTAGCAATTTTATCCCCTTTTTATATTTTTTCCATTGATTATTTACATTTTACACCATGCATTGTACTAAAGCTATGGATTTCATATTTAGGGTTTATAAATAATATATATAATTTAAATTCAACTATATTTAAGAATAAAAATTTAAAATTATTTTTGTTTGTTTGAATTGATGTATGTTATGATTGCTTAATGTTAGATAGGTTTTATAATATTGAGTAGTTGTAGTTGTAATTGTAATATAGTAGTGAGACATATTATAATTTAAATAATAATTAATTTAATTAATATAAGTAAATTTTATTTATTTTTAGAAATAAATTATCATAAAATATTTTTTTTAAAGTGAAAAGTTAATAATAAATTATTATAAAATATTTATTTTCAAAGTAAAAAATTTTAAATAAATAAGTTGCTAACATAAATAGATGACCTTTCATATTATAAGGAAATGTTATCTCTTATTTAAATCTATAAAAGCACATGTACTAGAGAAAACACCTTAATACAACACACATAGATGTATAATCATGTTGAAGGAATGAGTGGTCTACATTCTAAGTTATATTTGTAGTGTTTCTTTGGCTTTCCTTCCTAGCTATCATGTTGACGGCCTTAGGAGAGAGGTGAGTAATGAAAGGAAAAAAAAAGATGATTTCCATAGGATAACTCAACGAGCACTAATGATGGTATGAGGAATAATTCAAAGAATAATGATCAAGAAATGTCATTAAAAAACCTACAACATGCAAGTATACAATTGCATACTATGTTTTGGGCATGAACAAATATTATATGGACAAATCAAGAAAAAGAGAATAATCAAATTGTTAGCCAAATAATATAAATATAAAAATCTAAATAGAATGGTTTAGCCATGTCCATGATAAGACCACAAGTGGTTTTAAAAACTTGCAATAAGAATAAAGGGGATTTTGATAGGAGCTAGATTAGTAGAAGTGACTTTGAAAAGTGTGACATGGCTTTGCACAAATTCATAAATCAATTATAGAATAAGAATTGACATTACATTATTGTAGCTTACAAATTATTGGTGCAAGTTTACGGAATATGATCAGATAATAGCTACTCTTCTTATTGAAGAAAGATGTATTTATATGAATAAAAGAATCTCTCAAAACATTACAAAAACAAAATTAAAAAATATGTACCATTCATTTCAATTATGTCAAATTTGATAGAATTCAAAACTTTGTACTTAAACAGCAATAAAATAGACTATTGACAATTAAAATTCATCAAATCAAACGTATGAATATAGCCAAATTTAAAATAAATCAAGTTAATCTTAAAATGTTGTATCTCAACCTTATCTCTATATGAATTATATTAAGGAAATACGCAAACTATGTATTTGATATGTAGGTGAGGTTGGAATTATCTCCTTGTTTATTGCTTGTGTGTAGCATGTACAACGACACTCTTGGTTATCTTGGCAGCTTGTGCCTCGGTACGAGTATTTTCTGACAACATTAACTTGGAAACCATGTTCAAGTCATCTCGACACTTATGTCTTGATGCTTACATGTGTTTCCTACATCTTATCCAATAAGGTCATATTCATATTTTCACAGTTTCTCTCGCATCGGTGAAGGTTGTACTGACCTCCGATGTCCCAAACGCTCAAATGATGAAAAATTAATGGCTACAGGATCAATGACTTGACTAATCTTTTGTCTTAGGCTTCATTTCATTCTAGGGATGCATTTAGCTTTGCATTTATGGTTCCCTTGAGCTATCCTTCCTTTTCTCTTTGTTGAAGTTCTCAACTGCAAATATCTCCTAATGACTTTGACTAATACTTGCGTGAATCAAGATCAATTCCCTTCTAGGGGCACCAAGTGTTGAACTCTCATAAGCTTCATTTTGATTTCCATCATCCCGGATTCATTTTTTGGGATTGAAATTGAAATCCTTTGTGACATGGTGTAGTCAAATATTCTAACATGGTTGACTGTTGATGCTATCACTTCTCTCACTTCCGCCTTCTTTTCTTGAATCATCTGAGGCTAATCTTCACCCCTTTTAACTCATTTCAATTTCGATCCTAAGGGGGCATGACAATATAGAAAATCACCTCATCAATCAAATCTCCTAATCTGCAAATCTAGTAATTGAACCTAATCTTTATCAATCAAGTCAATCAAGACTAAAACATCATTGCTCGAGGTATCTTAGCTTCATCACTTCATTTCACATTGAGATTCTCCACATCCCCTTTCTGAAAGAGTGTTCTTGTCGCTTCATATCAGTTCACTCAGACAAACATCTTTCAATCTCTTGGGGCATATCAGGCTCATCAAGACTCATATCAATCTGGTATTGTCTCTCAAATGATTAGCTATCTAAATCTCCTTGGACAGATATTTAGTCTCATCACTTCATATCAAGCTAGATACTCTCATCTTGCTAGTTATCGGTCTTTGTTCAATCAGGTTCAGAGTTTGATCTCTATCAACTACCTTGACATCATCATTCTTTGACTCAATGTGTTCCCAGATCACTCATGCATTAGTCAAAGAGGGGCAAATGTAATCGCCTAAAATTGGTCTAGTAGAACTTGAGCACCCGTTTTGATCAAACTGCCTCAAATTAAATCATAAATCTCAAAGGCATAATTGTGTAGAGTACCTCTAAAAATCCCCTTTGCATAATTAAATCAAAAATCCTATATCAAGCTTATACTATGGTCTAATTTCTAGAGTTTTCATATTTGTTTAATTGCTATAACCTTGCTTTTAATATAAAGTTTCTATGCTTTTATTAAAAGAACACATTCATGTGTGCACATACTTAATCTTGATTAACTAGCAATTAAAAAGGATTTTTGCTTTCAAAAATTCTATTTTTCCTTATTCTACCTAACATTTCCCTTTTGCCTCTTAATCCTCACCACTCATCTCTACCTAACCTTGCATCTCCTTGTATCTTTTTTTCCTCTTCATCTCATCCACTCATTAATTTGCCTCTTAATCTCCACCCTTCATTCTTGAGGCAATTCCTTTAAAAGGAAGCTCTTCCTTGGCTCAGGAGTCCACTCTTTGGCATTCTAGGTCCCAATCTTGATCATTTTCATCTTAGTCTTTTGCATCTTGCATTCTTACATTCTTAGAGTGTTTTTTTCTATTTGAATTCTTAGTTTCTCATAGCTTAGCTTCATTTCTAACTTAATCTTGCATTCTTAATCTAGTTTCTTGCATTGCATTGCTTCAATAGCATAGCTCTTGCATTATCATTCTAGAATACTAATTGTTTGCATTCACTCTCTCATTCTAGCTTGCACTCTTGCATTTTAGCTTCATTCTTAGCTTTGAATCTTCCATTTTGGAGTATTCAAGTCACTAATCCTCTATGCCAATTTGATGAGCATCATGAGAAGGATTAAACTCGCTTCAACTAGGAAGCTATGAGCTGCTTCTTGAGATTTCCCCTTCCATGGATTCTCTCAAGTGTAATGGTTCATTGAAGTGTGTCACACTTTTAATCACACAAGATTGTGATATGAAAATCCCTTTTTCTGATTGAGTAATTTGAAGACCAAGAAATAAATTCATCTCACCTCTCATTGACATCTCAAATTCCTTTTGCATCTCATCATAAAAATCCATACTCAACTTCTCATTTCCACCAAAAATAATATCATCCACAAATATTAAAACAATTAAGATATTTTCATGATCCATTTTGAAATACAAATTATTATCAGTGGATCCCTTGTTAAAACCAAGTGTCAACAAATAGTTATCTAATCTTGTATACCAAGGGTCTCAGTGCTTGTTTCAATCCATACAATGCTTTCTTCAATTGGAAAACCATGTCATCTTGATCAGTCAAAGGAAAACCATTTGGTTGTTCAATGTATACTTCTTCTAAATCTCCATTCAAGAATGCAAAGTTAACATCCATCTGATATGCTTTGAAATTTTTTTAAGCAGCATATGCAAGAAAGATTATAATTGCTTCAATTCTAGCAACAGGAGCAAAAGTATCCTCAAAATCAATACCTTCCTTACCACTTCACCATCTTTATTCAATTTATTTCTAAAAACCCATTTTTCTCCAATCACATTCTTTTCTTTCAGTCTAGGAACTAGGATCCATGTGTTGTTCTTTTCAATTTGTTCTAGTTCTTATTTCATTTCCTTAACCCGACTTTCATCTTTTCAAGCTTCATCAACATCGTTAGGTTCAACTTGAGAAATCAAACAAATTTCATTTCTGATTCTAGCATATTTTTCTCTAGTCATGACACCTTGATCTCTATCACCAATAATATAATTTAATGAATGATTTAACCTTACATACATACCTTGGAGTCTTTGAATTTTATTTTGTAGAAGACTCTTGAGTTTCCACTTCTTCATCAATAACTTTTGCCACCTATTCTACCGGTCTATTATGGTTCTAATTTTGATTTTGTGCTTAAACAATCTAATTTTCTTCATCATCATTTGACTCATAACTACATGAATTGACCTATTTCTGATAATTCTCGTCAACTTTTACATTATCACTTTCCACTAACTTTCTCAACCAATTGTTAAAATATGTATAAGTTTTTCTCTTTATAAAATAACCAAGAAAGATACCTTTGCTCACAGCTTCTCTCCAGTACATCTAAGAAACATTTGTTTCCATCATCATAGTTATTGTAGTGTCAATAATATATTTGTTCCTTCGCTCTACAATTCCATTCTGCTAAGGGGTTCGAGGAGCTGACATTTGTCTTCTTATTCCATTTTCTTCACAATAAGCATTAAATTCTCCTGAAGTAAACTCTCCACCTCTCTTCGATCTTAACCATTTCATCTTCAATATTTTCTTAGTCTCAACCATAGCTCTAAAAATATTGAATTTGTCAAAAGCTTCATATTTTTCCTTCAAAAATGTAACCCACATCATCCTTGAATAGTCATCAATGAATAGAATGAAATATTTGTCATCATAATAACTCTTAGTTCTTATAGGACCTCACAAATCTGTATGCATCAAATCTAACAATCCACTTCATGAATATATCTTTCTTTTAAAATTAGATCTTGTTATCTTTCCCAACTGACATTCCTTACACAGATTATTAGGTTTCAATAATCTAGGTAGATCTCTTACAACATGTGTAGTACTTATCTTCATAATGTTATCAAAGTTTACATGACAAAGTCTCTTGTGCCACAACCAACTATCATCAATTCTAGCAATCAAACATTTATCCTCAATGTTATTCAAATGAAAAATATTACCTCTAGTCTTGGTTCCTAATGAAATTTTATTTCCAAATCTTCCTTTGATTACTCTCTTCCAATCCTTGAATTCTAGCATGTATCCCTTACCAACAAGTTGTCCAACACTCAAAATATTATGCTTTAAACCTTCAACATATAAGACATCATTAGTATTATTCTTACCATCAAGTGTAATTGAACCTCTCCCTTTGATAAAACAAGGAGTGTTTTCACTGAATCTGACAATGCCACCATCATACCTTTCCAATTTCACAAATTTGTTCTTATCTCCAATTTTATGATGTGAACAACCACTGTCTATTATCCATTCATCTTTTATCTCAACATGTGTAGTTAGGGATTTCTCTTCATTCAAGAAATTAGGATTCTCATCTCTAATAGAAATAAAGACAATCTCTTCTTCACTCTTCTCAAATTCATCATCAATCACACCATCAAAATTAGTTGAATAAATTTTCTTGTGATACTTAGGCTAAAATTTTCTAGTTTTATACATTTGTATTCTCTCTAGAGATCTAGAAGCAAAATGACCAATATTATTGAAAGAAAAACATTTCAAAGGTAGCTTACCTTCATACTTACCTGCACCCTTAGACACTCTCTTAGAGATTAGGGATTCTAGCTCTTCCAACTTTCTTTCTTCTTCTTCAATCTCATCCCATTCCTTAGCATATCTAGATGAAAACTTAGATGAACTTGAATAAATCTCACCATAATCATAATTTGACTTATCCTTAGAAATAGTAGCTTTAAAAAGAAGATTCATACTTAGGAAGGTTATCACAAAATCTAGTCATTTCAAAAGAAGATAACTTACCAACCAATGAATATCTTGTCACCTTAGAAAGACTCATGATCTCTTCAATTGTAGAAACTTTTTTATCATAAGTAGGAGGAAACAATCTTAGAATTTTAGAAATAATCTCATCCTCAACCAGAGTTCCACCTGCACTTCTGATTCCACAAATAATTTCATTTATCTTCTAAATATAGGCTTGTACATTTTCATCTTCACTCATCCTCAAGGCTTCCAACTTCCCTTTCAGGATTTGCAACTTTTCTTTCTTTACAATGGCATCTCCTTCATGTAATTCTCCATGACATTTGTGTATTCGGCATCTGATAAAGTACTCAACAAGGCTTCCTTGGCTCTCATGTTACATTTAAATTCTATCTTCTCATTAATAATAGCAAGTGAAAATTTTGTATGAGGCTTGTAATCTTTCTTTGTAACTTCCCAATATTCTTCTCCAATGCATCTCAAGTGTGTAATCATTATACCCTTCCATAAATAGTAATTTATTCCATCAAATCTCAAACTATCCTTCTTTAAGTTGTCATCCCACATCACCTCAAGCTATTAAGCTCCAACAAGAGGATCTAGCTCTGATACCAATTAATTGAAATAAGGTAGCACACACAACTGAGAGGGAGGGGGTGAGTCATTAGTGTCCAAAAATAGATATATCAAACCTAAACTCAACTTCCTTAGATGCTTAATGATAAATATTAAAGAACTAAACCATCAACACAAGAACACATAACACCAGAACTATTTTGTGTGTAAACCTAGTTAAGGGAAAAACTAGGGTGGGGATCAAACCCACTAGATGATGTACTAGCACATATAACCCTTTTAAAGGTACAAAGGGAAATGCACATTCATTTAGGGACACTTCCTAGAGCTCACTACTCAAATACAAATGAGGGTAATAACCCAAAATATAACTAGGGCTACAATCCCAAAATGGATTGCAATCCACTATGGATAACAATCCACTAATTTTGTGAACTGACTAATAGCACCTATGATATGTCAATACAGTTCCAATGAAGTACAATTTTGTTCTGAATTTATTTTAGATTCCACTCATACCTCTTTTCACGTCCACTAGTGTCACTTCATCCAGCATCTCACTCATCCATACCATCCTATCACAATCACAAATGATCTCATCTTTTAATACATTACATCAAATCATTACAACTAGGTCGGCCAGGTACCTAATTACAAAACATTACAAGGGTAATACATAATCCTTAATGTGATCCAAGACATGTCAGCTGAGACATAGATAGGACCCAAATCTTCATCCAAAAACATGCTATGACCTAAATATCACACCTCGAATATCCACAACATGCTAACTCACCATGTAGGCCAAGAAAACTAACACTCCATAGGAAAATCACTAAATCTGATCACACAAGCCAATGCGATCCACCAACACAAATAGAACACAATCTAGGAACATCAAAAAGAAACATGAAACATCAACACAAATATCTTTGTCTCAGAATTCAGAACAGTATACACTGTTCATCAGGAACACTAAACACCAACCTCTGTCACTCAAGAAAAATAGATTTCTAGCATCTAAATCATGAACCATTTAAGTTGATGGAACACATCCATGTCCTAAACTCACCACCAGGTTAGCAACCAAAGATATTGCATCATCAATCCATACTGAACAAAAAACTAAAACATTGTGCCCATTGAAATAACCATAAAACTATCTTATGATACTCCAATGATAACATTCTCAAATAATAAAATGAACCTATGCAACTTGAAAAAGATCAAGAACAGGAATTCCTCAACCATTCTACATCGTAGCATCAATTGATCTGAAATACTCTTTCCATACTGAACCAAAACTTCCAGTAGAACAAACTAGGAAACTTTCAGGAATAAAAGATGTGTTGACATCAATGTCATCACATATATGCATGAAATATCCAAAAATATTCAATCACTTATTTAATAGTCCAACTATGGGAAATTTTTCCAATTAAGCAATTAATAATATTTAGGGAGTCACATTCTAACCATGCCCTCATTGAAATCATGAGAAATCTCAAATTCAGCCCCATTATGAAGATTCTTGGGCTAATAAAAATAGATAATTCAAGTGTTTATTTTATTGTAAAGAACCTAATGCTCATGCATATGAGAGTGTGGGTTCATATGGATCTTTCCACTTAAACACATTAACGTGTCCCAAATATCTAAAGGTCTTAAAGTCCTCTACCTTATTCCAACCAACCTCTGAAAAATGGAGCACATTCCAAAGATGAAGAAATAAAAAAATGATTGGACAAACTCCATCCCAAGAGTCAAGCCAAAATAAAGCCTATGAATCTCTATTGCAAATCCAGAAAAGACCTTCTTGATAAGTTTATCAGCTCTTTTGAGAGTACTCTATATCATCAAACCCTTTCTCTCCAAGTTGTACTAACCTTGGTGAACCATAACCCTAATACTCTAACCATAAACCTAATACTAATTGTAACCATGATGTAAACCCTAATCCTGACCATAATTTTAACCAGAACTCTAAATCTAAACTCAAACCCTATTTTAAATCCTAACTCTAACCCTAACTATAATCTAAATCTCAAACCTAACCCTAACCCTAACCCTATCCGTAATCTAAACCATAAACCTAAATGCTAGTTCACCAACCATAATTTTAACCCTAAACCTAATCATAATCCTAACCCTAACCATGACCCAAACTCTAACGGTCCTAGAAAAATGATCAAAATCCTAAATTTAACCATATTTCAAACCCTAACCCTAACCATACCTCCATTTATCTTTATAATCTCTAAACCTTATACTAGTCCCTGGAGCCTAAACCCTAAACCCTATAACAATAAATCCTAAACACTCTCTCCCTTTCACTTCCCATATGTCTTTATCTGACTCTCTTTCTATTCAAATTTATTGTCTCTCCCTTTTTATCCTTCCCTCTCTCTATTTGTACTTGTCTATCTCTACTTCTTTATATTTTTCTATTCCTCTACCCGAATTCCCTTCCTCTCTCTTTGTATCTCCTTATATTACTATATCACTCTATATATTACCATTTATGTATATCTCTATATCTCTCCCTTCCCCCTCTTCTCTATCTTTCTCTATACTTTTCTCATTGTCTCTCCATCTATCTATCCATGTCCATATTACCAACATCATATTCCTATGTCTCATTATATTTACCTCTCCCTCTATCTCTATCTATATTTTTCTCACCCTCTCCCTCTATTTGTATCTATCATTTTTTGTCTCTATCTCTAGATACATTTCCCTCTCTCTATTTTTGTCTATGTATACATGGATGATAAGTTATAACATCAAGTCTATACCCAATTGTAATAGACACACATTAAAAATAGTTATACTAGAAGGAAATGATTGTTTCCATCTACTCCAATGCTTTATCACTCATTAATATAACTATAATTATCCCTTAAAGAAATCTATAAGTAAGAGCAGGAAGACGATTGAATCACTTCAGTTTGTGATTTATTTCATCTTGGTTTTAAAATTATTTTATTTTTAACAATGATATAGATTTATTCCATGTCTCCTATGATGACTTAAAATGTATATTTTAGTGCAGGTCCAAAAACACAATAGAAGTTGGAAATACAATAGATCATAATATCCAACCTTTAATTTTATAAAACATCAAATGAGAAGGAAAAGTACATCTTACATACCATAACTAGGTTTTGTAGGGTTTAATAGATTTATAAGGTTTAAATGTTCAAAAGGGGGTGATTTTTTACAATAGCAGCCAACACACATTGTTAACATTATTTCCAAACACATATTGTTAGCATTAGTCATCGGCATAGCCACAAGGCATGAATAAAGGGTCATGTGGTAGAGTAGTGCTTTACTGTGTCTCGCCAATAGGAAAAAAATGTGCAATGTGGTTGAGTGGTAACCTACTACATCACCGCAATGGTGTATCATGGTATGAAGTGCTAAGGCAAGTAAAGACATATATACAGGAACACATTAGTTGAAAACATGTGTTGTTGACCTTAGTTACCAACACACATTGTTAATATTAGTTTCCAACATGCATTCATGGTAGACTCATTATATTAAGATTCCACACTAATTGTGTTGTCCTATAAATCATTCCAATGAAAAAATGCAAGAGAATTTATAGGAAGAATATTATAAAACTAACAAAATATAAAATTTATATTGAGACGAATCAAAACAAAACCCTAAATCAATTTATCTTGATTTTACAGGCCAATTGTCATGTTGTCAAATGTTTGGACATGGTGAATGGTCTAAATGCCATTTGTTCAAATGTAGTTCAAAGGAATTTTCATAGCAATCTTATGGACAAACAAAAAGCATGTATATAATTATGAACATATTAAGACATATGTATAAAATGGTGTATGAGAGCTGTTGATCAGATAGGGACCTATCCAGTGAAGGTCAAGTTTCCCATACTTCCCTTTATCTTGACATCTTACATTCCACATGAGAACCACATCATTGATTTGAAATTTCTTCTTTGAAGCTTTTTTATCAAATAAGTACTTCACTTTTTATTACCTTTTTAGATTTTTCTTTGTGCATCTCTCCTTCCTTCATCCAATGTTATTAGATGTTTGATTCCCTCTAGCATTGCATAATCAATAGTGTCATTATTTTCTTAAATTAGCTTGTATATGAGTAAAAGATTATTGATAGACATTTTTGCTTCCATCTCATATAGTAGCTCAAAGGGATATTTCCATGTAACCTTTTTAACAGTTTCCCTATCAACTAATGTCGATTTGAGTTTTGAGTTTCATGACTCTTGTTCTTTCCAATGATCATCTTGATTATCTTCATCAAACTTTTGTTTATATATTTTGCCCAATTATTTCCTTTTGGATGGTTTGGTGAAGAGTATGAAAAATTTATACCATATTCAGTACAAAAAATTTAAAATTCACCTAATCTAAAACACATTGCATTATGTATTATCAACTTGTCAAGTACTCCATATCATATGTTCTACCACAAAATTTACAAAAGTTTAACAAGTATCTCTCCTACTTGGGATTTCTCTCAATCCATTTAGTAAAGTAAAGAGTGGAAAGCATGTGGCAACTAAAATCAAACTATGTCCACCACTTGAATTTTATGCAATTTCACTAATTAAGTTAATAAACATTGTTGAAAATGTGCTTCAATTGTTATAGTTTTGAGTGGAAGAAAACACAATGTGAGGGAAAGTGAAATAAAGAGTATAGTGCATAACAAGTTGTGTTATAATTAGTGGGGGACACATGGTTTGTGGGTGAGCGGTAAATGACCCACATAGCTGCAAGGCATCAATAAAGGGTTATGTGGTAGAGTGGTGCTTTACCATGTCCCCACAAAAGGAAAACAAGATGCAATGTAGTTGACCGGTAACCTACCACATCAATGCAATGGTGTATCATGGTATGAAGTAGTAAGGCAAGTAAAGGGATACATACAAGAACACACTAGTGGAAAATATGTGTTGTTAACCTTAGTTACCAACACGCATTGTTAAGATTAGATGTGAACAAACATTATTAATATTAGTTGCCAACACATGTTAATAATTAAATATAATGATATAAGTTATAATAAAATGTTATAATAGATTCTAATAATTAAAAAATAACTCTTGAAATAATTTTTTAGGATGTAATTTTTTTAATTATTAGAATCTACTATAACATCTTATTACAAATAATACATACAAAAGCATAATCGCTATGTCTCCTGAAAAGGGCTCCCGCACTAGGGTTCCCTCAGTGCCTGTTGCGTTCATTGTGGGCATTCTCGTGCCTGGTCTTCTTCTGGTTGTTGATGCTCCTCCTTCTAGTGCCTCTTTTTCATTGCCTAGAGATGGGGGCCAAGGATCTCATTTGGATGGGATCCTTTCTTCATCCCGTGAGTATTATTTTCCTCATGTTCTCCCTTCCTCTGGTGTTGCAGAGGGTTTGGAGAAGGTTGGGGCTTCTCTCCTTCAAGTTGGGTTGTCTTTGGGGCAGCCTCATTCCTATTGCTAACCAGATTTCTATTGCTCTTCTCTATTTCATGGAGTTGAACAAGAATGAAATTGGCATAGAGAAAGATGAGAGTGGAAAAAATCAACCCAAATATTAGAAGGGCATTAATGATGTGATAGAAGTGCCAACCTAACTGTTCAAATTCACTTTCCAATCCGCTTTCAATTCCATGTATTTGTAACTATGCAAAAAATAAGGCTAAGTGGAAGTAAAAAGTAATATAGGTCATATTATATGATTATATGATAAAAAAAACTATATGTTGATAATGTTGATACTTTTGACTAATGATCTTGTTAGAATGAGAATAACAACTCATTTTGTAGTACATATTTTGTTTGAACATAAATAGATGTGGTCCTTTTAATATATTCATATTGTAATAGGTTCGTACTCATTTTGTTTGGGCATGAATAGATGTGGTCCTTTTGATACATTCATATTGTAATAGGTTTTTATTTTCATATAAGGTTGTCAATTCAAAAAATCACTTCACAAATTGATATGATTAATAAGAAAGACTAAAAAATATTATAATGTAATATGAATCTTTTAAAAAAAGGTGGTATTTTTAAATGTATTAGTGGCTTTCTTTATAGATATATTTATGTAAGAATTAGTTTAATTTGATGAGTGTAATATTATGAAATTTTGAATATTAAAATAACTATTTTTTTAGCTTATGTCAATTATGCCAAACAAGTGGTCAAGAATTTAATAATGATATAAACTCATGACTAGTGACATCATTTGTCTATCTATCTATCAATTTTTATTTTTTCTTATTTTATATGAAATGACATTTAACCCTATGCTATGATATTTACTACAAATAAAATATTTTCATGACTTCTTAAAATTAAATTATTGACCCTAATGTTTAAACTGCAAATCTTTAGGTAATTTATTTTTAATAACTTATTTATTTTTAAATTGAGATATAAATTTGAACCTTTATTCATCATATCACATTTATAATATCAAATTTATTTTTATATTTTTCAATGAAACAAGTATATTGGTGCAAAGACCAATGCATTCATATCTTATAAAGCATATTATTTTTCAATCTTAAGTTAGATTATTAGTTTTTTTATAATACATCTATGTTCACTATAAAAGTAAAAATATATAAATATAAAGAAAAAAAATACATATTATTCCCTTTTCGAAAGTTGACTAAAGATTATTTAACTAGAAATAACTTCAATCCATCCCCTAAAATATGAAGTGGTTTTTTTTTTCAATATTTTGAAGAGCACAAAGAAGACATTGTCAAAGATTTGATTTAAGATTAAGGGGATTATATCCATAGGGATTTCATCTACGCCCTTTCGATGAAACCTCCTAAAATGGATACCCTTCAAGCTTAATCGTGTTTTTTTCATACTTTTTCTTTATAAAAAAAAGTGTTCATACTTTTTCTTTATAAAAAAAAGTGATTTCAAGCAAAAATCATGATGGCTCATATATAAACCAAGCCATTTATTTTAAATCAAGAAATTTGACTGTCACTCCTACTTGTCATATGATTTTTTAATGAAGGTTTGATCATTTTAATGCTTTTCAAACTATTTTTAATTTACAAATAGTTAATATTAATTTTTTTAACATTTAAATATTTTTATCAATTTAGTTATTAATATATATTTAATATAATATAATTTTTTTATAAAGTAATGCAAATAATCTACTTACTATTTGAAAACTTATTATTATATATGATAAACTCTCAAACTAATATAAAAACGTGTATATTGCATATTAATATTATAAATTAGTAATATATGCAGAAATCAATTTTCTAAAATTTGTATATTTTATTTTAAAAATTCTAAATTAATATGAATATATAATAAACAATATAGAAATATTCTGAATTATAAAAATATAACCTATAACTGTCATATATAGTCTAAAAGTGGGAAAACAACCATTATAGCCATCAAATTCCAAACATAATGTGGACCCTTAACATGTAGATATATTTTATAAGAATGCTATTGAATAATTACTATTATTATTATGATATAGTTGTTGGTTTATCAAAAAAGAGAGATCATGATTTAAATCATAATTAATTTAAATAACAAAATAATCATTATTTTATTTGTAACAATAAATCATCATATTTTCAAAGTGAAAAGATTCAAACAAGTAAGCTATTACCATAAATAAAACTCTTTCATATTATTAGGCAAGGTTACCTATCATAATTATATAACTCTATAAAATCACGTGTAGAGTGCCCACCTTGATATAGCTCTCATAATCATGTAATTGAAATAATAGAAAATAACTTAAATTTTTTACCAAAATAATAGAAATTGCCTTATTTTTTGTTACACTAGGTACAACAAATATTGGTTTAGACTACTCAATATTATCACTAGTTGTTTACCTAAAAAGTATGGTAGATGACAAGGGATTGGTAACTAAATGATAAAAGATTGGTAACTAAGAGACAAGTGATTAATATTATTGTTTAACAAAAAAATCAACAATAAATAGTTAAGAAGACATTTATAAATGTTAAACTAAAGTAATGAACAAGATTAATTAAACATGTAGTTTAAATATTAATTAAAGTTTTCAGCACTGTAGTTTCCTTTTCTTTCTTCTTGCATTGTTTGTAGCTGCATTGTTGCTCATCTTAAGGGGTGGTGTTAGAGTAAAGTATTAATTATGTTAATTAACTTTACTCCCTTCTTAAGATGTCACATCTTTTGCTTTAGTTGTTTATATTTAAACACTCATGCACTAGTTGTTTTAAATATAAACTTGCATGCATTAGTCATGTAATAATTAAACTAATTATTACATGCACTAGGGTTTGCCTTTCAAGACTTTCGATCTCCTTTATAAAGATGATCCATTGTATATTTTATTCATTCATTAATTGAGGATATTTTCTTCTTCATTTTTTGAGTCAAACCTTTACCCTCTTCTTGTCTCTACTTCCTTGTAACAAATTTTTGTATGCAGGTGATCTTTGGGTTTTGTGGATTTGTATTGCTCAAATCCTACATGGTATCAGAGCCTAATCTGCTAAAACTTGTTCATGTTTGAAGGATTCAGAGATTAGAAATTCATTTGTTTCAGATTAGGGCTTTTTTTTTGTTTTTTATTGAAATTAGGGGGTCCGTAAATTTTGGTGCACATTGAGTTCAAACGGACCTCATTGTTGAGCTCGCAGCATCCAAAAATCTCTATTTCAATGTAAAACATGTCAAATTTGGACAACTTTGCATTTTGGGGCATTTTTTGTATCAGACAGCTTAGCACACTTCCCGATGTAGAATTTGTACGGAGTGGCACACTTCCCGAAGTAGAATTCTTTATTTTGGCATGCAAATTGAGACAAAAATTTTGTTGTCTGACACACAAATTAAGACCAAAGAAATTGCCATGCAAATCGAGGCAAAAATCCAAAAAGTCTGGTACGGATCCCGAGGCGCGCATACAATTTTGTAAAAAAATTATTTGTTTGGCTTGCGACGGCCATGTGGCCGTCAAATTTAAGCTAAGCGAATGCAATTTTAGCCCCTAGTCATATGGCGACCACAAGCCCATAATTTTAGCCCCAGGGGGCTTGTATGCTGCGCCAGCCATTTGGCCGTCAATTTTAAGCCCATGAAGTGTTGACATCAACACATCTGGACACCATTTTGGGCCCTCTGGAGCACTCGGTGATTTTTTGCTCATAACTTGAGAATACGGTGTCAAAATTGGGCAAATGAGATATCATCGGAAAGCTGGTTCTGAGCTCTATCCAGATCTGGAGGTTTAAATTTTTTTATTTTGCTTTTTTTATAGTATTTTTTCCTATCAAAGCCAGATGTTCTATTTTGCACTCTGGGAGCTCTATTTTGCGCATCCGGACTCTATTTTGGGCAAACAATATATCGTTGGAAAGCTTGTTCAGAGAGCTTTCAAGTGTTGTGAGTCATTTTCCCATATTTTACTCAAGGTATATTTTATTCAATTTTTTGCATTTCTACACTCTGGTGGATATCTTGGATGTTACAGGTCCTGGGATCTCTTTCCTTTAGGGGATGGCTCTTCTTAGGTTGTTCTTTTGTTTCAGCAGCTTTTGCTCTTCTTTGAGCAATGTATACTTCACTTTTGTAGAATTCTTTTATGCACATGCACTAAGATAAAGTGTCATTCTATTGCATGCTTGGAATCTTGAACATGTTTGTGCTATTTGTACTTGCACTCCATTATAAAGTGTCATGGGGGGTTTGATGTTTTCCCTTGTTTTCCATCTACCTTTGTCAAGTGAGTGTTCCTTCCACGACATTAGCCTCAGGATATCTTTATTTGTGTTTGTACTTTCACTACACCATCGATGTTCCTGTTTCTTCACGAGGCAATTCTTATTGGCACTATTTTCAGTGTACCTATCACCTCTCCCTTGTCAGCATTATGGGGGGTTTCTACTAATCGTTCTACTACTTCCTTGGTTCGATAGTGTGAGCTATGTATTCAGTATTTGTTCCTATGTACTAGGCGGATGCAATGGCTAGGTACCTATGAATTTCGGTGAGATGGATCATTTACCATATAGACACTCTTTCTTTCTTATTTTTAGAGGCACTCTTCCATCTTTGATTGATTAGCTCTTCAGGCTTTGGTGTTTTATACCATCTGTATCTTCGAGTTCAGTTGTTTGTCATTGTTTGCCTCCTAATTCGAGTAGTGTCATTTGAGGGCACTCATACAAATTACAGTCTTCTCTACCTGGTCATGCTCTATTTCAGTGGAGGATCTTCAGATCAGCAGTTACTTCTTGACAGAGTTTTCATCTTCTTGCTTCAGTGATGTTCTACATGTTCATTTTTGTTCCTATTTTTTGGAACATTCTTAGTTTTGGAGGCTTCTTCAGTCCTTCAAATTAGTCTTTATCTATTTTTGGAGTAGGGTTTTTTCCCATTGGTTTTTCTCTATTTCTCCATTTTACAGAGATTTAGTTGTGTTGGGTACCTCATCAGGCCATGTTGTCGGGACCCATTTTATGCTTTCAGCACTGTAGTTTCCTTTGCTTTCTTCTTGCATTGTTTGTAGCTACATTGTTTCTCATCTTAAGGGGGGGTGTTAGATTAAAGTATTAATTATGTTAATTAATCTTTACTCCCTTCTTAAGATGTCAGCTATTTTACTTTAGTTGTTTATATTTAAACACACATGCACTAGTTGTTTTAAATTCATGCACTAGTTGTTTTAAATATAAATTTGCATACATTAGTCTTGTAATAATTTAATAATTATTACATGCACTAGGGTTTTCCTTTCAAGGCTTTCGATCTCCTTTATAAGGATGATCCATTGTATATTTTATTCATTCATTATTTGAGGATATTTTCTTCTTCATATTTTTGAGTCAAACCCTTGCCCTCTTCTTGTCTCGACTTCCTCGTAACAGGTTTTTGTATGTAAGTGATCTTCGGGTTTTGTGGATTTATATTGTTCAAATCCTACATTGTATCATAGCCTAATCTGCTACAACTTGTTCGTGTTTGAAGGATTCAAAGATTAGAAATTCATCTATTTTGGATTAAGGCTTTTTTTTGGTTTTTTATTAAAATTAGGGGGTCCCTAAATTTTGGTGCACTTTGAGCTCAAACGGACCTCACCGTTGAGCTCGCAGCGCCCAAAAACCCATATTTTGATATAAAACATGTCAAATTTGGACAACTTTGCATTTTGGGGCATTTTTTGTACCAAACAACTTGGCACACTTCCTGAGGTAGAATTTGTATGTATTGACACGCTTACTAGGGTAAAATTCTTTGTTTTGTCACACAAATCAAGGTAAAAATTTTGATGTCTGGCACACAAATTAAGGCAAAAAAATAGCACGCAAAATGAGGTAAAAATACGAAAGGCCTGGCACAAATTCGAGACGTGCATGCAATTTTGCAAAAAAATATATTATTATTTTTTGCCACTGACGGCCATTTGGCCGTCAAATTTAAGCCAAGTGAATGCAATTTAGCCCCTAGTCATATGGCAACCAGGGGCCCAGAATTTTAGCCCCAAGGGGCTTGTATGATGCGACGGTCATTTGGCCGTCAATTTTAAGCCCGTGAAGTGCTGACGTCAACACATCTAGACACCATTTTGGGCCCTCCGAAGCACTCAGTGATTTTTTACTCATAACTTGAGCATACGGTGTCGAAATTGGGCAAATGAGATATCGTCGGAAAGCTGGTTCCAAGCTCTATTCGGATCTATAGGTTTGAATTTTTTATTTTAATTTTTTGATGGTTTTTTTTACTATCAAAGACAGATGTTCATTTTTGCACTCCAAAAGCTCTATATTGCGCATCCGGACTCCATTTTGGGAAAGCGAGATATCGTTCGAAAGCTTGTTCTAAGAGATTTCCATTTCTATGAGTCATTTTACTAGATTTTGGTCTAGGTATATTTTATTCAATTTTTTGCATTTCTGCACTCTGGTGGATATCTTGGATGTTACAGGTCCTGGGATCTCTTCCCTTTAGGGGATGGCTCTTCTTAGGTTGTTCTTTAGTTTCAGCAATCTTCGCTCTTCTTTGAGCAATGTATACTTCACTTTTGTAGCATTCTTTTATGCACACGCACTGAAATAAAATGTCATTCTATTGCATGCTTGGAATCTTGAACATGTCTATGCTATTTATACTTGCACTCCATTAAATAAAGTGCCATGGGGGGTTTGATGTTTTCCCTTGTTTGCCATCTACCTTTGTCAAGTGAGTGTTCCTTCCATGACATTAGCCTCAGGGTATCTTTATTTGTGTTTGTACTTTCACTACACCTTCGATGTTCCTGGTTCTTCACGATGTAGTTCTTATTGGCACTATTTTCAGTGTACCTATCACCTCTCCCTTGTCAGCATTATGGGGGGGGTTCTATTGATCGTTCTTCTGCTTCCTTGGTTTGATAGTGTGAGCTATGTATTTAGTATTTGTTCCTATGTACTAGGCGGATGCAGTAGTTGGGTACCTATGCATTTCGGTGAGATGGATCATTTACCATATAGACACTCTTTCTTTCCTATTTTTAGAGGCACTCTTCCATCTTTGATTGATCAGCTCTTCAAACTTGTGGTGTTTTATACCATCTGTATCTTCAAGTTCAGTTGTTTGCCTTTGTTTGCCTCCTAATTCGAGTAGAGTCATTTGAGGGCACTCATACAAATTACAGTCTTTTCTACCTGGTCATGCTATATTTTAGTGGAGGATCTTCGGATCAGCAGTTAGTTCTTGACAGAGTTTGCATCTTCTTGCTTCAGTGATGTTCTACATGTTCATTTTTGTTCCTATTTTCTGGAACATTCCTAATTTTGGAGGCTTCTTCAGTCCTTCATATTAGTCTTTATCTCTTTTTGGAGTAGAGTTTTTCCCATGTGGTTTTCTCTATTTCTCTTCTTTATAAAAACTCTCTTTTGTACTTGGGTACCTCATCAGGCCATGTTGCCAGGACCCATTTTTCATTTTCAGCACTATAGTTTCCTTTGCTTTCTTCTTGCATTGTTTGTAGCTGCATTGTTGTTCATCTTAAGGGGGGCTGTTAGAGTAAAGTATTAATTATGTTAATTAGTTTTTACTCCCTTCTTAAGATGTCAACTATTTTTCTTTAGTTGTTTATATTTAAACACACATGCACTAGTTGTTTTAAACTCATGCACTAGTTGTTTTAAATATAAACTTGCATGTATTAGTCTTGTAATAATTTAACTAATTATTACATGCACTAGGGTTTGCCTTTCAAGGTTTTTGATCTCCTTTATAAGGATGATCCATTGTATATTTTATTCATTCATTATTTGAGGATATTTTCTTCTTCATATTTTTGAGTCAAACCCTTGCCCTCTTCTTGTCTTGACTTCCTTATAACAGGTTTTTGTATGCAGGTGATCTTTGGCTTTTGTAGATTTGTATTGCTCAAATCCTACAATAAATGTAAAACTAAAGTAATGAACAAGATTAGTAAAAGGAATAAAGGGAAACTTGAAAATTAGTTTACAAACGTAGATTTTATGTTTTTTTATATTGGTGAACTGGGTTTTAAAAGGCTCAAAATCCATGTATCACGAAACAACCAGCAAACAAAATAATGAAGTTACATGAGATATGAAACAAACAAAATAACCTAGCAGTACATCACTACCACCCACAATAACAAAGTTGTATCACTCAACACCACAATGCTTGACCCTAATCGAACAATCCACGCACCCATGAATTAAGTATGAGACTCTGAAATGCATTTAGTACAACCCCTTTTCCTTCTTTGAACGATAGTCCAAGATACACCAATGTCCAAATCCTCAAACTAAGGAGAGGTATCTCCTCAATTGTCACCTCCACCAAAGACATCTCACATAAAGAGGGCCTAGCCAAAGAAGGTGTCATAATGAATTCATAAAGTAAGGATCCCACAATGTCGTGGGGTGATGTAAACCAAAGAAGCTACCATGGCCTGATCAAAAGAAGAGGAAAAACCTCAAGAGGGACCCCACTAGGAATGTGAGTCATTGCAAAGAAAACCAAATAATAGCCAACATCCAAAGAATAAAACCCAACATCTTGAGATGAACCATCAACCAAAAAGTCAAAGCTTTAATAGTCAAATGATCATGATGGCCTTTCTTCCACCACATAATTGCACCTTTGTGGAGCATGTGCATGTGTGAGTGCACACAATGACCCCCAATGACATATTTGTATGTGTACAATATAAAAACCCAAGCTCAATTGAAGAAGCCTAAAGGCCAAGATTTGTAATCACCCATCATTTGCATACAATCGCCCCTACCTTATCAATTCTCCTTGGCAAAATCACTACATCGAACACAATGAAACCACAACCTACAAGTAAAAACATAATAGGAGCTCTGCAACTGTCGTGACACGTGTAAATGCTTCCCACTTCAATTGGTGTTTCCACAATTCCCACGCTCTTACAAGTATTGATTTTTCCACTATCAAATTTGTATTTTTTAACCTCTATTTTTATGAACCCTATTCCTATAGTATTTCCCCCAAATAGTCTAGATCACAACCATGTACAACCTTTGAATACCCTTCTAGAATTTTTTTCTCTGATCTTGATTGATTTCATCTTTATGAGAGCATTTGACGTGTTTCAAGGGATGTTCTACTTGTCTTCACAAATATATATGAATAGTGACTGAACAATATGAACTTTATGATTTTCAAGATCCAATTTCAGATCATATACTTGTGGGAGAATTTACCCCAATCCATAATTGGCACCTCCATGTTGTGGAAAATTTTTCTCTGAAAGCATCAAAAATTGATCACTACAACATTTGGGGTCGAATTTCGACAACAGTACCATTTGTGTGTTTTTTGTGTTTTTTTTTTGCAAGTGCACCCGAGGGTGTCGTAATAGCGACGGTTTCATCGTAATTTCAACACTCGCGTGATTATAAATTTTTAAAAAAATGCTCATTTGTAATTTTTGTGAGCTACGAAGAGGGCACCATGCACGAAGAGGGATTAGGGCACTGGACTTTTGCTTGCGGGTTGTGAAGAGGGAATAGGGCACTGGAATTTTTCTTGCATGCGCAAAGAGGGAAAAGGGCACTGGACTTTTGCTTGCGGGCTGGGAAGAGAGAATAGGGCACTGGACTTTTGCTTGCGTGCACGAAGAGGGCACTGGACTTTTTCTTGTGTGCGCAAACTTGGCCCTAACTCTACAAGGATTCGAGGTAGGCCCGAACTAGTTTTATCATCACATTTCACTGGTTTAAAGCTAGGGCATCCATTTCATAGAGGTTGTGAGTGTTTTATTCATTTTTTATTTGTTTAAATGTATAAAAATATTACAAGAATTGACTGAAATACTTTTTCTTGTGTGCACGAACTTGACCATGTCTTTTTTGTTATTTGTTCTTATTGCATTGTATTTCACTGGTTTGAAGCTAGGGCATCTGTTTATTACTTGTTTACTCACTACTTGGGGCCCGTGAGTTTTCATATGGGTATATAATATGATGTAAATTTGGTCATTGTTCTGTTCAGTTATATATATTATAAACAATTACAGCAATAATCAGTGTGGCAAAAACATGGGCTTACATACCCCATTTTTCCAAAATTGACAGTGTGGCCAGAGTGGCAATTGCACCTCCAATGGAATGCCTTGTAAATAGAACATTTTTCCATGTACCAAGTGCCTCTGCAACCTGAACCAGAACGTAGTTTGATTAAATTCAAGTACAAAATCATACAATCTAGCAATGAATACACACGATAAATTGAAAGTTGATGTTGTATGAATATAACGTCAAACATGTAAAATCAATAAATTCATCTATGGTAATGGTATTTGGGAATTGGAATTGGACTAAAATGTTTCCCTTCTAAAAACTGTACTTGGGCATCCAAACCCATTTCAACCCATCCAGTGATCTTTTTTCTCCTAAATAGCTCATACTAGTTGGGAAAATGGGCAGACCTATAATAAATTGAGTTTATTTTCTATAAATATGTAGGAATAAATCTGTGATAACTATGTCTACTCCAAACCTTAATTGTTTAAGAATTCATCATATCAAATAAAGCATGTTTAAGAATTGTTGGGATTGGTCCTTTGGCGTGTATTAAACAGAATACAATTTTCTTTTTTTTCTTTTTTTATCAGTAAAAAGCCTAAGCCAAAGATTTTATTAATAAATTAAAAAATAGTACAAACATTCCATTCTGTGTGGGCACTAGTAGGAAAGAATGGAGAAGAAAACCTCCAGTCTAGCCCGGGACCTTGGTCCAGAATTTTATTACAAACAATTTTATGAGGGCATTCCCTCATTTACATCAAAAGATGAAGGCATTCCTTCATTTACAATTTCATTTTAATTTAACTCCTGACTCAGTTTAGGTTTGGTAAAAATTATTGATATATCTATGTACCGCTGTAAGGGAGATCTCCTCATATACATCAAGATTTCAGAGATGTCGATTTGCTGATAGTTATGATTTTAAATTCTTCCTCGTACTCAGTTCTATCTTGTAGACACTTATCTTTATATAATTTGAATCTATGAAATGAAGATCTTGTCTTCTCTGATCCCTTTGTCTTTGCTACCTTGTATACAAACAAATACTATTTGCCAAAAATACACTTGTTTTGTAGTTAGAAAATAAGATTCCTACTATCTCAAAAGTTATATATATCTTATACTTCAATATTGATATTGTTTCTATCATAAAGTATAGCACATACCATTGAATTATGACTTAAAGCCTTGTGTTCAAATAGTAAAAAGAAAAGTTTGATTACTGAGAGCTGATCAGAATCACATGAAATTCATAATTCTGTTTGGCTAAAAAGTATTCGCGTTTAGGGTAAAATGCTTATTTTATTAAGGTTTAAAGGCCTAGGTTCTACACACTACAGATCTTTGAGTTATCTATTTAATACCTTCAGATAAAGAAAGATGATATGTACTAAGGTTCTAGGTGATTAGCATTCAGATTTATACTATAAGGTCATATTTAAAGAGGATTAGGTTATGAGGCGGGGATATAGACTAACTCATTCTAGTAAACTTACTCCTATACTGTTTCACCATTTGCTCCCTAGTTAGCAAGCTAATCTGCAGTTGTATTAACTTCTCTATAAACATGCTTAATTTCTTACTGGGGATAGTATCCAGAATTATACTAATATCTTCAATTCTCGAATTAAGTTTCCAGTTAGGGGTCTTTCTAGTTCTGATTGCATTGATAACTATTTGAGAATCACCTTCAATTACTATTTTAGAGATGCCGAGTTGTTTGCATAATTTAAGTCATTCTAAAGCTACCTTACATTCTGCCATATTATTAGTTGTGGGTTTGATGGGTCGGGTGTATTTATAGATTATTTCCTCATTCTAGTTACGAATAACCGCACCAATACCTGCTATACCTAGATTGCCCTGAGAGGCCCCATCAAAATTTAATTTATACCATCCTTCTCTAGGAGGCATCCATTTACATGTACTTCTATCTGATTTTGATTTGATTCCTCCTCTACCATATAGTGGTGGAATTGTCAATTTAGGCCATTTGAATCTGATATTATTATCCCATAGTTTAAAGGAATTTTCAAAACTAATTTTATCTCGAAGTCTATTATTGGTTACTTCAACAATTGATGCTTCTATTTTGTTAACAATTGACTTACAATCAAACTTTTGATTTGTAAATATCCTTCTGTTTCGTTCTTTCCAGATTTCCCATACAAGAATAGAAGGAGAGATTGTCCATATATCTTTGTACAAACTATCTTTGTTAAGGGCAGGCCATGCTTTAAGGTGATCTACCAAATCAAAGGGCATGGTTGAGTTCCAATTTAAGCAATAACATAACCATTTCCAACATTTTTGGGTATAAGTGCAGTTTAAGAGCAAATGGTTGGCATCCTCTTCTTGGCATTCACATAGGGGACATCTTGAGGGGCCTTCAAACCCTAGCTTTCTAAGTCTATCTGTAGTTAAAATTCTTTTTTGCAATGTTGTCCAAAGAAAAACTTCTGCCTTTGGAAGGCATACCTTATTCTAGCATAGGTTCAAAGGGATATCTAGGGTATCCATGTTATGTTTCTGCACAATAGTTTTGTAGCCATCTTTCACAGAATATGCTCCATTATTAGAACCAACCCAGATTAGATTATTTGTTCTATTTTTAATAATAATTATTCTGTCTTTGAGGATATCAATGAGTTTTTGTCTTTCTTTATACCTTATTGGAATATCATTAACTAATTTCCATACTAATTCTTGTTCATTAATGATATAATTCTCTAAATATATTCCTTTAATGTTTTTGCAATCTTCAATAAAGCTTTGCAAAAAACCCATCTTATTGAGGGGCGTAAAACCACCCCATGAGTCCTCCCAAAAGAGGGCCTTGTCCCCTCTACCTATATCCCACGTAAGAAAATTATTAATGACATCTCTAGATTCCTTAATAAAGTTCCAAATACGAGAGCCTTTAACATGGGATCGCGATCTGAAGATATTGATGGGATCTGCATCTGGGATATATTTGTGCAGTAGGATTGTGGCCCATTTACTGTTTGATTCCTTGTATAATCTCCAAATGAGTTTGGCACCCAATGCTTTATTTTTCCATTGTAAATTTTTAATACCCAATCCACCCTAGGATATTGGTTTACACAAGTTCTCCCATCTTATGAGGGCTAACTTTTTTTCTTTTGTCGTGCCTTGCCAATAGAAATCCCTAAGGAGTTTGTCTAAACTAGCTTTGATATTGACTGGAAGAGGGAGTATCGACATTTGGTACGTGGGGATAGCAGTCAATACGGATTTAATCATTGTGACTCTACCAGCTTTAGTAAGCCATTTACCTTTCCAAGTGCCTTTTTTAGTTTGAATTTTGGAAAGCACTTTTTGCCATAGCTTAGAGCTATGTAGACCCTTGTCAAGGGGAATCCCTAGGAATTTACAAGGAAACTTGCTAATTTTATAACCTAGAATTTTATAAATTTCACGTGCTTTGTTTGGAGGGGTATTGACGAAAAAAAATTCAGATTTACTAGGGTTCACTTGCTGTCCTAACGCCTTCATATATATGTCTTGAACATCTTTGAATGTCTTAGCTTCTTTACAGTTGGAGGCTCCCGAGAGTATAGTATCATCAGCAAATTGTTGGTGAGTTATGTTCGGGACATGTTCTGTAACTTTGACTCCCGAGATTTCACCTTCTTGGTGGGCCTTAGTTATGGCTCTACCTAAAGCTTCAGCCATGATAACATATAGAAAAGGAGATAGTGGATCTCCCTGTCTAATACCAAGAGAGATTTCAAAGAAACCTTTAGGGGTACCGTTGATGAGTAGTGATATTTTAGGTGTGGATATACAGTTAAAAATTAAGTTAATCCATTGTTTAGAAAAGCCAAATACTTCCAGGCATTTACATAAAAACCTCCAGTCTACTTTATCATAAGCTTTTTGAATATCAATTTTAATACGCATACGAGGTTCTTTATTATATTGAGCTGTATGTACTATTTCTTGGGCTATAATAATACCATCTAGGGTTGATCAGTTGGGGACAAAACCGGTTTGTTCTTCCGAGATAATTGCAGGTAGGATGATTTTAAGTCTATTTGCTAAACATTTGGAAAGGATTTTATAAATGGTATTACAAAGGGAAATGGGGCGAAAATCCCCTGGCTCCATATAATCATTTTTCTTAGGGATAAGTGCGAAAAATGTATTATTGATTTCAGTTAATAGTGTACCAGAGTTCCTAGTAGCTTCCACTGATTGCCATATATCTTCTCCTATAAAATGCCAACATTTTAGGAAAAAACCTGCCTGAAAACCATCTGGTCCTGGGGCTTTTTCCGGATGAAGCTAAGATAAGGCATTTTTAACTTCTTCCATGGTAAATTTGCTATTAATCCATTTATTATCTACATCTGAAACTAATTTTGGAATAGCCTTCAACATTTTATTTTGTGCTTTGAGGTCAGCAGATCAACAGCCTCCTGATTGTTAAGAAGAGAGTGAAAAAAATGGATGAATTGTTCTGAAATAAGTTTGGGATCATCTATGAGCTGTCCATTTTTGTTTTGACTATTCAAAATTTTGTTTATATTTCTCTTATTATTGGTGCTATTATGAAAAAAAATTGTATTGCAGTCTCCTTCTTTCAGCCATGTTTCTATGGACTTTTGTTTCCAAAATATTTCTTCTTTTAATAAAATCTCAATATGTTTAGCCATAAGTTCTTTTTCTTGAATATAACTTATTTCATTCATCCCTTGTTCTATGACTAATTTATTAAGGCATTCTATATCATGCTCAATTTGATTTTTCTGTTCAAAAAAATTATTAAATTTGTTTTTGTTCCAATCTAGGATCTTATGCTTAATGATCTTTAATTTAGCTACTAGGCAATACATCTTAGATCCAGAGACTTTTATCTGTTTCCACCATTGTTCTAATAGCATCATAAATTCTTCATCTTAGAACCACATGAATTCAAATTTGAAAGGGTTTCTAGATGGTTTACAATTTTCCGTAATAGAGAGCCTAACTAGGAAATGATTAGACCCCGCATTGGGAAGAACTTCTGCACTTAAAAGATGATTAAAATTTCCAGTATCTCCGCTAATCATAAATCTATCCAATCTTTCCGCTATGTGGCTGAAACTCGATCTTCTATTGTTCCATGTAAACACGCCATTGTTGGTGTTAATATCGATTAAATTATTGTCCAGGACCCATTGTTTAAAGTCTTTTTGTGACTATGGGATATACTGTGAACCACCAAATTTTTCTTTAATATCTAAAATTGCATTAAAGTCACCTCCTAATATGTGTACATCTTCAGTATTAGATGACAGTTGGTTTTGTATTTCCAACCATACTTTCCTTTTTTCTTCATTCTGAATAGGTCCATATATATTAATGAGTTTAAATTTTAATTTTGTCCTTAAACTATTAACAACTAACATCATCCAATTATTGTTTATAGATACTACCTCAACTGTTATTTTCCTAGGGTCCCATACCAGAAGCTCCTGTGGATAGGACTATCTCTGATTTCCAAATGCATAATTTAAAACTAAACTTTAAACTTTCTTCCTTATTTAATTTAGTTTCCTGTAATATTATAATTTCTGATTCAAATGAATTAAGATATCTTTTAATTAATATTTATTTGTTAGGGGCGTTCAAGCCCCTAACATTCCACGTTAATTTCATTGCCCTTGGGGAAGGCTCTTCCCCATCCCAGCATTCAGGATATCAAATAATTTTTGTTGATTTTCGGCATTGCCGTCTATAGATCTCAATTCATTAATGGATTTCCTACCTCTGTTTTTCTTAGTCTTAAGGATATTTGGACATGAAAGACCTTCCCTATTCATGGCAATACCTAACTGCCTGTCCTTATTTGTTATCCCATTCATACATCTGATAGATTCTTGTTCCACCTCTGTTAGATCATTTCTTAAAGGAAAATTCTCTGTATTGACGTTCTATTCATATTCTTCCTGCCCATTCACTAAATTAATAAGAGAGTCTTCTTGATCTACAATGTCTTTGCCATAATCTTCTAAGATATTGTCCGAGTTAGTTCCCAATTCTTTAATGAGGGATTCAAGTTCTATAGGCAATGATATAGATGGAACAGGTTTATCTTGAGATTTGGTGCCCTGTTGATTCACTACCAGAGCTTCTATTCTGTCTGCCTTAATATTCTTATTAATCACAATATTTTTTATTAAGAGTTCTCTTTGGAGGGCTAATTCCTCACTGTCACAAATCTCATCCATAAGTAAATCCATCAACTCATCTGTAACTTCTTCACCTAGATATTTTGAAATTGTATTGACTTCTCAAATACACTTCTCTTCTTCAGTTTCTATATCTGGTATAATACTCTCCTTCTGGTTGCTTGTACTATCCACTATCTTATTTTCTATTGTTGAGGGTATATCAAGGTCTGAATCACTACTAATCTTGATGACTTTCTCCATAGGTATCTTTGCTACCTGTTGTTGGTCATGATTGTTTTCGTCTACACTTTTATGCATGTTACCCAAATTTAAGTTGGTACTACCGAATTCAGCTTCTGGAGGGACAATTGGCACCGAATTTATCTTAACTTCAGCATCTCTATCTTTATTTTTACTGTCTAAGGTTCTATCTTCTATTGGATCAGGGGCTAAAGCTATGCTGGGACTGTGCTCCACACATTGACCCTTCCACTGACAATCCTCCAAAGTTTCTATGGATTGGGGCTGGGATTAAATAGAATTATTATTTGGTAAAGTATTCCTTATATTGTCATGAGTGTCTATCTCCCTTGTACCATTGTTACTTTTAAGAAAGAAACCTACCTTATTTTCAAAGAAGACAGTCTTCATATCTAAATTGGCTATATTAGATTTAGGGGAGGACTGATTTTCTAGAGGGTTGGGTGAGTTATCAAGGATGTCTACAAAATCCTCTAAAAAATTTTCAATTATTATAGGATTAATAACCACCGAACTTGATTTGCAACATAGTTTGATAGGGGGGATATTCTTCTTATGAAGATTCATTTTGACTATGATAATTTTTTCAGCTTGGCTTTGCTCTGTTGTAACCACCCCTACATATTTGCCAAAGCTATTACCTATCTTTCTGAGAATTTCTTGCCATGTGCACTCCAAAGGGACGTTTTTGAGTAGAACAACTTTTTCCACCAAGAAGTCAGTAACATTTTCGGGATTAAAAAAGGGGGTCTAGTTAAAAATAGTAAAATCTACATTTCTGTACTTGGGGCAACCCTGTGATAGTATTTGATTTTAAGTGCTTTATTACTAAAATCTAAATAGATAAAGAATTCTGTAAGGATTGAAACAGCTACCTAATTTTGCCATTTCGATTTCAACCACGTTGTTATTTTGTCAATGGAAGCTCCGACTCCGTTCCATCTACATATAATTCCAAATCCTCACAAACCTTCTGCATACTTTCTATGCACCCATCTTTTAATTCTAAATTAATTGGAGTCATATTAGGGCTTCTTTGAAATGGGGGATTCTTATCATATTGGCAACTTTCAGATCCCACGGTATTGGATCTTTTATGGGGGGGAATAAAAAAAGCTTTTCTTATCTATGGTATGTTGGCATGGTACCTTAGATTTATCTATATCATTAACTGTTGAGTTCTTAACACAAAAATCTGAAGCACCTAAAAGTGAATTATATTTACCTTTACCACTACGATGGGGAGGTGAATAAGCCTTCGTTGCTTGATGGAGCTGATTATCAAAAATGGGGGGAGAGCTGGAATTAGGGGAATTGTCTATTTTATTCTCCCCCAGATTTAGCTGGGATGGATTGATATGGGAGTCGATTTCCTTCCTCAGCATATACTTAGGGTATTGAAGATGCATTTCTGGCACGAGCACATGCTTCCTTTGTGGGGATGCCCAAGGTTTTTTGTTCTGCAAAAAGTCCATTGCCCACCCTCACCTATGCGGTGGAGAGTAAAGATTAGGGTTTTGGCGAGGTTCCTCATCCTTGAGCAAGTCAAATTTATTTCTTAGTGGCACAGGCTTAGCATAAGACATACTGAAAGTTGAAATATTTGGGCGGTTTTTTCACTTTCGAACCTCCTGCCATTCAAAGTCCTTCGGAATAGATTTCATTTGTTTAGGGTTTATCCCAGGATGCCTCTGTTCTCCAAGCAATCCCCCTCTACTCATAGTAGGCTGAGTGTCATTGGAGCATATTGTCGGCATTACCCTGGATTGTGGAGCCCTTTGTGTCCATGGGAGTAAAACACTCGTTTGCTGTTGCAAATCAACATATTTTGTTTTCGAAAATACCCAAATTTGATGATCTAGGGTTTCGACACTATCAAAGGATTGAGAATTTCACAAGTGCAGAGCCATTTCACAATAACCATCGGTGTATGTTTATTTTCCTATTTCATCTTACTATTAAACAGAATACAATTTTCAGCATATTATTATCATTCTATTTCTTTGTTGTAAACATTCCATTGGTTCAATTTTGTAAATTCTTTTTGTGTTAAATGCATTTAAAATTATCTTCATTGTCTTCTGATTGTCTAAATGCTTCTTTATTTGTCAGCCAATTAATACATGCTAGTATATAAAGAAGACAATCAGAAGACAATGAAGATTTGTTTGACCAATAGTCTACAGAATTAGACCTTTATTTTAAATGCATTTAACACCAAAAAAAATTACAAAACTAAACTAATGGCATGTTTACAACAAAGAAATAGAATGATAATAATATGTTGAAAATTATATTCTGTTTAATACATGCCAAAGGACCAGTCCCCACAATTCTTAAACATACTTTATATGATATGATGAATTATTAATAAAGGTCTGATTCGGTAGATTGCTAGCATGAAGGAAGATTTGACCTAGCCAAATCTTCCTTGTACCACACAAAAAACTGTGTGATAACTATGTCTACTTCAACCTTAATTGTTTAAGAATTCATCATATCAGATAAAGTATGTTTAAGAATTGTTGGGAGTTCTATTAGACCTTTGTTGTAAATATGTCATTGGTTCAGTTTTGTAAAAAAAAATTGTGTTAAATGCATTTAAATGGAACATTAAGCATAGTAATAATATGCTTAATCTATTAGTAATTGGCAAATTAAATGCAAATAACACCTTTATTAGTTTAGCATGTTTAATGCATAGTAATTACAAATTGATTCTTATCTGCGTTGTTATAAGATGCACTTCTTGGAATGACTAAGGTTGTAAGATGCATTGTTATAAGGTTATTGTCCTCTGTAATTCATTCCAAGAAGTGCATCTTATAACAATGTGGATAAGAATCAATTTGTAATTACTATGCATTAAACATGCTAAACTGATAAAGGTGTTATCTACATTTAATCTGCCAATTACTAATAAAAAAATGAATAAAACACTCACAATCTCTATGAAATGGATGCCCTCTTCGTAGCTTGCAAGAAAAAGTCCAGTGCCCTCTTCCCTCTTCGCACACGGTGCCCTCTTCGTAGCTCACAAAAATTATAAATGAGCATTTCTTTTTCTATTTTTTTGTTTTGTAAAAAAATTTACAAAACTGAACCAATGGCATGTATTTGTCAGACAAATCTTCATTATCCCCCACAAAAAACTAAGTAATAACTACTCCACCTAAGTAATTCTATTCTTTGTCTGGACATACTTTATCTTAAAATTGAACCTACTTTGTTTGTCAACCAATATGTTGTAATTCTAATCTATAAAGTATATATAGAATTGTTGGGACTAGCAATCATGTCAGGACTGGTCCTACTTAGTTAATCTATTGAATTCTTTTTTGTGTGTGGTACAAGGACCTTTCTAGTGATAGAACCTGCTTTATCTAATATGGTGCATTAACTATGTGTACAGATTAAATTTTATTATGTTTAATACACGCCAAAGGACCAATCCCAACAATTCTAAACATACTTTATCTGATATGATGAATTCTTAAACAATTAAGGTTGGAGTAGACATAGTTAATAAAGTATTAAACTAGATTAAACATACTTTATCTGAAGTAACTGAACCTACTTTATATGCTTTAAGGGTAGACTATTGAATTAGACAATTGGGTATTAATTGTAAATTCTATTCTTTATCTGAACATACTTTATCTTAAAACTAAACCTACTTTGTTTGTCAGCCGATATGTTGTAATTCTAATCTATAAAGTATATATAGAATTGTTGGGACTAGCAGTCATGTCAGGACTAGTCCTACTTAGTTAATCTATTGAATTCCTTTTTTGTGTGGCACAAGGACCTTTCTAGTGATAGAACCTACTTTATCTAATATGGTGCATTAACTATGTCTACAGATTAAATTCTATTTTTTTTAATACACACCAAAGGACCAGTCCCAACAATTCTTAAACATACTTTATCTGATATGATGAATTCTTAAACAATTAAGGTTGGAGTAGACATAGTTAATAAAGTATTAAACTAGATTAAACATACTTTATCTAAAGTAACTGAACCTACTTTATATGCTTTAAGAGTAGACTATTGAATTAGACAATTGGGTATTAATTGTAAATTTTATTCTTTATCTAAACATACTTTATCTTAAAACTGAACCTACTTTGTTTGTCAACCAGTATGTTGTAATTCTAATCTATAAAGTATATATAGAATTGTTGGGACTAGTAGTCATGTCAGGACTGGTCATACTTAGTTAATCTATTGAATTCATTTTTTTGTGTGGTACAAGGACCTTTCTAGTGATAGAACCTACTTTATCTAATATGGTGCATTAACTATGTCTACAAATTAAATTCTATTCTGTTTAATACACGCCAAAGGACTAGTCCCAACAATTCTTAAACATACTTTATCTGATATGATGAATTTTTAAACAATTAAGGTTACAGTAGACAGTTAATAAAGTATTAAACTAGATTAAACATACTTTATCTGGAGTAACTGAACCTACTTTATAGGCTTTAAGAGTAGACTATTGAATTAGACAATTGGGTATTAATTGTAAATTCTATTCTTTATCTAAACATACTTTATCTTAAAACTGAACCTACTTTGTTTGTCAGCCAATATGTTGTAATTCTAATCTATAAAGTATATATAGAATTGTTGGGACTACCAGTCATGTCAGGACTGGTCCTACTTAGTTAATCTATTGAATTCATTTTTTTTATGTGTGGTACAAGGACCTTTCTAGTGATAAAACCTACTTTATCTAATATGGTGCATTAACTATGTCTATAGATTAAATTATATTCTGTTTAATACACGCCAAAGGACCAATCCCAACAATTCTTAAACATACATTATCTGATATGATGAATTCTTAAACAATTAAGGTTGGAGTAGACATAGTTAATAAAGTATTAAACTAGATTAAATATACTTTATCTGAAGTAACTAAACCTACTATATATGCTTTAAGAGTAGACTATTGAATTAGACAATTGGGTATTAATTGTCTAATTCTATTCTTTATCTAAACATACTTTATCTTAAAACTGAACCTACTTTGTTTGTCAACCAATATGTTGTAATTCTAATCTATAAAATATATATAGAATTGTTGGGACTAGTAGTCATGCCCCTACTTAGTTAATCTATTGAATTCCTTTTTTTGTGTGGTACAAGGACATTTCTAGTGATAGAACCACTTTATCTAATATGGTGCATTAACTATGTCTACAAATTAAATTCTATTCTGTTTAATACACGTCAAAGGACTAGTCCCAACAATTCTTAAACATACTTTATCTGATATGATGAATTCTTAAACAATTAACGTTGGAGTAGACATAGTTAATAAAGTATTAAACTAGATTAAACATACTTTATCTGAAGTAATTGAACCTACTTTATATGCTTTAAGAGTAGACTATTGAATTAGACAATTGGGTATTAATTGTAAATTCTATTCTTTATCTGACCATACTTTATCTTAAAACTGAACCTACTCTGTTTGTAAACCAATATGTTGTAATTGTAATCTATAAAGTATATATAGAATTGTTAGGACTAGTAGTCATGTCAGGACTGGTCCTACTTAGTTAATCTATTGAATTCTTTTTTGTGTGTGGTACAAGGACCTTTCTAGTGATAGAACCTACTTTATCTCATATGGTGCATTAACTATGTCTATAGATTAAATTCTATTCGGTTTAATACACACCAAAGGACCAGTCCCAACAATTCTTAAACATACTTTATCTAATATGATGAATTCTTAAACAATTAAGGTTGGAGTAGACATAGTTATCAGACAATTTTTTTGTGTGGTACAAGGAAGATATCCATCAAGGCATAAATAAAATTCAACTTTTCTCTAATATTGTAGTTGCAAGTAATGAATTTTAAATTTTATTCTCTTATTCATAGAAGCTTGCAGTATAGTTGCTTTTAATGCATATAATTTATGGTTTTCAAAAAAAGTTATGTCGTTCTCTTATCTAAAATATTTTATAAGTTAAACCAATAACTAATTAATGTTAAATCTCTTATCTAAAATATTTTATATGTTAAAGCATATGTTCTTGATCCCTCTGATCAAGTTCTCAAGTCATGACATGGTTTCAATTGTTGTGAGTGGTTTCAAGTTCTCAAGTCATGACATGGTTTGAACTATTTTAAAAGCTTCTAATTCTTTTAAAAGCATGACTTGTGATTTTCAAATAAATGTGAACATTAAAAGTAGCAAACAATGGAACAACCATGGCTAGCAGTCACCTCTAGCTCTAGAATGCATGTGAAATCATGCCCTTAGAATTTGAACAATTTTGTAGGTAGGAGATATATTTTTAGAGTAGTTTCAACAGATCATAACTTGTTATTTGAACTCAAGAATACCCCTTACTTGGTTTCCTACAAAGCGTTTGGCAAAATCTGTCAGAAAATTAAGAGTTTGGTCGAAGTAAGTGTATACATGAAGGATGAAACACATAGGAAGCTATGACATTAAGTACAACATGTCCAATTTTTTTTGCAGATATACACATTAAGGATCATGTCAGATAATACAAGGGAATTTGATCAAAATAGGGAGACAATCGCTAGATTATTGTCTAACTTTCAAAGTGAAGGCGATGACAAATGTTATTGTCCATGCAGGAGTTGTAACAGCTTAAAGACAAGAAGAATCAAAATCAAAACAGCAAAGAGACATTATAAGGAGAATGGTCACATTGAAGGGGGGTGTGATTATCATTCAGTGGTAAGTTGTTTGTTATATTGTTTTCACAATTAATATACATAAGAACCATTGAAGGAGGTTTGATTATCACAGTGAAAGGGGGTTTGATTATCATCATTTTTATATAGGTCGATCTCCCCAGTGTGAATATAGAGGAACATGATCCCATGGAAGATGACGATCATGCATCAGAAAACACATTTGAAGATGATGGTATGAATGCATTGATCGTTGACACATTTGGTACTGGTGCTGCTGGTGCTGGTTGTACTGATGATGATGATGATTATGATGAGGATGACATTGGCGTCGTCCATGATATACCTCTACTTGAGAAGGTGAACACGGCCCTTTACAAATGCTCCCAAGCTACTATTCTCTCTACTGTATTGTTATTGGTGAATTTGAAGGTTATGAATAGTTTATCCAACATAACAATGTCATGTATGCTAAGGTTTGTCATATATGTCATTATAGTCTATAAAAGGTGAAACATGTACCATTAAGATTGTTTATAGTAATAATTTATATTATTTGTTGCAAATTGATAGGTGAGTTTATGTTACCACCATCAAATGTTCTCCCTCACTCGTACCAAGAATTATCTGCCACTATGAAATATATTGGAATGGAGTATTAAGCAACTATTATGTTTGTCCCAACGATCATATTATTTATCATAAAGAACACGAAAATGCAACAGAATACCCTGAATGCCATATGAGCAGATATCGAGAAGATCAAATGACAAAAAAAGTGTCTCGCAAGGTTCTTCATTACATCCTCATTATTCCATGTTTGAAACGATTATTTAGGTGCAATAGCTTAGCACAATTTATGGATTACCATGCACGCGGCAAGAGTCGAGATGACATTATTCGAATGCATACAGATGGTTCATCATTTATGGACATAGAGGAAAAGTGGTCACACTTTAAAGAACCTCGAAATCTCAGGCTTTCTCTAGCAACAGACGGTGTCAATCTGCATGGAGAGATGAGATATGTTTACTTCGTGTGGCCTATTTTTGTTATAAACAATAACCTTCCTCCATGGATGTCAATAAAGAGGGAGCACATTATGTTGGCAATGATTGTTCTAGGTATCGTATTATTTTATAATTATTTATATGTAATTATAAGTCTTGGAGTGAAATGCCCACAAAAATTATATGATGTCGTTGTTAATTCAACTAGGTAAGTACCAAATAAAAGATATGAATGTATATATTGTGCCTCTTATTGACGAGTTGTTGGTGTTATGGAATGGTTTCATTGTGTATGACATCTCTAGACCAATTGGACAAAGACAATTTCAATTCCATGCAATGCTTTTGTAGACAATTCATGATGCTCCAGGGTTGACACATTTATGTGGTATGTTATGGTGAATTCTAATTGTACGCGATAATTTAAACTCTAAAAATCTACATATTTAATCCAACTATATCGTTATCTTGTAGGTCTTCAAACAAAAAGAAAATTTGCATGTGCAATGTGTGGCCCAAAGATGAAATCTCGTCATTCCAAAAGTTTAAGCAGGTGTTTGATGAGTATAAGCACTTCCTCCCTAGAAATCATAAGTATCAAAGTGCGAAAAGACATCTTTTCAATGGGAAAGAAGAAACTACATCAAAGCTTCAAAGAATGACACATCACCTATGGCAGTTGGAATATAATAGAATTCAAGGTAATATCGTTCCACCTGATGGTTGATGTTTAAAAATTATATATTTTGATTGTGTTTTATTAGCTAATTATGTAGTTGATGATCTTGAAAGTCGTGAAGGCATCACCGACCAACTTCTAAAGGGACTAAAATGTTATGTCGAAAAATTTAGTAGGCTACCCTACTATGTGCAGGTATAAATTATGCATTTGTTTGATACTATGCATATTGGAAAGAATGTAACAGAGACACTGTGGAAAATATTGGATGGAAGGCATAACAACGAAAAACTTGGCAAAATTTCTAGTGATATTCATGATTCCAATCATGCAATGAAAAATATCATTGAATCAAATAGCAATGGAGACCGGATTAATGTAAGTGCTCTTCCTTGGTTATTAACAGAGCAACAAAGTAATGTCATAAAAAAAATCATCCAAAAAATTTGATTTCCTACAAAATTTGTTACGGATATAAGCAATCTCATATCAAAGAAAAAAAAATTTGGTTAGGGATGAAAATGCATGATTGGCATACCTTCATCAAGGTAAGTCATAGTCTTTTGTATTTACAATATATTTGTGTAACTGCATTCAATTTTCATTGCATAAATGATCAATTGACAATTGTTGCAGTATTTGCTACCCCTATCTCTCCCAGAGAACTTCGACAATAATATCAAAAAAGTGATATATGATCTTGGAAAATACATGAGGTAACCAGTGATATTGATTCAATATATCAAACAATAATATCAAACAAGTAATATATTGTAAAGTCTCGTATTTATATATTTATGTGTCTTGAATCCCTTGTTGGTGGTTGTCATCTAAATAAATTTATAAAGAAGATATAAAATATTGGAAGAAAAGAATTTGTCAACTAATGTGTGAAATGCAAAAGTGTTTACCTTCAATTTTTTTCAATGCACAAGAACACTACCTCATACACCAAGTTGAGGAGATTGAATTGTGTGGACTTGTACATGCTAGGTCAATGTGGATGGTTGAGAGATACTTGAAATTTTTTTAAAGTTTGGTATGACAAAGAGCACGTCCCGAGGGATATATGGTATACCAGATGATGGTGTACATTACTCAATATCTTCCTAATCTTGCAGCAAAGACCCATATAGATTGCATTTGGGATCTCGACTCCATTAAAAGTTTCAAAGGAGAGTACTTGGTGGGCAACGGTAGATTTAGGAAACTAAAAGGTAATAAATTATGAGATGTTATTGTAGTTAATTAATTCTTAATCTTTAAAATAAATTTGTTGTAAGTCATCTATTTACTTTTGTACAGTTGTTAAAGAGTGGGATGCAAGACATTTGTTTATTGCAAACAATCAAAATTGGATGACAGTATGGATTGAACGATGTCAACATGATGGTCATAGATTAACATGGGAATCTATGTCTTCATTGGTTATACAAGCTCATCGTAATGGAGATCTCAATGTTACACAAAAGCAAATAGATTTAGCATATGGTTTAAGAGATCACCGGATACTTATAAATTTGTTAATTAATCAACCGTATGTTTTCAACTCGTGATGCAATAATTTATATATGTTTGACATTATTGTAGGTAAAACACCACAAGGCTATGTTATGCAATGGTTATAAATTTTGCATCAAAAAGTTAGATGACATGAAGAGAACTTGTGATTCTTGGATAAGTGCAATGTTCCAAGTGACTAATATTTCATCTAGAAATGACTTACATCCTCGATAGTCGCAAAATCAATACTGTGGTATTTTAGTTGATATACTTGACTGTGACTTTAATTCTTTCAAATTAGTTATATTCGTTGTGAAATGGTATAGACTACTACTCAATAAAAATGATCATGATAAAACTATTATTGAACATGGCAATGGATTTTCAATGATTAATACAAGGTTGTTTGAGTCAGTTTGAGAAGAGTCATATGTTCTTCCAAGCCAATGTGAGCAGGTATTTTACTTACAGTTTCCACATAAACCGGGTTGGTCATTTGTTGTTAGACATGATCCAAGAGGAAGGCTACTAAAGTATAATGCGATGGAAGAAGATACCGGGGAAGATAAAGAAGTGGAAGATGATGTAGATGATGATCATGATCGAGAGCTGGTCGAAGAAAAAGACGATGATGATGATTCTACTGATGAGGATGACGATGACGATGATGATGATGATGATGATGACGGCGACGATGACGATAGTGGTGGTGGTGATGTCGTCGACGACAATGATCTTAATGATGAGATGGATGAAGAATAATATCAATGACATGAATGAAATGTACAATTATGTCAGATGTTTGGCATGTTCTAACGATTGTTTTATATGTACTACTCTTATTCACTTTGTTTTATATGTCTTACTTATATCTTTGATCTTTTGTTAAGAGAAATTTTATTCTAAAAGAGTATTTAATCTCTATATGCTTAAACAACCTCACTAGTTAAGACTGTTCTTATTTGTAGTGGGCATGACAAGAATCAAATCACTTGAAAGACACCAGTATTTAGACATGCACAAATTAGTGACGTGATTAAGCAAATTAACTTTCTTTATAATTTTCTGGGGTATTTTTTTATATCAATGCATTTAATCTAAATACTATCTTATGAGAGTTGCTTCTGCTAATTTTCTATTTCCTTGCACATCAATGACGTTAAATCACAGG
This sequence comes from Chamaecyparis obtusa, assembly GCA_027943335.1. NCBI lineage: Eukaryota > Viridiplantae > Streptophyta > Pinopsida > Cupressales > Cupressaceae > Chamaecyparis > Chamaecyparis obtusa. The sequence goes on along the minus strand of BSBK01005047.1, from coordinate 670,130 downwards.
GGATTCTCTTTGTTCCCTGCAATGGAGTGAGCTAATTCTGAATGCATAAATAGATAATTTTAACAATGTATAAAGTCCTTCACAAGATGTAATAAAAACACTGGCAAGGCACGAGAACTATTTGACGAAATGCTACAATAGTGGTGTCTCATGCAATGTTGAGATGTTTAGTTATATGCAATGCTGAGATATTCAAAATATTGTTGGATAAATAGATAATTTTAACAATGTATAATGTCCTTCACAAGATATAATGAAAACTATGAAGTGAACTATGTTTGTCTGATTATATAACTATTACCTTATGTCAGGTATCCCACACAGTCTCTTGGATTGTCAGGTACAAGTCAATACACCCCATAGAGATTAATGTCTTTTACCATTTGTAAAATATCTCTCTCATTGCATGAAGTGCAGGTACCAGCGAATAGGTGTTTGTCAAATTTGTCTTCCTCAAGCGAGGAAAATGTAGGAATGGAAGAAGAAAGTGAGACATTTAATATGTCTAAATCAATGAGATCGACTTGAGGTCAAAAGATCAAAAAGAAATTCAATAAATGCATGAAATTTTTCCTTGCTCAAGGGGGGTCGTGTTCTTATGATGATGAGAGCAAAGGCGACTCTGAGGTGCCCTTTAGGTACAAACATCTACAGAAACAATGGGTCCTTGATGAACTTCCTTCAATAAACATTGATTTTTGTGTTAAAGAAAAGATATATCAAATAGCACCGTCTTCATTACATGTCTGAATGATTTTATTTTTTTTAAATACAAAGCTATAGTATGGATCAACAGCCACACAATACGCACGGCGGTGATAGTTCTCATGGGACTTCTTCTTCCCGACAGGTAAAACACATTGTTGTTGTACAAATGCACATACAAGAAAAATGTTAATGCGTATTTTTTGTAATGTTAATGCGTATTTTATGTTGTTCTACTATTTTGGATTTCTTTTAAATAAAGTGCTAATAATATTGTTCTCACAAATGAGTGTTGATCAAAAAAAGGGAAATGAACAAGTAGTCCATGAGGAGTCGTAGGATGAGCAGGATCCTTTCAATGTTGATTTTTTATCAGAGGTTAATCCTGTGCTTGCACTGCAAAAGGTCTTTCGTGCAATATCAAAAGAGTTAGCTCGAATGACAGATATTCAACCTCACACTCCTGAAATACAGAGGATAGAGGATGTGTTGATTCACCGTGTTCAAAATTATATAGTAAGTATTAATGTAGTTTTTAATTATAGTAAAAGTTCAATAATGATTTTTATAGTATACTATTTTATTTATGTCATTAACTAAAATATATGTGTTCTCTTTACAGAGGATGCTAAATACATTAAAGGGCGACTCCTCAAATGCAAATACTTCGGGTGGTACATCGCATGTTATATCCTCCATCTTGTCCATGGTTGTCCATATTTTTTTATGCTCTAACAATATTTTTGTTCAGCACCTGCTATTGATCCTATGTTGAGTACGTCGCCTACTATGAGGATCAGATCCATAGAGGTACTATCCCCTGCAATGTTAGCAACACGTAGCATGACACAGATGGGATGGCAACACCTATTATTGGTAAGTAGATTCCTCTTTTTCTCTCTCATTTATCATGTGTTTATTTCACTTGAACTATATATTCTTTCTTAGGGGGCATTTTGTAATATTGGATTCATTTTATGTAAGAGGCGACGCAATTCCTGGATGTACTCATGCTAAATGTACGGGAACAATACAAAATTGTGATCAATTGTTCATGAGCAATGAAGATAGACTTCCCTTGAGAGTAGCCCAGCTTCCAGGTACTTTAAAGATTGATAATTTCTTTTACTATACAATATAATACTCAAAATGTAATGCACTAACCCCCTGTGCGGTCCCTTGCAATAACTAATTATAATAATCTTGTTATTATCTTGCAGGGAATAATCTATTTTATGAAAAACTTAATGATGAATGTTTGCGCATTTTTCGGGCCGACCATACGCACATGGTATCATATTTTGATTTCATTACAAGATCAGATTTCGTTTCATCCCTTTTTTCAAGTATATTAAAAGGTAGCTTCACTTCATTTATGAATCTAACAGTTTATTTTTTTTAAAAGGTGGCAATTACAAGATAAAGGGTTAAAGGATAAACTCATTGACTCTATGACAACTTTTTGGACCCAACGTCTTTCAAAGACTTAGGCTCCTTGACAAAGCGTGCCAAGTTTTGAAGTATATTAGGGACAACTATAGGTCCCAAATAGAACGCAACCCTTATTACGAGCGGCCTCCTTATATTCCTATTAATGAGTGGGAGAATCTTAAAAGGGATGCACTTGAGAGAAGCGCAAGACATAGTGGACAAATACTATCACTCGAGGAAAGAAGGTACGTGATAATCTTAATAATGAAATTATGTACTATTTACTCTTTGTACTTATGTGATCTAACATATTTCAAACATCGCATAGGTTGTCTGACACATCAAAGGCAACAAAAGCACGGGCAACACAAGTTTGGCTCGAGTGGATATTCAAAACTTGCTGCACGAGTTGTAAGTATTAGTAAATGAAAAATCGTATGCAAATATTTATAAATTGCAATCAATTTAGTTTTGATGAAATTCACTACAATAAAAATTCATGATACCAAGCAAAAATGCAAGCCTTGGAATTCAAAAAACCGATTACAGAAGAGGACAAGAAAATAGGCTACAAACAAGGCTATACAGTCGTGGCTAAACGATACTGAGCAATGAGTGCACAAGGTTCTTCTGTTGGATCTATTGATCAGGTAAATAAGCCAATTGATTTTTATTTCAAGTTGAATACTTTACCAATTATTGTATTTGATGTTAAGTTCCAACATAAAGTGAATATATTTGTTTTAAGTAAGGAAACAATAATTATATATTTGTTTAAAACTTTAAAGTGAATATATTTATATGTATTAAACTGAATGATTAACATTTCTCAGTATTTGTCTTGTATTTATATGTATACATTGTTGATAAATGCACTAATTATTTACATTGGAATGCAGCCTGCCGATATTGATACTGCACCATCCGAGCACGACAGAGGCATCGATTCGAATGTCAATTGTAGTACTCAAGGTATACATTTTCTATTCGAATTTTGATTAATGAATATTTAATACAAGTAAACATGTTAAATTGAATTTGGCGTAGTAATAAAAATTTAATTATAATGTGTTGGGATTAATAAAAATATTTTGTATTGCAGTTGCAGGGGATGTAGAGGTTGTTCCCGATGAGCGTGTTGAGGTTCAAGCCACCAGGCAAGATGATGTGGTTGGACAAGGTAAAGAGCGTCAAGTTTATGTTTTTTAAAGTATTGAAATGCTTGTAACAATAATGAATATATTTTTAAATTACCCCAATTATGATAATATGTTTTTACTTGAAGCCTTTTATTTGTTATTGTAGAGGACCCACCTTTGCAAAGGACAGTGAGATCACGTGCACAGCTGAGAAGAAATGACGATGTCGACATGGATATGCCTCTACAACAATATAGGGAAGCAAAAAAAAAAATGATTCTCATTTATGCATCTTATTTGATAATGATTGATGTTTATTTTTCGATGTTTATTTGATAATGACTGATGTTAATTTACATGTGTTTGAGCTTAGTTCCATGTTTTCTTTCATTCTTGCATTTGAAATGTTAATGGGCTGCATACAAAAGCATGTCGTAAGTCTATAGGGTTTTCTCCCTCCAAGCGTATTGTTTCAATTATTGTTTCTTCTACTCTTCTCAAAAAATCTATTTATTGCTACTAGAAACACTAAGTTTCTTTTTATTAACTGTTGTAATGTTGGAGGGGTTTTTGCTAAATTTTAGTGGATTTCATATTTTGGGATAAATTAGTATTAGAATGTTTAATGGGTTCTTTTCTAAAACACACTACTTGAACAACAACAAAACTTGTAATACAAATGTTGATTGCAACTACCAAGTTAGAAGCTTCACAAAAAACCTTAAATCATCATCTTGTCCAGAATGGTTAATCAATTGTTTAAGGTGGATTAGTTGTGATGATGAGACGCACCATTCTGATTCTTGGAACTTGATTTGTAACCATAAGTGATGGAGTTGAGGGGAGATGAAGGAATACCAAACAGTGAATTTGGAAATTATCATCAGAGAAATTGCAATGGAGATCTGATCAATAGAGACGATAGTAATGACCGCGGGAGAATGAATAGTGGTTATAGTTGTAGTGGGGAAGAAAGTGGAGGCCATCCATGAAGAAACTTGCCCACAAAGATGGTGTACAGGAAACAAAGGAGCATGAATGCTACCCAGAATTAAACCTTAGTCAAAGGCTACCTATAAGATGAGCACTACAAAGATGCATGAATTGAAGGTTGAATCATATGATATTTGAACCAAGGATTTAAACAATAATTTACATCCAATCATCTGTGTATCCCTTGCACCTTCTTTCGGTGCAAGTGCTAGTGTACTTTTTAATAATAACCAAAGTTCAATAATGGTTTTAGATGTTAACTGTGACAATCTCTTGGTTTCAGGCAATGCAGAAGGAGACACCTAGTTCAATATGCAATCTCAATTCATATACATAGGATATTAGGTGGAGCTGAAAGACACAACAAATTTGCATTTTTATAGAGGTTTTTAATTGCGTATTTTAAGTTATAAACCATCGCGGACATTGTAATTTTGACCTATTAAAAAAATGTAAACATGTTGTGTCTTCTCAACTCCACCTACTATCCGTGTATATTCTAGTTGTGTTGCACGTGCACGACTACAAAACATAAATGTAGATATCACAACAGCTGACAAACATAAATGTAGGCATCATGATCACAATTGTTTGGAGACACAACATAATTGACTGCTATACCCAGATGATGCAACACAACCACTACTTCTGAAATTCTAAGTTGACACCTCAGGATCCAAAAACCATATATAGATTTCTTATCTTTGGTTTTTGGATCCCGCAGTGTCAACTTAAAACTGCTGGAGTAGTGGTTGTGCTGCATCGTCTGGGTATAGCATTTAATTATGTTGTGTCTCCAAACAATTGTGATCATGATGCCTACATTTATGTTTCTCAGTTGTTGTGTCCCAAGACCTTTTATGACCCTTTACGATCCCTAAGAATACATCTTAGAGGTCTTAAAATGTCACAAAGGGTCAAAAAAGGATCCTAGGAGGGGCCAAATGAGCTTCCACCTTCCCGTTGTTGGCCCTATTAAGTAGAGAATGTTAAACTATTCTTGAAACAAAGAGAAGCTCAATAATTTAAGATCTCAATCCACGTACAACAAATATATATTTCTTTTTAAAAAATAGTGAGCCATCGCACTGTCAGAAACATCAATCACTTCAAGGAGCAATGATCACTTCAGCTCGCCTCAAGAAGTCTTGACCCAAGATCAAGTCATATCAATCCATCTCAATGGCTACCAAATCAACAGACCGCACCACGAACCTGGTCGCAAAGAAACACCACAGACTGCATCGCGAACCTGCTGTGAAGAGGCATCCAATGTCTCATAAGTCGCATCAAATGACCCAATCTGTAATCCAAGTCTCTCAATTCGGTTCACCAAGAAGAAGACTTCTCCCAAGTCATCACGGACACCATAGTGATCTACGAATCTCCAATGTGCAAGTTTTGCAAGTCGCTCTCTCGACGTCACATCTAACTCATTCGAAACTGTGGCAAAAACAGTAAACGATCCAAGCAATCCATCACAACCCGATCTCAACAGCAACGCAAAGAGTAGTTTGATTCTGTCTTCAAGCCGATCAATGCACAATCTACTCAAACCCCAAGTCAAGTCACTACTACACTCCGTAGGAACAAAGCACATCCAATTCAGACCAAAGAAGTCAAGAAGTCACTTGAATCAAATCCGAATGCAATCAAGTCTGTATCCCACGAACACATCAACAAGAATGCATCTCTGATCGCTGCACTAGCTTCTTGTGTTGGAGCAGCTTCTTGTGCTGGAGCAGTCGCTATCACAAATCTTGATTCGATCGGATCAACATTCCAAATCCAAGTCTCTAAACTCAACTCAATAATCCACGAGCTGTAAGGAAACTCAGGTGCGGAAACAGCTTCCTACGTTAATCTCTATAGGAGAGTATTGTGCAAATTCTTATAAATCTTTACAATTTCAGATTCGTTAACTACTTTAACGAAGATATTGCAACCACATACCATGCATACAGAAAAATAGAAAATGACACAATGATATACCCTGGGGAAACCTTTCGGTAAAAACCCCAGCACTCCAAAACCTGCACAATGTATTGATCAAAACTATTACAGCTTACAATACACTTGCAATGCAAGTTCTTTCAGAAGATTTTGAAACCCTTGAAGACAAATCACGGCAGCATAAAACGTTCCAACAATACACTTGCATCACATCTCTTCACAACCCTAAAAAAACTTATATCATGCGCTTCACTTTTTAAGGCTACTCCCAAAGATAAACGTATTAGGGTTTTACCATTCTCCGAGAAAATAGGAACCCCGAACCCCACGATTGGAGAAGAGTGTACAGTACTCAAATTTATCAGTTGCCACATGTCTTCATCTGTCATTGAATCTTCCTGACATAGCTCTTACGTGTCATAGGAATCCGTCATAACCGTTTTAGCCATGATCTCCTTACACACAATTCAAGATGTTGACACATCAACATTATTTGCAAGAAATACATTTTAGAAAACAAATAATAAGAATAGGAATTATCCAAGGTTGAGACACCTTATTCCTAACACTAGCATCTCTGATCGCTGCACTAGCTTCTTGTGTTGGAGCAGCTTCTTGTGCTGGAGCAGTCGCTGTCACAAATCTTGATTCGATCGGATCGACATTCCAAATCCAAGTCTCTAAACTCAACTCAATAATCCACGAGCCACTACCGAATCTACTGCAAAGTCATCTCCGAATGACATAACCAAATCACAAGCAGGAATAAAAGACCTCAACTCACCAAACCACCTTGCAAGTCCAGATCCGAAAGTAATGCAACCAACTCGAACCAAATCTGCAAGAACACAGTTCTGAATCGATACCAACCCGATCGACAAATATATATATATATATATATATATATATATATATATATATATATATATATATATATATATATATATATATATATATATATATATATATATATATATAAATGGGGATTGTCGTCGCAACTACGACAAAAAATATAAGCGACGTTTGTCTGTCGAAAACATCCAACAGCTAGCCGTCGCATGTACAGCACCGTTGTCGGAAAAAACCTAAAAGCGACGACTATCTGTCAGAAACATCCGACAGCTAGTCGTCGCACGTACAGCACCGTCGTCAGCAAAAACCTAAAAAGTGATGGCTATCTATCGAAAACATCCGACAGCCAGCCGTCGCATGCACAACACCGTCATTGGCAAAGAAATCCGAACGACAGCTAGCTGTCGAAAATGTCCGATAGCTAGCTGTCACATGCACAGCATCGCCGTCGAAAAAAACTGAAAACAACGGCTAGTAGTCGAAAACATCTAACAGCTAGTCGTCGCATGTTCAGTAGCTCTGACACATGCTCGTCGGCATTGCGACAGCGACTTTCGTCAGTAAAACTAGAAACGACGGCTATCTGTCAAAAACACATCCAACAGTAAGTCGTCGCATGTTCAGCATCTCCGACGCTTTCTCGTCAAAATTGCGACCGTGTCAAATAAACTGACGGTATGTATAAACTGACGGTATGTTCGCTATGTTTTCCAATGCCTTTTGGATGGATATTCCGACAGATGTGGTGTCGGAATTACGATACCCATCGTAGCCGTCATTTTTTTCGACTGCAAAACTGTGACGGCCGCTAGTGTTGCGTGATCGACAGTATAGTGTCGGAATTGTGACAATCAGCCATCGAAAAAAGCTCTCAAATGTACTAGTGGATTCACAATTTGTTAATTACTCTAAGATTCCAATTAAGAGGATTTAGGGTTTCTTTATTGGTTCTATTCTTTTCAGAATCATAAGATGAGCAAGTCCTAACAAGCTCCCATTATTTTCAATTTCTCATGATTTTATTTGTCTCGAATCACTATTGGTTGCATACTAGTAGGATTTTTCTTTAAAATAATATGATAGTAGCAGGTTACATATTACAAGATGTGCAACTGCAAATATATTATCATCCTTATTCCTAACCATTTGCATTAGCGTCATGTGATGTTGTCCACTGCTACAAACTCATTTTACTTGTTTCATAAAGATCCATTAATATGCATGTAAACATAAAAAGTTTAATACTGTAGACCAAACCTTACCCAGGTCAGATAATACAACATTTGGCCTAACGAGACGGAAAAAATTTATTGCTCGATTATAAATACATCGCCTTTCTTTTTACGGTCCAGGATAAATAAACTAATTTGGTCATTTGATTAACTAAAATGGTTCTTTATTAGAGGGATGACTACTCAATCAGATGCAACATTCACTGTTATCACAATGAAAAAGAAATACATTGTCACAGAGCAACAGATACAAAACACAAACATTAAAATTACTCTTCTAAAGGAAATGCAATAAACATAAAACACATCTCACTTGATCTGTTTTATATTTATTGATTTAAAATTTCCTAGGCTTCTCAAATGACAACAGTGCAGATCTCCAAAATACTAACCACACAATCAAATCTTAAGAATTAAATCTTAACTCTGCTTACTTGTAACTTGCAGATATTACGAAGTTGAAGAAGCTTGAATTCCTTAAATTGCTACGCAGTGCAGCTCGTCTGTAACGTGCCACAGGAGTTGTTACATGTTCAAAGATTACCAAAAGCATGAATATATTTCTTTTACATTAAAAAGAAAAGTTTTCAAGGTCTCTATTTTCTATTTTGAGTGCTTACATTTTATATTTTCATTGTTGACATTTGAATACTTCTGTTATCTTCTTTTCATTGCCTTCATTTTTTTCATCGTTTTCAGAGACTGGAATGATAACAAATATCTTGCTTGGAAAGATTAAAGTTGCATTTCATACAATAATATTTTACATAGAAGCATATAAACTAGTGTTTCCAGAAGGCCTCTGGACATCCAACATGCAAATAACCTGCCTTGCTTTAAAGACATGAAGTTGGATATACTCATAAATCATTATGGCTACCTGTATACTATTGTGAAAGGGAATAAAATTACATCGTCTACTTTTCTTTTTTAAGCAAACATGCAAAAATCCAGACAAGTTACCAATGATTGCACGTATTTATTGAAACCTACAATCATATAATGTAAAACAAAATACCATGAACAGGTTATAAGGATGCATAGCCATGAGGATAATCGCAATAATTACTATCGCAAAAACATTTGGGTATATCTAGTAACCCATCTCTCCAACAGCCTGATTACAAGTGAATAAAATAAATAATCAAGTGTTGAACATAGTTCTGGTTCCCAATCCTTTAGGTCAAACAGTATCTCTACAATATTCTTTGCCTGGTCCCTGAGTTAATATCAAGCATTTCCTCTTCTACAAAAGATTATTAAATAAATTGATGGAAACTAAAAGATGTAGTCCCAAATTTAAATACTGTCTGAATAAAAAAGGAAACATGTAAAATGCATCCGAAACCAGTGAAATGCAATGATTTAATGATTATATTTAGGTTTGATAGAAAAAACAATGAATTGAGATGTCAATGAAATAAACACGAGGCTCCAGATGCATATCCCTTCATCATGCTGCATGCTCTGGGATAAAAGCTCACTAGTGAAAATGTATCTTTTGGCATATAAATATATTATATAGGTTTAGGGCATGAGACATTGCATTTAAGCAATCTGATCAAGAACTGCCTTACACTAAAAACAAAATAAAAAGATGGATTCATGGCCACGCCAGTATCAAAATTCCCTTTCAAAAAGTTCTCATTTCAAGATGAACTCTCACTCAAACCACAGAGAGATCAAACCCTAGATCTTAAGTTGCTTGATGCCTTGAAATGTTTGATATGAAGAATGAGCCAAGACATTTGAGTTTAATTAGACAAACCAACTCTATGGCTCATCAGGTGTAAGGCATAAATTCCTTGATGAGAAAACACCAGATAAGTATTCTCAAATAAGGTTCACTTACTGTGTTCTCTTCCTCGATCGGTTTTGCTGCAACGTTGGGAAAGCAAGTGGAACTGGAAGAGTTATTTTGAGGCTACCTTTTAGTTTCTGTGACTTACAGCCTAGTTCTTGATAACGAGATACCAGATCATTCATCGTTATTTTCAAATCCTTTGCAATATCCAGTGGTTCAGTTTCAAAATCATCTGCTATAAGAGTGAGGACAAGGATATAACTGCTAAGCAGGTCCCTCTTCTCTCTTGGTATGTTTCCTTTTGTATCTGAAAATAGCTTCAAGAATTTAGCAAGGGTAACACCAGGAATTCTTGATGATTCCATCAGATGTGATGAGCCTTTGTCATATCTGTCATTCTCAAGTGTGATCTTTGCCTTTAGCAGCTGTTTGATGGCAGAAACTGGCATGGCCTTGAAGTTATGAAGATGGGTTATATATGAAAACACATGAACAAGTCTATCTAATCGTTCTCCAGTCTGCACAAACAGCAGAAATCAAAACATGTTAAAGAGCATACAATCACCTTGTATAGATACAGAGCAGTAGAAAGGTTGAATGCATAGCAGCCATGCAAACAATATGTTCTTCATTGAAGCAATTGATTGCTTAATCACTTTACAGAACAACTCCAAAAAGGTGAGATCACATTCGAATGCAAATTCCAACCATAAGAATATCCGAAAGAGCCAATAAACAATCAGACCAAAAGCTTATGCATATCAATCTATTGATAATCCTAATCAAGGATTCTAGTAATATGTACATATTTGGAGTGGTTAAACTTTCAAATTATATAATATACCACATGTTAGAACAGTTTTGTATATACTGATGTTATAAAAGTACATTGATGTACAGAATAAATGCACAGTGCTAAAGCATAGCAATATGCATTAAAAAGTCATGTTTGCCCATCACTCCCAATTAAGTGTATTCATTAATTTTATCTTCTGATCTAATTCATGAATGTATGACAAATTTCTGTGTCCATTTTCTAAGTGAAACTTCAGTCCCGTCTTTTTTTTATTTTCTTATGTAAAGTTGTGTATGTGATCCACAAATAACATTATGCTCTAAACAGGTAATAGAAAGGGAGGGTTCACCTTTTAGTCTTGAAGCCAATCCTTAATTGACAGTTTGTTGTCCATCTCTCTCCATTAAATGTATTCACTAGTTTCATCTTCTGATATAATTTCTAAATGTACAGCAATCTTCTCTCCTCATTTTCAACATGAATCTTTTATCCCATCTACGTTTGATTTTCTTGTATTATTATCAGACCTCTGTGTCTGTGATCCACAAATGGATCTGAAAATGTGTTCCAGGCCACATTACAACTCCATGATGAAGAGGGTCACAATCTGAGGGGCCATTTTGATGAAGCAAGTGTATCAGGGAAGAATATGAAATGCTTTTGGCTTCTGTGGGAAATCATCATTTCTGGCAGGGTACAAACATCCAACCACAGATTCTAAGCAGCAGCAGTTTCATAACCACTACTATGATGAAAGAAGCAGTGTCATCCCATGGCACAGAAACAGCCAGTAGCATTCCAAATTATGTGTTTTTCCTCTTCCTTGCATCCTTGCAACTTAAAGCATCCTTGTCAAAGCATCAAAATCACTGTAATTGGGAAACAAGCAATGGGTCGATACAATCCCAAGCATCCAAGAGATCTATAGGTTGAAGAACTTAGAATACAGTCATATTGAGAGATAAGAAAGCTGTATCAAAACAAAGAGGGAAATGTAAGAGTCGGTGATTGATCTTTGGAGTTAAACACTGGAAATCCTTATTTCTTGTACTCCCAAGAAGCTTAAGATTGAAATTGGAATGGAGATGGTGGACAAAGAGGCCATCAAACCTCACTCTGCTAGAGTTTTGCCCCAAAGATTCAGGTTTCTCCAGGGTAATCCTCATCTCTTTCTTTCTCTTGCTTTCTCTTGTTCCTTCATGATCAGTTGTTGATTTGTGGAAAGTTGTGCCTGATTTTGTCAATGGCTGAGGAGTTGTTGCCTTTTCTAAAAGAAATTGAAGCATGGGAAAAGATGTGGAACCTCCAGATAGAGAAGCTAGGTTCCTCGATTTAAAAGCTGATGTAGCAAGTATATCTTGACTCGATGGAGATGGTGAAAAGCATCACAGAGGCTCTCATGAAGAAGTTGTGCTCATTAGAAGACACCAAGAGCAAAAAGAAAGCCACCCTGAGGAAGAAGAAAAGCAATTCCGTGGAGAAACTTATCTTCAAACAACAACTCAGTTCAAGGCTGAAGCAAAGATTGAAATTCTACCATTTGAAGAGGAGGTAAGTGGAAAAGAGCTTGATCCTTAGCTGGCACAATTGTAGATATTTTTCAGCATGCATACTCTTAGTGTAGAACAGAAAACCTCTAAGACCTCCTTTGCTAGATTATGAATAGCAAAGCATCATTTAATCTAGTTCAAAAATCTTTAACACATTCCTTGGTTTTTGAAAAACAAAAGCTCCAATTAATCCGTAGAAACAAATTAAAAAAATAATCAATAAACAGCTCTACTCAATATGTCATAAAGAGGAAAGTTGGATTTTTGAAACAGAAAGGACAAAGTGTACAGAAATACACTAAGTTCTGAAGGAATGTCCAAATGGAGAGGATGTGCAGGATGAGGAGGTTTAATCAAGTTTACATATTGCTTTCCAAACCCCATCTGATAGAGAAGAAAACAGCACAAAATTCTGAGGCGTGTTTGGGGGATTTGTAGGCAAAACTCTGAATCTGAATTGCCAGTGCAATTTGCCCAGGATGAAATTGTCTGGTCAAACCATCAAAGAGTGAGGGCACTTTTCAAGAAGCTAGAAAAGCGAAAAAAAGGGGCAAATTTTTATTTTGAGCTGAAGATCCTCAGAACTCAAATACTTGCACCCATCTTTACAGAATATCTGAATTTGAAAAACAGCTACCAAGAAGGTTTTTCTTGAGCTGCCCCCACAGATAACCACTCTTGGAGGGTGCTACCACAGCACCCGCACCTAAAATGAATTTGGTCCAATTGACATAAGGAATTCTAGATAAAATATTTCACTGTGTGAACATTAAAAGTGCTTTCCATCATCTCTGTATAGCCAGAAAGAAAATTTGCCCTACATGCACGGTCATTAGCTCAAAGACATTTTTGGAACATGGCTACATTAAATTTCTGACAAAATCAGTGGATTTAATTTTACAGGGAATTTCAGATCTTAACATCTAAAATATGAACATTTGGGTCAAAAGCATTTCAACTAGCTTTGTAAATTCCGGTTGGAAGTATATTACTAGACTGTCAAGACTGCCGATGATTGGAATTATTGTAAGCTAAGTCAAAGGATTGGAGCCTAAAAGAGGTAAAAATTTGAAACATGTATTAAGAAAAGAGAAAGAAAAAGAATCCCATTATCGGCTTCTATGGGGGGATGAGAATCTCATTAAACGTCCTTTTAATTGGATTCTGACTGCAAGTCTAATATTTTGTGAGTTTTGATTCGTCTCTATTACTGTGAGTAAAGATCAGCACAATCTTCCTTGTGTTGGACATGTTAGTGATGTTGCTAAGAAATGTGAAGCCAATGTCAGAACCCTATTAAGTTTAAAGCATGATGTAAAGTCAATGTGAGAATCCTAGTCAAGTTTTAAAAGGAATATTGGAATGGGGAAATATTGAATAAGTTCCTTGAGTCCGTACTGTAAGTCAAAGCCATGACGATTAGTAGAAGCCCATGTCAGAGTGAGTAAACATCAAATAGGTTCCATATGCCAATTGTGTAAGTGAAAACAGTTGGCATTAGTAAAAATCAACATTAGATATAGTAAACATTGAATAGTTTCATTATGCCAGATGCATAAACTAAAAGCTGTAAGATATAGTAAAAGTCAATGTTAGCATTCACCTTGTAGGCTCTAACCAAAAGATTATAGAGTTACTAATAAATTATATATTTTAAGGGATGTGTAAATATCCCAAAGATTATTGAAAGGTCGTGATTCATCTTAGTGAAAATTCAATTTATAAAGCAAACATTCAGGTACTAGGTACCCTATCCATATATTATGTACTTCAATTATTATGAGGTGACTACAAAATTATTGCATTCTCTACCATGAAATGAACACATAATTTACATGATTTCAGAGTAGCTGAAACTGACAGCATTAAGTGATTCAGTTTGCAATGTAAGGAAAGCCAAATAGAGTCTTCCACTAGATGCAGCAAACACTTTATGATTGGACAAAGCAAACAAAGGGCAATTTAGAAAGCTTACTTTTGTGCATTATTCTACTCTAACAGATGAAACACAGTTATTTGCAGAAAAATATCTTCTTGATACTAACAATGAAATGTGATAAAACGATGTGATTATCCTTATGAGAAGTGTTCCTAAGAACTAACATGTTGTTGCAGAAAAAGTGATCAAAAGCATCATGCGGATTTCATGCAGCCAAGTAACTGCAAAGGCAGCAGGTGTTCCTACAGCCAAGTAGCGTGGCTACAGAAATGGACATCAAAAGTGCTAATGTGTCCACCCAGATGGCAGCATGAGGCTACTGGTTTCAGAAGACATCTTCAACGCATAGGATCTTCCATCATAACTATAATCAGCAAATTTTGTTGCATTTTCATCTCAATTATTAAATTTCCTCTTTATATTGGATATGCAATCCTAATAGGACTCAGTTTTATGCTGTGTTTCCTAGTTAAATAATCCTCTTCCCCTATATCAGGAATGAGTAACAGGTCAGAATTAGTTTGCTAAAGTCTATAGATACAATGTAGGAGATGATCGACAAATCAATCATTCTGTATTTGATGGTCTTCATGAATAAACATATGCAAGAATTCTATTTAATAATGTAATGCTTCTCTAATGGTCATCTTAGTTGCTTTATTAAGTTTCTCTATTTGATTCTCTATTCTCAGCTATATACATTTTTTGTATTTGATGGTCTTCATGAATAAGCATATGCAAGAATTCTATTTAATAATGTAATGCTTCTTTAATGGTCATCTGAGTTGCTTTAGTTAGTTTGTATTTCCTGATTCTATGCACAAGACATTCGTTTAGAAACATTGGCATGTAATCTCTTACAAATAGAGTCTTTCATCTCTAGTGTAGATATTATTTATTATCTTCTTCCCCTATATCAGGAATGAGTGACAGGTCAGAATTAGTTTGCTAAAATCTATAGATACTGTTGGTTCCAAAAACCACAGATTGAAAATCCAAGGGCCTGCCAATTCTCCAATAGGATTCCAAATTAGTTTTGGCCAACGAACAGAAATAATCCAAATTCCCCTGCACTTTAGGCTTCACTACATCTAGGCGGGTAAACCTTCACCTTAAACCTGATCACCTTATTCAAGGCTTTTCTATAGTGAATTTAAGCTTGTGAGTTCTCCGGTTGGAAAAGTCCTCAAAACTCAATCAATATAAAGTATTGTGAATGCTTGAAATGATTGAATGTTTTATATAATGTTTATTAATAATTGATAAAAAATACTTGCAAGAAGGAAGTATATAGATTTATGACTTCAATTAATAACTCCAATAATTATAGTCCAATGATTTTAAATGACCAGTGCCTTTGTTTATCCGGGCGATAGAGTCAACTATAACAAGGATTATTACGTACAACTTTACGAGACAATATTTATAAAAATATCATCAATTACTCCTAAGCTCTGCAAAAGACAAATCTTATATGCAATTCTCCTTTAGTCCAAAAGGAATTTAACTTCTCCGGCTAGAAGTCCAATTAGACAGAGATAAGGAAACACATTAATATTTCACACTATCCTGATTGTCGAACAAAGAATGCAGGAAAATATCCAATGCAAAAATAAAACTCTGTCAGAATAATTCAATAATCTATTTATTGATCACAAAGGACGAATCCACATTTTAATTGCAATCTCTTTGCCTTGAAAAAGGGACCTTTTATTTATTATTAAAATATAATATTGAAATTTATATTAAAGTCATGCTTTAATATTTACATCTTCCTTACAAATATTCTTCTTCTAATTGCTTATTTGAATCTCTATCTCTCTCTACATTTTACATTATGTATATATATGTGTTTGAGTGGCTTTCACACCTCTTTAGGGTGAAAAGACACAACTCTTATTACAAATTATTTTTAAAAACAATAAACTAACTAAAAAATAACTACCTTACTTTCGGATTTGGGTTTACTCGAAATACCAAAACACCTCGTAGAAAGCTAAGATTTTTATTGCAAATAGAAAATTTGATTTCCTGAACTGGGTCGTTTTTAGATTTTTAAAATGTGACCATCTTCAGGCTCTATCGACATCATCTTTGCAGAAGGTTGAAATTCCAACATTTTCTGAAGGCTTCGATTAGTTAGTTCTATTTATTTGTGTCATAAAGCTTCCTTCCTTTGATTTTTTTAGTATGGAGAAACTTGCTTATTGATAATGGATTTGGACTCTCAAAATTTAGGGTACCACCAATGGCTCTTTCTAGTGACGTATGCTCTCTGTGAGCATAGCAAGATTCCAGCTATCTCTGGAGAAGCAGACCAAGTATCCCTACTTAATCTGATGCAAAGTAAAATTGGGTGGCCCCAGGTCCCTCAAAAGTGAACATTGATCATTTCCTCTATTGAACACTTGATTCTGATCATGTAACAACTCATTCCTTCTGATCATGGTATGCTTTCCCGTTATCACTTGCTTAGGATCAAAATTGGTCCTTTCTTTATCAGTAAGAGTATTTGAAAAGAAATAAATTCCATAATTTTTTATCCCCAACATCTTATCCTTTTCTGTATTAGATGCATCATCCCTATGGACAATATTTATTGCTTCATCACTGTGGTCTTCGGTGAATGTAGAATCCCTATGTATTTGATCACTTATGTCTTCTTGCACATAATTTGCACCATACTCAATATGTTTTTCCTCACAAGTTTGATACAACTTCTGCTCATATGATGAACTAATGCATGTTTCACCTTGTGAATACCCCTCTCCACACATATCTTGAGTTTCATCATCTTCAAAAGTATCATTAGGTTTTCTATCTTCATTGTGATGTTGATGGACTTGATCGCATAGAAAATTCTCTTCAAATAATGGATTCAAGAACATAGACAACTCAGACATATCTTCTTCTTCTTCCTCTTCAAACAATGGATTTAGGAACATAGAGAATTTAGACATGCTTTCCTGAGAGCTTTTATTTGGATCATCAAGTGTTTCATCAACAAGACTAATATCTTCATTGACATTATCTCACGAAGCTTCCTCCTGTTCATACACCCTATGCAATTCTATTTCATCTCCGCTATTGATTCTTGGAATTTATCATATCCTTCATCTAGTACGCCCTGAATATGTATTGATTCATTAACTTGTCTAATGTGGTGGATTGAGAAAAAAATTGGACCGTTTCTCTCAATATGTTTATGATATTCTATGTCTAACAAGGCTGAAATCTCTTCCATGTTGAGATAATCATCTTCCCCATTTTCACATTCACTGATGTTTGATATCCTACAAGTATCATCATGGAAAAGTCTTTCCTCAGACTGCCCAAAAAAGTCTTCTCCATTCAAATCTGAAACTTCACTTGACTCATATGTTATTTAAGTTCTGCACTCATTATCCTCTGCAACCAATTCATTATTCATAAGTTTGAGAAAAGTAAGAAACTCATGATCATATAAGAGACCTAGTTCTCGCATTCTGTTGAAAAGATCAGAGGATGGAGGCCTGCATTCTGAAGGTATTTCTTGACAGATATTAAACATCCTCATGAAGAATTGTACTGTAGATTATTCTTCTTGTTTCTCTAAGTTCAAAAATGCGTCCAAAGGGGATGTGTAATTTGGATCTTCTTCATCATCACTGCAATTGTCATCAAGCACAAGGCCTTGTTCAATCTGATCATAAGCCTCCTCTTTTTTGTCTTCATCATCTTCTTCTAATATCTGAAAAAGAAGCTTCAAATCAAGGTCATCTAGTGAGATTCCCAAATTTTTTACCTTTCTCATTAATTTTTTTTCGTAAAGGCATAATTGTTACAGGTATCCTCTGATACATATTTACCATCCTCAAGAATAAGTGTGCAGAAGACTCCCCTTCAAATCTCTCCAAACTGAAAAATGCATCAAATAGAGACATGCTATGATCATCTTCCATGCTATAGCTTTGGTCTCCATACCATTCATAATACAAGTCATCCTCCTCAATTACATCATGAAATTCATACAAGAACCATTGTTCAAATTCCTTCCAAGATGAGATACTTTGTGTAGGTAGTGATTCATAAGCTTGCCTCGCATTGTCTTTTAGTGTCCTGACAAAGAGCTTCATTACTTCATCCTCTACACAAATTTCATAATCTTCTAAAAATATGTAAAATACATCCAAATGTTGAAGGGCTGATTCATCCCATTCTCCATGGAACTTTGGTACATGTTTTGAAAGTTGTGGGGATAACTTGCTAGGTTCATAATCAAAATTGTTGAAATCCAATGGCCTGATGCAATCTGGAATAAAAGGCTTTCTTTGAAACGATTGATACATTTGAAATAAAACTATCAACCATCTCCTTTTGAGTCTTCTCCCTCAGAAGAGTTACAACTGAAATCTTATTGAATAGAGTCGCCACCTCTTTTGAGGAATGTATTGATTTGTTGATCTTCTAGGTTCTTTCTTCCAACAGAGTACGCTTCCAAACAAATGGATTCAATTGCTTTCTGAATTTGATCTGCGAAATCTGAAATTCTGGGTAACTTCACAATATATGGTGTGAGCAACTCTCCCCAGCAAAGTCGTCAATCTGTTGGTTCCCAAAACCGCAGATTGAAAATCCAAGAGCCTACCAATTCTCCAATAGGATTCCAAATTAGTTATGGCCAACGAACGGGAATAATCCAAATTCCCCTACACTTTAGGCTTCGCTACACCTAGGCGGGTAAACCTTCACCTCAAACCTGATCACCTTATTCAAGGCTTTTCTATAGCGAATTTAAGCTTGTGAGTTCTCCAATTGGAAAAGTTCTCAAAACTCGATCAATATAAAGTATTGTGAATGCTTGAAATAATTGAATGTTTTATATAATGTTTATTAATAATTGATAAAAATACTTGCAAGAACGAAGTATATAGATTTATGACTTCAATTAATAACTCCAATAATTATATTCCAATGATTTTCAACGACCAGTGCCTTTGTTTACCCGGGCGATAGAGTCAACTATAACAAGAATTATTACGTACAACTTTATGAGACAATATTTATAAA
Organism: Chamaecyparis obtusa; assembly: GCA_027943335.1. Taxonomy (NCBI): domain Eukaryota; kingdom Viridiplantae; phylum Streptophyta; class Pinopsida; order Cupressales; family Cupressaceae; genus Chamaecyparis; species Chamaecyparis obtusa. The sequence goes on along the minus strand of BSBK01005047.1, from coordinate 650,687 downwards.
AATACCATCAATTACTCCTAAGCTCTGCAAAAGACATCTTATATGCAATTCTCCGTTAGTCCAAAAGGAATTTAACTTCTCCAGCTAGAAGTCCAATTAGACAGAGATAAGGAAACACATATTTCACACCATCCTGATTGTCGAACAAAGAATGCAGGAAAATATCCAATGCAAAAATAAAACTCTATCAGAATAATTCAATAATCTATTTATTGATCACAAAGGATGAATCCACATTTTAATTGCAATCTCTTTGCCTTGAAAAAGGGACCTTTTATTTATTATTAAAATATAATATTGAAATTTATATTAAAGTCATGCTTTAATATTTACATCTTCCCTTACAAATATTCTTCATCTAATTGCTTATTTAAATCTCTATCTCTCTCTCCATTTTACATTATGTATATATATGTGTTTGAGTGGCTTTCACACCTCTTTAGGGTGAAAAGACACAACCCTTATTACAAATTATTTTGAAAAACAATAAACTAACTAAAAAATAACTACCTAACTTTCGGATTTGGGTCTAGTCGAAATACCAAAAAACCTCGTGGAAAGCTAAGATTTTTATTGGAGATAGGAAATTTGATTTCCCGAACTGGGTCGTTTTTAGATTTTTAAAATGCGACCATCTTCAGGCTCTGTCGACATCATCTTTGCAGAAGGTTGAAATTCCAGCATTTTTTGAAGGCTTCGATTAGTTAGTTCTATTTATTTGTGTCATAAAGCTTCCTTCCTTTGATTTTTTTAGCATGGAAAAACTTGCTTATTGATAATGGATTTGGACTCTCAAAATTTAGGGTACCACCAGATACAATGTAGGAGATGATCGACAAATCAATTATTTTGTATTTGATGGTCTTTATGAATAAGCATATGCAAGAATTCTATTTAGTAATGTAATACTTCTTTAATGGTCATCTTACTTTTTTTTGTTTTTGTTTTTTTGATAATTAAGGGGCCGAAGCTGAGAGTTTGTATTAATTATCATTGATCCCTCCTGAAAGTTGCTATCTAAACTATGGAACCTTAATACAAATCAAAATGGAGCCCAATTGCTCCTATCAACGGCTTAGGCAAGACAGATATATAGTTGTTTCTTCCTACCTATGAAATCTCTAGAACCAGACTTAATCAAAGAACCTTGTTTGCAAAAAAGCATAGAGAATCAAACAAGTGGACTTATCTCTAAACCATTGTCAGATGAAGAAGAAGAACCAGCCTCAGCATCCTCTTGATCAGCTACATGCTCTTCTGCCTCTACCTCTTAATCGGCCTCTGCCTCCACTTCCTCGCTAGCCTCTGTCTCTTCATCTTCCTCTGCCTCCACATCTTCTTCCACACCTTCCTCGTGTTCAGCTTCTTCTTCTTCATGTTCAACCTCAAAGGAATCCACACTACCCAAACCATCCAGCTTCTCATCATATTTATATTTGTAAATCCACTCTTCATCCTCATCTACATCATCTTCATAAGGAGCCTCCATGCCATCTTGCAGACCCAAAAACTTTTTGATGATGACCAATCCTCTTCTCATCATACTTTTTATGAGATCTTGGTTCTCCCATTCCCACCCCTACAAAACAAAGTGTTGCCATATTTTAGTCCCCTTGTGTAAAATTGGCATTGAAAATTTTTAAGTCTAGTTTGAAGTTCATTTTTATGTTTAAGTCTCTAAGTGTCCGGATTTTAAGCAATTGGCTGCCCGTAGGATATTCGGGATTTAGGTGCGATCAACAATTCGGGATTTAGGTGTGGTCAGGTATTCAAGATTTAGGTGCGGTCGGGTATTCGGGATTTGAATGCAGTCGGGATGTCGGAAAAGTGGGTACTCATGTTCAGTCAAGTCTTTCCGTTAGTCCAAGACCGAAGTTCTAAGTCCCATTGGAATTTGTTACATTAGTGGCAAAAGTTGAAGTTCAAATAAAAGAAGAAAGTACCAAAGTGTTTCATTGCGGAAAATTGATGTTCGAAGTGCTAAAGATGGCGGAAATCGAAGCATTGTGATGGAATTCTTGAAACTCCAAAGAGATGCTGGGACCCACACCATGTCAAGTCCTGGGCGTATTGAAAGATGGCAGAAAAGGTTAACTTAATAAACTCCCGATTGGTGACCAATGAAAAGATTTATTACCTTGGCAGAACTCCTTTGTTCGGGAAAACAACGTTTAAAGTACACATTCATCGGAAAGCGAAGGAAGTGCAATTCCCGAAATACCAAAAATAGGAGGCTTGCAGTGGTCAGATGGGCTTCGGAAGATTTTCATCATAGCTGCTCCATCAACGGATTCCGAAGCAAGGTATGCAAAATCCCACCTAACAAAGAGAAGAAGAGTTGGGATCAATGGTGTTGAAGTGACAATTCCGAAAGTTTCATATGACAACAATTGATGTTGTGAAACACCACAAGAACTACGAGGCTCAAAGGATGAGGAGATAGCACGTGGCATTATGGCATTTCAACAATACGAATCTAGCCAAAGGGCCTCTATCAAAGCAGTGGTTGATGAAGAGGAAGATGCAAAGGCTATATAGCTTTTAGCATGTTTATTTTTTTGCTTTTGCTCTTTTCTGATATCGACATCTGTCATGAGATTATTTCAGTTAATTTTCAAGGACTGTTGTTGTAATTGTCATGGAAGACAAAAGGACTATTTATATCTGTGTTGAACAATTTGATCAAGATTGGCAGTGTTAATTCAATTTCCCCAGGTTGTTGTGACAACTGTGTGCTACTCGAAGTTGTTTTATGATTGTTGTTCAATAGAAAGTTTGGGGTTGAATGGGTGAATATATGTGGATTGAAACTAATTGATTATAGATATTGGACTGTGTTTTAAAATCTATGGTTATGAAGCAATTTGTGAGTCGCAATTAGTTTCTCCTTTTTGTTATATTCATGTTATTTGTCATATAGATATTCCTTTAATAATCGAATTCTGTATGATTTTCATAGTGGTGAGTATATGCACAGAAAACTTTATGATGATTATGACTGTGTTTGGTTTTCCACGGTTGTAAAGAATAAGACAGTATTAGAAATTGCTTTATAAAGTATTAGACTTATCATAGGTGTGTCATGGTGAACATCTATTAGAAACCTCTTCTGCTCTCAGGTTAAGAGCATAGCCCCTTTATATTTAGAAAATTCAAACACAAATTCATTGAAGATTTGTCATAGGGAATTGTACTTGCAAAAAGAGGTCAATTGATGTTCTATTATTGCAATTTGTTCAACTATTGTTAATAGAGAGGGCTTTAGTGAGGGTTTGAGTCATATTATAAAAGGCCTATCTATTAACTAACAGATTTTTGGCAACTCTGTTGGGGATGCAAACGGTCATTTTAAGATTAGTCGCTTAAACATGAGGGAATAATGGTCCTACCTCATGAAAACATCTTTCATGTGCTTCAACCAAATCTAGGGTTTCAAGATGACCAGGAAGATATCATCAGTTAGTTGAATACTCTTGCCTGGAGATCACGAAGGAGCATTGAAGAGTACAGACGAGTGAGTCTAGTCTTGGAAAGAGAAGAAGAATTAGCAGAAAATTTACAGTTGTTTTTGCAAAGACAACAACAAAGACAAGCTCGGAATTTAGCACCACGTCAAGAGAATCAACCTCAGCAAGAAAGACCAAGAGGTCAGTAAGTTTTGACAAACCTGGATACTCGAAGTTATACAAGTACGAGAGAAAGAGGGGAAGTAGATCATGTTTTTGAAGAACTTAGTAAAGTAAATTTTTCTCTGGTGAAGCCCATTTGTCGGAGCAGATACATACCACCCACTCCTCCGAAGAAACAGAACGTTTCATCTCCCATTTGCCAAGCACTAACTCTTCACGAAGTTACAACACCAGTGCAAGTCATTTTTAATCCGATACCTTTCACTCTACCTATAAGTATGGCTTGGTCAGTGCCACGGGAAGTGGTTATAGGCCCACTCAGTCTTGCGGCACATAACGATCTTCCTCACGGGTCTAGGAAGAATATTCCAAAATCCATTGGAGATGGGAAAGAATCCCCCGATGAACACATTGATACATTTTTCGTGGCCTGTGGAGTACTCACAGTACAACATGAAGACATGGCGGTTTGCCTGTTTGTGGAGACACTCATTGACGGAGCTGCTGATTGGTTCCATCATCTACCTCCTAGTTGTATTACAAATTGGGACACTGTGAGGACAAGATTTGAGGCCAGATTCAAGGGTGTCGAAGATGAGCACACCTTGCTAGCACAATTAACCCAAATTAACAAGGAAATTGCTATACCCATGCGGGAATTTGTTAATAAAATAATTAATAAAATTTTGGTTGCTAAAAGGCCTATTGCAGATAATCAGAAATGTTTCTTCTTGATCGCCATGCCTCCTGATATCAACTTCCATTTGAGAAGGGCACAAGTAGCGACTTTAGCGGATGCTCAAACTACTGCTATTGAGCTAGAAGATGACTTCATCACAGCTAGCAAGTAGGAGTTACAAGCTAGCAGAGTGGTAATAATAACTACTCCACAGAAGCCATGTTGCAAAGACTGACAAATGATATGATAGCTCATAAAAGACAATTGCAGAAGGCCAATCCCTCACTTCACCAACCTTACCATGAATTTTTGAGAAGACAATGAGGGGACACGATTGCAGCTTCCACCTACTTAGCAGCAACTAGCCATTGAAGCCCCTCCAAATTCTTAAAAGGGAAATATGTGTGCCTTCCATCTGACAACTAATCACAGTGGAGAGACTTGCCCTGATATGGCTAGATATATGCAAATGGTCACCAATAATGGAATTCTAGAAGATACCTTTGGAATATAAACAAACTCCAATTTTAACGACGACACTGAAAATTATTACCTAGAGTATGAATCGGATTTTGAGGAAAGAGGTGATTGTTTTGCCACCATCGGTGAGTCTAAAATGGTCATCTTGACAAGGAATCAGAAGGGCAAGCAGCAAGGAGTATCAATACTACAAAGAAATAGCACTGCTACAACCTCGTCCTCAAGAACACTCGATCAATCGGTTGCTCCCGGGAATGCTACGGCTGCCCTTGGTAAAGATTCTAACCTTTTTTATTTTGCCCAATTTTGTAAGGAATCTCACATTCAAATTTCACCCTTGAAGTACAGTCAAATCCCTCCAAGTTGCAACGTCTAGTGGAACCATGTAAACCTAAAAATGCCAAGGTCAATGCATGTTCAAGTCTAGACTCAATAGATGAACCCTCCATTTCCAAAGTAAACCAACATGATGTTTGTGTGTTAGCTACTACCCCAGGTCAAAAGCCCGAACTTTTCTATGTTTCTCTCTTCATTAATGGACATAAGCTTAACAATTGCATTATAGACTCAGGGGCCTCCGACAACGTAATGTCAACACCAGTAGCTAAGGCTCTCAGTTTGTCCCTGACAAAAATCTTGAGGAGATATTATTCAATGGACGCAAAACAGGTCCCCCTAGTTGGCCAGATTAAAGACACTCAAGTAGTACTTGCAGCACACCCAGCCAAAAGATTGAAACTCGCCATTCTAGTGGCAGATATATCGGCTAGTTATGGTATGTTATTGAGAAGGAGCTTTTGCAAATATATAGGTGTAGAAATTAAATTAGACTCGTCTCATGCGATCATACTTGTTGGGAATAAGAAAGTTAAGCTGGAACCCAAAGAAAAAGCCAAATTCACTGTGCTAAAGTCTGATGATCCGAAAGCGCAAATTTTGTATGAAGAACTGGAATTTGGCAGTTACATGTTTACTGAGTCTGACTCTTCGGGGGTTAAGAATAAAGAAAAAGAAGCACAGTTATGGACCCTAGGATTTGATGGAAGTTGTGCTTCTTCCGGGTCTGGCGCAGGAGTAGTGTTAATCCCGCCTCAAAGCGACGTCATTCATCTGGCCTACAAACTGGAATTCAAGAATACGAACAATATTGCAAAATATGAAGCTTTGCTACTAGGAATTGTTGCAGCTAAAAATAGAGTACAATTTTGAAGGCAAAAGGCAACACAGAATTGATAGTGAAACAAGTCAGAGGGTTCTTCTCTATTAAAAACCATAGATTAAAAAATTACAGGAATAGGGTATGGGATGAGATAGAGAGCCTTGATGCATTTTCAATAGAAGTGGTGCCCAAGGAGCAAAACTCTAGAGCGGATTCCTTAGCAGTACCAACATCTCTTCTGCTACCTCACCCAAATTTCAGAGACCAAAAATACACAGTTGAGCTAGTGCACAGACCGAACATCCCGGACAATGTGGAGTTCCGGCAAGTCTTCGAGCATGAACAACGGATTCGACAGTTCTTGGAAAATAATAAGATGTTTGTTGAGCAATATTTTGAAGGAGAAAATTGTTGCACTAATTTCTCCCCGGATAGTAACAAGGACCTGGAACAAGGAGTCATGCAATTAAAAGGTAATAAGATCCCCTCAGGTATGATCTTTCTAGAAAAGTTGTTTGATAGGCATGATGCATATGTGAAGAGAAAAAGGGAAGAGACGGGAAACATCTTCGAGGAATATGAAAGCTTGAATATCAAAAATGACCAAAACCCAAAGATAATTAATGTCGGGAAATGTTGTACAGAAGAGGAGAAAGCAAAATTGAGTCAATTACTTATCTCTTATCACGATGTATTCACATGGAGCTATGATGATTTAAAGACCTACATGGAGGGAAAAGTCAAGCACCACATTCCCCTAAAACCCGAAGTGGCTCCTTTCCGCCAAAAGCAAAGGAATTATAATCCCAAAATAGCCGATGCCATCTTTCAAGAAATTGATAAGATGTTGAAAGCCCGAATCATCCACCCTATCCATCATTCTACTTGGATAGCGAATATAGTCCCGGTCCGAAATAAAGAACGGGGAGATAAGAATCTGCGTAGCCTTCCGACATTTAAATCAAGCATCCCTCAAATATAACTACGATCTACCAAAGATGGATCATTTGTTGCAGACGGTGGCAAGTTCTGAGATGATGTCCATGTTAGACGGGTTTTCGGGTTACAACCAAATAGAGGTTGATGAAGGCAATCAACACAAAACAACATTCACTACACCATGGGGCACTTTTGCCTACAACAGAATGCTCTTTGGGTTAATCAACACAGGGGCAACCTTTTAGCAGGCGATGGACTTATCTTTCAAAGATCTGAAGAATAAGATAATAGTGGTGTACTTGGATGACCTCCCGGTGTTCTCAAAGAAACAAAGAAATCATTTGCACGACTTGGAGGTAATCCTAGGAAGGTGTCGTGAAAACGAGATCTCCTTGAATCCAAAGAAATCAATCTTTTGTATGACTGAAGGAAAGCTATTGGGTCATATTGTGTTGCGAGAGGAAATCCGCATTGATCCTAAAAGAGTCAGAGCAATTCAGCAACTTGTCCTCCCTTCAAGCAAGACTGGGGTGAAATCATTTTTTGGCCAAGTAAATTTCCTAAAAAGGTTTGTACCTATTTTTTCTAAGATTACTAAACATGTAGCTGATATGATGAAAGGGAATCAAGGATTTAGGTGGAATGAGGCTGGTAAAGAAGCCTTCAAAAACATCAAAGAGGCTATAGCTGATGCACCCGTGTTGACACACCCCAATTTCAGTAAAGAGTTTCTTATTTACAGTTACGATTCAGAACACAACATGTCAGCGATTCTATTGCAAGAAAATGACGAAGGAGTTCAGGCACCAATTGCGTTCATGAGCATTCCTTTGAAAATCATGAATTGAAATATTCACAAACTGAGAAGCATGCTTTTGTTGTGGTTAAGGCTCTTAAACATTTCAAATTTTACATTTTGCACTCCCAAGTCGTTGTCTTTGTCCCAGAACCCATGGTGAAAAGCATCCTGACACAACAGGAAATGGGATGTAACACCAGAGGATCGTGGATTGCAAAAGTGCAAGAGTATGATATTGTGATTAGACCTACCAAGCTTGTACGAGGAAAGGGCCTTTGCAAAATGATAGCTGAGAACAAACCCGAGCAGCAAGAAGATCTTCCTAATGTGTTAATGGTAAGCCTGCAAGATCCTAAGTTCTCAGATATTGCTTATTTCCTAACATATGGTGAATGTCCAGAAGGTCTCTCCCCGAAACAAAAGAGAAATCTAAGGATGAAGGCTGAAAAATATGTTATATGGGATACTAAGTTGTACAAGCGTGCTATCGATGGAACCTTATTGTGGTGTGCGTATACAGCAACAGCAAAAGCTTTTGAAAGCCTTTCACGAAGAAGCTTGCGGTGGTCATTTCTCTTCCACTGTCTATACATTCAAAATTCTCACGCAATGTTACTACTGGCACAATATGTTTAAAGATGCATATCATTGGGTCTCAAAATGCGAGAAGTGCAAGATGTTCACAGGGAAGCCTCGACTAGTTGTCTCACCTTGGAAACCTGTGGTAATTGATAGTCCTTTCCAACAGTGGGGGCTAGATTTTATTAGTCCTATAAATCCTCATTCAAGCGCGGGACACATGTATATACTAATTGTAAAACATTATTTTACAAAGTCGATGGAAGCTAAAGCAATCAAGAAGACCACTTCTATGATTGTCTGTGACTTCTTAAAGGAGAATATCTTGGTGCGTTATGGTGTCCCAATAAAACTAGTCATGGACAATGCAACTTATTTTTCTTAAGGGGAAATCACACAATTCTACTATGACCACGAGATTCAACTGGCACACTCTTCAAACTATTATCCTCAGGGAAACGGCCAAGCAAAATCCAGTAACAAGAATCTGATCAATATCATGAAAAAGCTAGTATCAGAGAATCATAGGAATTGGCATAAGAAGTTGTATGAATCTCTATGGGCAGACGGGGTAACTCCCAAATGAGCTATCAGGATTTCCCCTTTTGAATTGGTGTATAGTATGGAAGCAAGCCTGCCACTGCTCTTAGAACTGTCTATTTGCAAACTCCAAACGGCACTAGAAGAAATTACATTTAGAGATGTTATTGAGAAGAGGATTTTGTATTTGACAAAGCTTGAAGAAGAAAGAGAGGAGATGATTGATAGGATAACCTAGCATCAGCAAAGGGTTAAGAACATGTTTGATAAAAGGGCTAGACCTCGAATATTCATAGAGGGAGATATGGTCTTACTCTAGGACAAGAGAAAAGAACCCAAATGCACGCAAACTTTGATTCACAATGGAATGGTCCATTTAAAATACATCGTGTGTGGATCGAATTCTTTCAAATTGGCTTATCCAGATGGCATGATCTTACCATTATCATATAATGGGCAAGATCTGAAGTTGTATCAACTGTGAAACAAGGGATCCTTGTAAATGTACCATAGTAGTAGGTTTCTTTTCAGTGTTGTGTTCCGTTTTTGGTCTATCTTGGGTTTAGTTCTTCTTTTCTGCCTTATTTGATCCTTTGTTTTGCAAAACCAGAGATTTTGAGTCCTTGCTTCATACCTTTCAACCCTCATCCCTAGTCAAAGCCAGTTGTTGCCATATTTTAGTCCCCCTATGTAAAATTGGCATTGAAAACTTTTCAATCTAATTTAAAGTTCATTTTTATGTTTAGTCTCTAAGTGTCAGGATTTTCAAGAACTAGCTGCCTATCGGATATTTATTCGAGATTTAGGTGCGGTTGAATATTCGAGATTTAGGTGCGGTCGGGTATTCAAGATTTAGGTGCGATTGGGTATTCGAGATTTGGATGTAGTCGGGATGTCGGAAAAGTGGGTACTCATGTTCGGTCAAGTCTTTCTGTTAGTCCAAGCCCGAAGTTCTAAGTCCCATCGGAATTTGTTACATTAGTGGCAAAAGTTGAAGTTTAAATAAAAGAAGAAAGTACCGAAGTGTTTCATTGTGGAAAATTGATGTTCGAAGTGCTAAAGATGGCGAAAATAGAAGCCTGGTGGAAGAATTCACGACACTCCGAAGAGATGTTGGGACCCACGCCGTGTCAAGTCATGGGCAGATTGAAAGATGGCAGAAGAGGTTAACTTAGTAGATTCCTGATTGGTGAACAATGAAGAGATTTATTACCTTAGCAAAACTCCTTTGTTCGAGAAAAGGATGTTTAAAGTACGCATTCATCAGAAAGTGAAGGGGGAAATTGCAATTCCCGAAATATCGAAAATAGGAGGCTTGCGGTGGTCAGATGGGCTTCAGAAGATTTTCATCATAGCTGCTCCATCAACGGATTCAAAAGCAATATGCAAAATCCCACCTAACGAAGAGAAGAAGAGTTTGGATCAGTGGGGTTGAAGTGCCAATTCCGAAAGTTTCATATGACAATAATTGATGTCCCGAAACAGCACAAGAACTGTGAGGCTCAAGGATGAGGAAATAGCACGTGGCATTATGGCATTTCAGCAATATGAATCTAGCCAAAGGGCCTCTATCGATGCAGTGGTTGATAAAGAGGAAGATGCAAAGACTATATAGCTTTTAGCATGTTTATTTTTCTATTTTTACTCTTTTCTGATATCGACATTTGTCATCGGATTATTTCAGTTAATTTTCAAGGACTGTTGTTGTAAGCGTCATGGAAGACAAAAGGACTATTTATATCTCTGTTGAACATTTTGTTTAGGATCGGCAATTTTAATTCAATTTCCCCCTGTTGCTTTGACAACTGTGTGAGACTCGAAGTTGTTTTATGATTGTTCTTCAATAGAAAGTTTGGGGTTGAATGGGTGAATATATGTGGGTTGAGACTAATTGATTGTAGATATTGGATTGTGTTTTAAAATCTATGATTATGAAGAAGCGATCTGTGAGTCACTATTAGTTTCTCCTTTCTATTATATTCATGTTATTTGACATATAGATATTCCTTTAATAATCAAACTGTGTATGATTTTCGTAGCGGTGAGAGTATATGCAAAGAAAACTTTACAATGATTATGACTCTGTTTGTTTTTTCACAGTTGTGAAGAATAAGACACAGTATTAGAATTTTCTTCACAAAGTATTAGACTTATCGTAGGTGTGTCATGGTGATGAACATCTATTAGAAACCTCTTCTGCATTCGTGTTAAGAGCATACCCCCTTTATATCTAGAAAATTCAAAACACAAATTCATTGAAGATTTGTCACAGGGAGTTGTAACTGCAAAATATAGAGATCAAACCATTGTTCTAATATTGCTCAACTATTGTTAATAGAGAGGGCTTTAGCTAGGGTTTAAATCATATTATAAAAGGCCTATCTGTTAACTAACACAAAGAAACTTCTTGGAGGACCACCATATATGTTTCTTCTTTGTCGTTTCCTGAATCTTGGAAATGGTCCTCCCACCCTCATGACAACTGCATATTCGAATGGAAACGAGATGGTCAAGTCAACCTCATCAATGTTGATGATGGCATCATAAAGCTTCACCAGATACTTTTCTTCGAACAATCTTATGCAAATCTGTTTTGCAACTAGTTTGGGTTCCCCTGCAACCAGAATGAGCGAACGATGCTTGAGTTTAGACACTTTCTTCAGTCTAAGCTCAATAATGGGTGTGTCAAATGTTGATTGCCTTTTAACAGAATTTGAACTTAATTGGGGTATCCATGGTGGACGCCTAACTCCAACCACTTCTAGCCTACATGCAAACAACCCAAGAAAAGTTATGAAAAACCAGCAATCCAAATTCATACTGAGTTTGGCAAGTTAGAATAAGTGTTTTGCTTCCTCGACACTCCAACTTTTACAATATCAAGAATGTTGGAAGTAGGAAATTTCATCGCTGTCATTCTACAAAAGTGTCCTTTCCTATCATCGACCAGCTAGATTTTCTACCGAGAGTGACTTGTGTCTTTTCATCGACATCATATTTCCTTAGAGTTGTATTCTTGCTAACTTGGTGGTAATTGCTAAATTTGTCATGAGTTTCTTCTTTGTTGAAAACGACTCTGGCTAAAGTGGAGATGAAGGTACTTGAGATGTCCCGTCACATCTAGCCCTTGCCTTGACTACAACTTGTCTTGCCTTCGACCTTGACACCAGGATTGAGTTTGGCGGTTGTAGTAATCCATTATTGACTTGAACACTACTGTTGAATCCAATCCCCATAAGATCATATTATGGTGACATCATTGGGTATATGACACTTGTCATGTCCCTCGTTAACCTCCTAATCATGGCAATAAAGATAAAAGATAAATGAGATAAAATAGATATAATAATATTTTACTGAGTATATAAATAGATTCAAAATGTATTATTATTGAGTATATATAACTTAAAACTTATAATAATAATTTATAATAAAATATATAATAATAATTATAATATAAATAAATAATAATAATTGAATATATATTGTTCATATACTATATTATCTAATAACAAAATTATATAATAAATAGAATAAAATATTAATTATTAATTAATATCAATATTAATATTAATCAAATATATGAATATTAATATTAATAATTAATTAGTATATATAAATAAAATATTAAATATTATATGCTAATGCATATAATAATAATAGATATAAATAAATTAACCATCTCCAAGGTGGACGCCCATGAAGGGTCGCGACTACATGGAGCATCTATTCGAATAGATATTAAGCAGAGAAGAACAAGGAAGAAGCGGCAAGAGGGAAAAAAGGATAAAAAGGAGAGGAGGCGAACAATACATTATGGAGGTAGAAAATACCAAGCGCTATGAGCAATGAATGTTTGAAATATGTTTTGGTATTATTCCATATCCGTTACAATCCGACAAAAACCTTACGATTAGGAAAGGATACGAACCATGAGGAATTTGGAGTTGAGCCAAATAATATTAGCATTGCTTAAGGAGGGTATTGAATTTATCAAGCAATGTTGAAGATGGGAGATGATTGAATTCGAGAACAGATCAATGGTCTGAGGCATTAAACAACCTTGTCAACTACCGTTAATCATAAGATCAACAACAAATATATAAAGAGACTCATTTAGGAGAAGCACGGTAAAGAAAGAATCGGTTAAATTATGGATTACATATTCAATTTGTCTTATCAGCACACAGCGTCATCCCATGTTCCCATTTAACGGTGTTTGAAGAGTATCGAGGATTTCCTTATTCTCACTGTCATCAAGATCGTATCAAAAGATCTAGTAACTGATATCTAATAGTGAAACGATAAAATTATTGTTGTATTAGATAATTGAGTGAAGGACACAGCGATATACATCACGAAGGAGGAGTCTCCACTGTTTATTAGGAATCAGTAAAACGTAATTGGGTATCAGCGAGCTGATCAAGCCTTTGCAAAATTAGACTTCTCAGCTGGACAAGCACAAAGCAAAATGACATTCCAATGATAGCTATCATCCCAACATGAAATCGATTGTCCATATATATATATATAGCGCCAAGGAACTACTTTCATTGCAACCGGAATTCATCATTCACTAATTGTCGTTGACTGATGCTTTGCAAACAAAATAGATGTCTGTTGTATTTTGGAGTCCATTTCAAGACCTGCGTGATTGACATTATTGGTGATCGGTACAAATCAGAAATTTAGACATCCAAGAGTATAGTATTGTGGAAGAACAATGAATGGCATAATGGTAGGTCTTCCTTTCATTTATATGAACTGGATCAATGAAATCATTCAAGACAAATTTACAAAGGGCAAATCTATAGAAGAACATACAAGCGTATCTATGAAGTTAAAAGGACATCAGTATATCAATACTTTGGGGTGAATTATAAATTAGAAAGGTCACCACTATGGATTAAGAATAGTTTGTTACAAAGGGAATGAGTTGATTCTCGATAATGGGATTAAGTTAAGGAGAAGATATCATATTAGAAGAGATTAAACTTACATTCAACTACATAAAGCAATTTGTTAAACCTTATCAAAGAATGCAAGACGTAATTAATTAAGGGTCATTGTCTCTATCATATGAAATTGAAGAGGGACTGACCAAGGGACATTACAACACTCCACTCAAGACATTCTCGTTATCAAAGAATTTTATTTCCACTTCCAAACGCCAACTCTTTGTGTTTGAATGTCTTGAGTAGTATTTGTTATCATATTTGAATGTTCTAAAAAGTATTTTTGTTGAGTTCCTTCATTGAAGCTTGGGTTGTCAACACACTACGTGTTCAGCTCGTATTGCAACTTAATTCATTCTTTAAATAACTGCTTAATGGAAGTTCCTTTTGCACCTTGTTTAGCCAATTCATCTTTCATGGAGTTGCCTTCTCTGTAAATATGGTTTATTGTGACCTGCTCAAATCTTCCAATCAAGGTTAAGATCACCTCAAGTAATGAATGAAGCCTCCAAATTGGTGTTGATGTGGATCTCACGGTATTCAGCACAATTGTGGAATCACCTTCAATTTCTATCTTAGTCAAGTCCAATTCTAGACAAAGAGATGGTCCTGATAGCAGGGCTTTGAATTCCACGACATTATTTGTGTCATTTTCCAAGGGTTTTGAAAGTCTAACAATTGTTTTACCTTGGTTGGAATGGATCACACATCTAGCACCAGAGGGGCCAAGATTCCCTCTGCAGGCACCATTGAAATTTAGTTTGTGTCATCCGATGGTGGGTTGGGTCCAAGTGCAATTTGCTCTCTCCCTTGAACTAGCTTGTCCACCTCTACCTAGCACTTGGGAAGCCTTAAGACCGAACCATTTCTTGAGCATATTATCATCCCAACCTATGTAAAATTTTGGCGAAACACTCTGGGCCTGAATTCTAGAGTTCATTGTTTCTACTATAACTGCTTCTATTTTGTTTAACAGCGAAGCTTTATCCATTTTTTTTCCTTGAAATAATCTCCTATTTCTTTCCTTCCATAGTTCTCAAATTAGGATAGAAGGTGATATGATCCAGAGGTTTCTACAGAGGCTTTCCTTGAACAATATGGGCCATGATTTGAATAATGATAGGATGTCATTTGGTAGTGCTGAGATCCAACCCAGTTTGGCACACATCCATTGCCAGCATTCTAATGAAAAGGGGCAAGTGAGTAATAGGTGGTTTACATCCTCCTCATCATTGTGACATAAAGAGCAAATAAATGGGCCCTGATATCCAAACTTTTTAACCTTGTCTACTGTCAAATTCTCTCCTGTAAAGTTGCCCATGAGAATAGCCAGCCTTTGAAAGACATGCATTGTTCTGACAAAGGTGTGTAGGCAATTGTGTTTTGGGCTGGCACTATTGCCCAGAAGCAATCTTGTAGCCTTCCTTCACACTATATTCCTCTGATTTGGCTCCATTGCAAATGATCTCATCCCTGCCCTATTTGAGTGGGAAGAAACTATCCTTCAAGATTAGCTTAAGGTTCATAATGTCCCCCTGAGGTAATCCTAAGATCCTCCCATTGCTTCCATTGCCACTTACCTTCTAGACTGGGACTAGTAACCATAATGTAGTCCTTGACATAATACCCCCACTTTTCTAAACAAATGTTGTTGATCGTTTGTCTATCCATCAAGTTGCTAATGATAGGATAACCACCCCGTCAGTCATTCCAGAATAGTGCTTTGTTGCCATCCTTTACGTTCCAAGTGATGTGATCTAGGATAATATTACTAGACTTGGATATGAAGTTCCATATCCTAAATCCCTTCGGGAGTTCCTTAAGATCCTTACCCATTAGAGATGTTCATTATGAATTGTCCAAAACAATTTTGCCCCTAAAGCCTGATTTTGGTGTAACTGGTTCTTAATGCCTGTCCGCCCACATTCAACTGGGTTGCAAATTTTGTCTCAAGCCACTAAAGCAAATTTATTTTTTGTGTCTGTTCCTTGCCAAAAGAAATTCCTCAACTTCTTCACTAGGTCCAAATAGGTGTCTGCTTGTAGTGAGAGACAAGACATAAGGTAAATCGGAATGGCTACTAGAGTAGCTTTTAACATAATGATCCTCCCAGCCCAAGAGAGCCATTTGGATTTCCAAGATTCCATCCTCCTGTCCAATTTTCTCCGATAGGTTTCCAAGCTAGTGTAGACCTCAATGATTTATCAACCGGAACCCCTTAGTATGAGCAAGGAAGCTTGCCTTCCTTGAATCCTAGGATGTTAAGGATTTGTTGTTGAGTCCTTTTTTTGACAAAGAAAAAGAATATTTGTGATTTCTCTCTATTAAAAACTTGTCTTGAGGCCCTAGCATAACTAGTAAGTAACCTTTTTAACTGAATGGTCTCACCTTTAGTGCCTTTCCCAAAGAGCATTATGTCATCTACAAATTGTTGGTGTGGCACTGGTCTTAGTAAGGAGGTGATTTGCACACCTTTGAGGATGCCTTGATTTTGAAGGTTGCCCAGCTTCCTACCAAGTGCTTCAGCCATGATGATGAAGAGGAAAGGAGATAATGGGTCTCCTTGTTGGATCCCCCTTGAACTTTCAAAATAACCATGTGGTGATCCGTTGATGAGGATTGAGAACATAGGTGTTTGAGATGCAAAGGAAAATCAGATTTATCCAAACTCTAGAAAAGCCAAACATTTGCCAAGAACCGCCAATCCACCTTGTCATATGCTTTCTTGATGTCTAATTTTATAATCCTGCTTGGTTGTTTGTTTTTTTGGATTGAGTGGATAGCCTCTTGGGCAATGATCACTCCATCAAATATGGATCTGTCGGGAACAAACCCTTTTTGTTCTTCACCAATTATTTTCCCCAGAGTCTTCTTCAATCTATTGGCTAAAGTTTTTGTGAGCAGCTTATAAATGGTGTTGCAAAGTGAGATTAGTCTAAATACATCGAAACAAGTTGCTTTATCTTTCTTGGGAATGAGGACAATGAATGTATTGTTAATTTCTTTGAGGAATCTGCCTGAAGATCTAGCTGCCTCTAGTGCTTCTGTCAATTCTGAATCCAAAGTGGACCAGAATTGTTGAAAAAACCCATGTGGGAATCCATCTAGACCCGGGGCTTTGTTCGGAGACATTTGACATTATACTTCGTGTATTTCTTCCTCTGAAAATTTAGCCATTAACATCTGATTATCCTCCTGTGAAATCAGTCTAGGAATATCCTCTAGCATCATCATTTGTGATTGAAGATGAGAACCTTCATAGTTATTTAACAGTTTAGTGTAATAGTCTACAATTTCTACTTGGATTTCCTTTGGATCCTCTAAAGTCTGACCTCCTTTAGTGTTGATTTTGTAGATTTTGTTAGTGCTTCTCCTTTGCTTGGTACTATTAAGGAAGAGCTTGGTGTTCTTATCCCCTTCATCCAGCCAAGTTTCTCTAGATTTTTGTCTCCAGTAGGTCTCCTCTTTTGCCAATATGTCTTCATAATCTCTGAGAAGTTCTTTTTCCTTGTGAAACAAATCCGTATTCATTCCTTGTTGAATGACATTCTCATTTAGTTCTGTTATGCTTTGCTCAATCTCAGTTTTTGTTGTGAAGATATTCTTGAAGTGGGTTTAGTTCCACTCAATGAGGTTATATTTAATGTCTTTCAGTTTCGACAAAAACCAAAAAAATTTAGACCCTTCTACATAACTCCCTTTCTATCATCGATCAATTAATTTTGTAAAGTCCTTATCCTTCATCCACATATTCTCAAGTTTGAAGGGACACGGCAAGGGTTTGTCTTCTCCCAAAATATCCAACTGGATAGGGTAATGATCAGACCCCAAAGTGGCTGAAATCAAGGCTTTGAAAACAAACGGGAAAGATGTCAAGTCTCCTTTGTAGAAAAACCTACCTAATTTATGTGCAATGTTGTTGAACCCTTTCCTTTTGTTATTCCAAGTGAAGGTCCCATTTTCCAATTCAATCTCAAAGAGATTTTCTTTAGACACCCAGTTCTTGAAGTCAATTCGGGGTTTTGATTCCCTTTGTATCCCCCCACATTTATTTGATATGTGTACAATAGCATTAAAATCTCCCCTTATCACAAAGTCATTGTCTGCCCAAACTCTAAGTCTGCTGCTGATTTCTTCCCACACTTCCAGCTTCCTCTTGGTGAGAATTGGTCCATATAATTGAGGATTGAGAGCTTTAGATTAGAATTGAAACTTCTAATATCTCCCGCAATCCAATTGGGTCTTCCCTCTAACTTGGAGAAGTCCACTCTTCTTGGATTCCATAGAATGGCAATCCCACCTAAGGATCCAATTGCCTCTTTGGACTCCACTGACCAGCTACCTAAACCCTTTGAGAATTTCTCCGCCTGCTTTGTGTTCATTTTTATCTCCTATAATATTACTAGGTCTGCCTTGAGAGAAAGGATGCACCATTTAACCAAATGTTGCTTGTTAGGGGCATTTAGACACCTAACATTCCAAGAAATGATTTTCATTGCAACTTGGGAAGGAACTTCCCCATCCCTACTTGCATGTATGTTGTGATTTTTAGTTGATCTAATTCCTCCCCATCCTCTAATCTTAAGGCTGACATGGATTTACGAACTTTCCCTTGTTTCATTTTTTCACCACAATCCAGAGAGATTTTGTTTGAATTGGATCTATGTATCCCAAGGTTAATATTTGAGGTATTGCATTGAATAGTAGAAAGGGGGCATTGTTTGGGTTCATCTCTGAATGGTTTGCACTAGATATATCTTGATCAAAAGAGTCAAAAAACATCATTCCTTCTAGCCCTTCAATTCTTTCTTCTTCCTCGAAATAATCTAAATCTAAGAGTCTTTCTACAAAGGTTAAGGGGGTAGAACCGTCGATGTTATCTTCTCTTGGATTGTTGGTATTCTCTAATATTCCAAATAATTCATAGGCTGCCTACAGCTTAGGTGAAACGGTTGGGCTTTTATCTTTTTCCTCTGAAATTTCATGATGATTATTCTCCTTACCTGCCCTATCTTTCTTCTTTCTCCTTGTTCTTTGATTGAGCAGTGAAATTCCTCCTTTGATTTTGACTACTAATTGATCTCTGTTCATTGGACCTCCTCCTGTCATAGCTTTTGGCCCATGGGATAAATAGCCTTTCATGGGGACCGAATAGGATCTACCATCCATTTTTTAGTTGCTTTAGTAACTTTCTCTATTTTCAGCTGTATACATTTTTTGTATTTGATGGTCTTCATGAATAAGCATATGCAAGAATTCTATTTAATATGTAATGATCATCTTAGTCGCTTTAGTAAGTTTCTCTATTTGATTCTCTATTTTCAGCTATATACATTTTTTTGTATTTGATGATCTTCATGAACTAAGTTACCACATTCGCTCAGAATAGGCCGAAGTCGGGAGTCGACTCGCTCCAAATTCGTTCCAAATTCGGTATCAGACTAAGAAATTCGCTGAAAATCACTCAGCAGGACCCTGCACGAATTTCAAATGACTTGGCCACTAGCGCAGACTGATCGTTACGGTTTCTCTTCTTTTTCTTCAGTTTACGGTGACCCTAGCGGCGGCGGTGGCTCTTTTTCGCCAGTTTGTTATGCTCGGCTCAAATATTTGCAGCCTCAAAAGGAGGAATTAGTGGTGGAATTTGAGGCAGGCAGAGAAAGTTCAATCCATTGTTCAGCATCCACTAATGGTTTGAATCTGCACTTGGGCATCGGTCCAGGGAGATCTTCACTACCGTAAATGTTTTGTTGTTTATTCCATTTGAGTCCGACATCCCGCGACTTGACTTATTTTTTATTTAGATTTTCTTTTAAGTTTTGTTTTTAAGTTTTTTAATCATCATATTCATTGTTTTATAAAATTTTAATGTGTACATTTTGTAATCGAGATTATGAAATATAGAATATTATTTTAATATGATTATTTATTTTAAGTTTTAATATTAGCATATTATGAAATATAGAATATTATTTTAATATTAAAATTTATTTTAAGTTTTAATATTAGCATATTATGAAATATAGAATATTATTTTAATATTATTATTTATTTTAAGCTTTAATATTGGCATATTATGAAATATAGAATATTATTTTAATATTATTATTTATTTTAAGTTTTAATATTAGCATAGTGGTTATTTGCTAATATATATATATATATATATATATATATATATATATATAGTACAGACGAACCCAAAATGAATCGAATCCAGCCCAAAAAAAACTTGGACGAATTTCGAACCCAAATCTCGAACCCGCATCCAAACTAGCAACTTAGTTCATGAATAAGCATATGCAAGAATTCTATTTAATATGTAATGCTTCTTTAATGGTCATCTTAGTTGCTTTGGTAAGTTTCTATTTCCTATTTCTATGCACAAGAGATTCATTTACAAAACATTGGCATGTAATCTCTTATAAATAGAGTCTTTCGTCTCTAGTGTAGATATAATTGGTAATAACATAGTATCAGAGCAGATCAATAGGGTTTTTAAGAGTTTGATGAATTTTTTTAAAAAAATTGGTTGAGCCTAAATAACTTAATTAAAGTTTTTTAGATGTTTTTTCAATTTTTAAAACAAGAAAATTTGTTTTGCCAATATTTTTCCCAAGGAAGTCCAAGGGTTTTTCCTTTTTGCAGATCGCTTTTTTTGTTTGAGCTCAATCTGTCAACCAAGGGTTTTTTCACGTTTCTATTTTTCTACCCCAGACACAACTTTTATGCTTCCGCAACTAGGGTTTCGCACATTTTTTGGTCTCAAACCTGTGTTAATTTCAAGAACCAGAAATAAATATTGCAACAATTAAAATCA
This sequence comes from Chamaecyparis obtusa, assembly GCA_027943335.1. Classification (NCBI taxonomy): domain Eukaryota; kingdom Viridiplantae; phylum Streptophyta; class Pinopsida; order Cupressales; family Cupressaceae; genus Chamaecyparis; species Chamaecyparis obtusa. Next base: position 630,108 of record BSBK01005047.1, on the reverse strand, counting down.
AAAATTCAAAACAATCAGATCACACAAAACATTTATCCTAGGAAAAACCCTCCTCATCAAGGGAAACAACCTAGCCCACCAAAAGATATATCCTATATTAAGTTTCTCAGAACAAATTACAAGTTTGCTGTCTCTTTCAAAGTCTTCAATACTCAATGATCTCAATTGATTAGAGTTCATAGAAAAACAGAGTATCGGTACAAGCAGCTCACGATACACCAAACACAAAAAATCCTTGAGTGCAATTTATACACACACACACAAGAAATATAGATAGAACAATATTGTCGCTCATTCAAGACAATAATCACAATACTGACAATCATTCACGGTGCTCAGAAAATAAGCACGATCCACTACTAGAACACTAATACAAGCTTGAGATATAGAACGCATATAACTATCTACCGTGACAAAGGCAATAAACAGGAAAACTGATGAGATCAGCTCTTACACCAAGAAGCATATGTAGACTTGTCCCCTTACACAATACAATGATTACCAACGTAACAACCATACACAATAGACACTAAAGTTATTTTCATAACCGTAACCACCACTCGGCAATGAAGAGATGAACACCAAGCCCAAGTGACAGTCGTTATACTTCAAACATTAATGGCACATACAAAGTGTAAACCGACACCATGAATAACCAACACGGCACCAAGGAGGATGTGGATGCCATGTAATCACAATGACTGGGATTATGATGCCAAGATGCACAATGCTAGGTAACATGGTGCCTTCTACACACGAAGCCTCCAACTCATCATGCCACATAAATGCAACGCACACCATGAATAACCAACACAGCACCAAGGAGGATGTGGATGCCATGTAATCACGATGACTAGGATTATGATGCCAAGACGCACAATGCCAAGTAACATGGTGCCTGCTACACACGAAGCCTCCAACTCATCATGCCACATAAATGCAATGCACGATAAGAATAGAGATACTGCAAAGAGTGAGAACATAACAGGAACAGCTGAACAGAGACATTGAATGCCAGGAACATAAGGAACTTGGAGAGAGAAACAAAAGACATAAGGCAAAACTAAAATTGCAGAGTTGTTCATTGTAGGTAAGATCTGTCTCGCAGCTACCACAGTATTCAACACCCTACATATTCAATGTTGTGACTATGCTCGTGTCTATTTTTGAAGCACCATTTTTTGCTTTCGTAACCACGCCACTCGGCCCTTTCTCTACATTTTGCAAATGCTCAAAATTGCGTCAACACTATTTTTAAGGCTCACATTTCTACAACCTACGCGCACATGGATGAGTGTTGCTACTTCAACCCTAACGGCCTGCATTATTCCTCCACGCGAAGGATTTTTCAGCAAGGTTTGTTCAAGCCTTTGCCCGCATTTTGTTATGTTCTATATTTTTTTGGAAACAAATTTCTATGAGCTCTTCTTTGGTTTCATGACGATAATCATAGACTTGTACCTAGGGTTTTCATCCCGTGTTTGAAAATATTCTGTATTTTCTTAAATTATGGGTTTGTTCTTGTTTTTCGTGGTTGATTTTCCCCAATTAGGGTTTCTATAGTTTGTGGGGCTCTTACATCTAGGTTTTATAATTTTTTCCAAAAAAAATTTATCTAGGTTTTATAAAAAAATTACTATTGGGTTTTATAAATTTTTCCAAAAAAAATATTGTTTAGATTTATAATATTTCCACAAAAAAAAGTGTTTAGTTTTATAATTTTTCCTAAAAATTAGTGTTTGGGTTTTATAATTTTTTCCAAAAAACTTATTTATGGGTTTTTTCAATTTTCTCCTTAGAAATGTTTTGGTTTTGTTATTTTCTCCTTAAAAATCGGCTCTAGTTTTTAATTGATTTTTCTACTCAAACATCGTGTTTGCATTTTTTAACTTTCTCCTTTAAAAGCATGTCTAGTTTTTTTTTCCTTAAAAAATCATGATTGGTTTGTTGCTGGTCTCAAGGATTTTTTTATTTTTCCTGCAAAAAATCATTGGAAGGTTTGACGATTTCCTCCTCAAAATTGTAGTTTTAGTTTTGGAAGTTGAACTCAGTGCCTTTGGCTATAGGGAGGGACAATTTTTGTTTTCCCAACATCAAGTTGGAAGGTTTGTAGTTATCTTGGTCATATCTAGAAGTTTTGCAGAATCAAGGAGGGTCTCAGACTTCAGTAGAAGGCTCATTTTGCATAGTGTTCTGAAGAGGGCAGCCTTCTATGCATTTGTGACCAAAAGACCTACAAATTATGTCGTTTGTACTTTGTAGGGTATTTAGAATGATGAGCATTAAGGGAGGGTACTAAATAATGTAATGTTTCTTTACTGGTCATCTTATTTGCTTTAGTAAGTTTCTATTTCTTGTTTCCACTCACAAGTATTTCGTTTAGAAACATCATCATTTAATCTCTTATAAATAAAGCCTTTCGTCTCTATTGTAGATATCAATTTATAATAACAAATTCTTGGCATAGTAACTTGATTGAACTACTAGTGTAGTGAGCGCAGCTACCCAAGTCAAGGCCTACTTGAGCTAAGGTGCTACTTGGTAGTTTATTTTCAGTATTTATGTGATTTAGTTTGATAATTAATTTATATAGTTTCATATTTTTTAATTCCTGCAACAACTAGTTGAATTACATCATACGGATAGTTTTTAAAAATGACTTGTTGATAATTGTTTTTATCTGTATTACTCTTTGATTTATGATTTTAAATTCATAATTCAATAGGAGTGTATTTTCTTTTAGTAAAAGTTGTTAAGTTATTTGATTTTAAGACTACAATACAACCTAGGCATCTCACATAGTACTAAAACCATCTCAATTTTACAAACCTGGTTGACAATTTAATGTACTCTATGTTAGTTAATGGTGAAATGGTAAAATGATATTGAACAATAGAGACAAAAGACTCCATAAATAACAAGTTACAAGACGATGTTTCTATATGAAACAATTGTAAATTGAAAGCAAAAAAATAGAAAGATTCTGGCCTAACTAAATGACCATTAAATAATATAAAGTTTATATTACTTTAATACCCTCCCTTAATGGTCATTCTACTAACTACACCAAGTTACCCCTAAATTTTTAAAACTTGTCTAGGCTCAAAGACTTGATAAGGATATTTGCAATTTGGTCCTTAATTGGAACATACTACATCATAGTTTCATCTTCAACAAGCCTTCTGATGAAATGACCATGAAGCTCTACACGTTTGGTTCGCTTGTGGAAGACATAATTCTTGGCAAGTTTTAGGACCCCTTGATTATCACAAAACAAAGTTGAAGGGCCCTACTTGAGACATTTAAATGTCAAAGAGCATCCTTCGTAGCTATACTATCTCACATGTTGCTTTAATAGTTCCCCAAAATTCTGATTCTGTTGAGGAAAGAGCTACCATCTACTACTTCTTACTAGTCCATGTGACTACACCTATACCAAGACTAAAGAGATACCCAAAAGTAGACTTCTTGTCATCAAAAGAATATGCCCAATTTGAGTCTATAAACCCAACAGTTGAGGATCTTTGCTTCTGTCGGACAGAATGCCAAAGTTAGGTGTTCATTTCAAATATCTCAGTACAGGCTTCATTGCAACCCAATGTTATGCCTTAGGGACTGTCATGAAACGAGATCTGGTAGTTATAAGATAGATGAGGTTGTCCACTAATTGCCTAAAAGCATATTCATTCACCATTGGTGAATCCAATTCGGTTGATAGTTTCATCCATTTCTCCATAGTTGTAAATGAAGGCTTGCAATCTGCCCTCCTGAACTTATCTAGCAAACTCCTAGCATACTTTGAGTAAGAAATAAAAATGCTACCACTTGTCTGCCAGACCTATACATCAAGAAAATAATGCAAAAGTCCCAAATCAGTCATATCGAATGCCTGACACAAATTCAATTTAAATTGCTCCACCATTGTGCCCCTTTACGAATACTAAGGATATCATCCATATAGATGACAAGAAAAATGATGTCATTACCAATGCTTTTGACATAAAACTTGGAATCTAGAGAACTTCTGTAAAAACCCAGCTCATCGAAATTGATATCAAATTTGATGTACCATGCCTTGAGAACCTTCTTTAGGCCATAAAGAGCCTTTACCAATCTACATGTTTGGTGCTCTTTGCCTAAAACTTTGAAACCTAGAGCTACGATAAATAGGCTTCTTCCTCTAAATCACCATTGAGGAAGGCACTCTTTACGTCCATTTGATGGACTTTCCCCAAAACCAATTGATGAATCTCATCTTTGTTGTAGGAGCAAAGGTTTCCTCATAGTCAATGCCATCTTTCTGCCAAAAGACCTTAGCCACCAACTAAGCTTTGTATTTATCAAGAGCTCCATCAACTTTGTACTTCATTTTACTAAACCATTTGCAGCCAATGGGTTTCTTCCTTGGTGGAATGACAAAACCCAAGTGTTGTTCTTCAAAAGGCTAAGGTACGCAGCTTCCATAGCCTTTTCCCATACAGCTATCCCTTTTGCCTCTGAATAAGTCAAGGGCTCATAAACACTCTAAATGTTGACCATAAGAGCAAAGTTTACTGTATTATTCTTGCTCTTGCCTCTGGATGTTTTACGCTCAACAAGCTCATCATCCTAAACATCATCAATAAGCTTTTCCAACCACTAAGGTTGGAGAGCAGAACCATCTTCTTCCAAATCAAGACAATCATCATAAATTGGGCTGCTTGGAATGAAGTCATCTAAATGTTGATCCAAGTTATCCTAAGGGAAATCTGGTGGTACAATGTCATTCTTAGAAGATTCCACTAATTCAAGTTCAAAATTATCAAAATCCCTCCCTTCAGGTGAAGTTGATGGAAGCATAACACCCAAATATTTTAACTACAAAGGCTAATCCTCAGTACGCTAGATAGGAGAAGAGAGCATATAGCACACACCTCCATCAAAAACCACATCTCTACTGAATGTGGGACAATCAGTGTTCATATCAATCAGCTGATAGGCTTTACGATTGTCATTGTAGCCTATAAGCATCAAATCTGATTTTTGGAATCCAAATTGGTCCTTTTTACAACTGGAATCCAAGCATATGTTGTTGAACCAAAAATTTTCAAGTGGTTGATATTTAGTTTCCTCCCAAACCACGCTGCCTCTGGGGTCTTCTTCTTGGCAGCCTATGTGGGAGACCAATTCAGAAGGTGCATCGTCACTGCCTCTGCCCAAAACTTCTTAGGAACATTTATATGCTCTAACATAGACCAGGCCATCTCCGTAATTGTAAGGCTCATCCTCTCAACAATATTTTTCCGAGAGGTATAGGGTGTTGTAAGTTGACGCTTAATATTGTGTTTAGCATAGAAGCCAAAGAATTCGTTGGAACAAAACTCCTGCCCGCCCCCCCCATTATTTGAACTAAGAGTAATGATTTGATATCTTGACGGGTATAGAGTGTTGTAAGTTGATGCTTAATACCATGTTTAGCACAAAAGTCAAGGAATTCATTAGAACAGAATTCCCCTCACTATTTGACCTAAGCGTAATGATCTGACATCTTGACTCTTTTTCAACTAGTACTTTGAACTTCTGGAATTCATTAAACACATCTAATTTTGCCTTTAGGAAAAACATGCACATTTTCCTACTAAAATCATCTACAAACAAAAGGAAATGTTTGGCACCTGTGACCGATGCAATATTCCTTGGTCCACAAACATCCGCATGACCTAACTGAAAGGCTTTGGATGCTCTCCGAGAGTCTCTGTCTGAGAAAGGAGTTTGATGCTACTTCATTACCTAGTAAGCTCCACATAATCCATGTGTCTACAACTAAATCTCACGTAAGCCATTGACCATATTCTCCAGAGCCAACTTAGAGATATATGATAAGTTGAGGCGTCCATACTCCATACTACTAATACCAAAGAGAACTTATGGATAAACTCTTTGCACCATTGCATGCTCCTGAGACTACCAAGTATCAACAAAGCAAACTAATATGTGATCTTTGAGGCCAACCATAATGGTTTTCTTGGACTCCTTATCAACAATGTGACACATTTGTGCACTAAAGAGTGATATCCAACTTTGCACAATTTCGTATAATCTGACTCAAAGAGAAAATTGAGCTCCATGCTTGGAACATAGTATATAATGAGAAATATGAGATTTCTCCCACCAGATTTAATATAAACATTGCCCTTGCTGACAACTGTATGCTCTTCACCTCTGTTGAACATCACTGAATCGAAGCAAACCATGTAATATGTGAACCAATCTCTCTTGTGTGTAAAGCGCCCAAATCCTCCAAAATCAATGTACTAGGCAGATGTTTTGACATGATCTATTGGTCTTTTGGCCATAAATACATAAAAGGAAGACTCCTGCTCAATATGCTCTACAACATGGACCTTTTGTTGAGACCCTCCCTGTTTGGAATTTTCATTAGCCAATCATTTCTTGCATTAGTTCTTCATATGACTAAGCTTACCACAATAATAACATGTGATAACCTTCTTGAAACTAACCTCACGTTTGCCTTGTCCTTTTTGTTGAAAGGACTTGCCTTTGCCTTTGCATTTGTCTTTGGCTTTGGCAGTAAACACTTGTACCATAGTGGTTGTTTGGTTCTTGCTCCCAAACTATTGTTTCCACCTAACACGTTGTAAGAGCTTGTTGCATAGGTTATCAACTTTAGATCAACATTGGTGGAAGTAATGTCGAAAATTTTGACTAAGTGCTCGTAGGATTGTTGTAAGTTTTCCAACGAGATGACCGCCATGAAGAGCACACAAGAAATACTAGAGAAGGGGGGGGGGGCTGAATCAATATTTCAGAAATTTTTAGAACTATGAATGCATAAAACCTTATAAAGCATAAAGAGAACAATCATTAAGAACACACACACCAAGATTTCATTAACTTAAATGGGCACCAACCAAAATATAGATGCGAGAGCACCAACTCTAGTTACAATCAGATTGAAAAGAATTTTAATTTCCAGAAATCTGCAACAGACCTTTTTGACCAAAATATTATCAGACTTATCAAAGCCAAATCAACAATATTTAATCTTCTTATCACAAGAAATATCATAACCCTTCAGTATACGCTCATTACCACTATCCAATTGTTTTGTATTTTCACTTCACACTCATAAAACTACTTATGTTATAGTTCCTCCTAAAAAATACTCAAACTCTAATCTCAAATCTGCAAATGCACATTCTTATATTTTCACTTTTTGTTCTTACACGCACCCTTTATTTCATAGTTGGTAGACTCGCTGACTAATCACCGAGTTTTTGACTGGTGAGTTTTTCCCAAATTAACTAGCGAGTTTGACTCGCAGAGTTTTTATGGAAAACTCTGTCGAAAACTCAGCGAGTTTTCCACAAAACTCGGGGAGTCTGTGATAAAAACTCGCCCACGGCTAGACACTAGCCGCTAAAGGCAAAAAACGGCCCAATTTTAATCATTTTTATGTTTTGAGCATTTGTGTTTGGCAGTGAGGGAGGAAAAGAGGCTTCCAAGACCTTGGTAGCTGATTGCAATCGATTAGAAGTGAAATGTTGACTCAACGAGTCCGATAGAAAAACTCAATCGCTGTTATGCATAATTGCATGAAGCAAAAAAAAGCGGCACAGTCAAGTTCATTTTTATGCTAAGAGGGGGAAAAATAACTCCCAACACCTTTGCAAAACTATAAAGGGCGCTGCCCCTTGACCCCACCTTGGGGGTGCTACCCCCAAACCCCCGTTGAAGAAATCTAGGGGGAAACCGTGTCGATAGAAGTGGGGAAAAATTAACCTCTGAGTCTGATTAGGCTCCATATAACACAATCACACCCAGTGTAGGCTTCTAGGACTAGACCCTCTAGTTGTGCCTCTCCCTTAGTTTTTACTAGAGCAAGGAAGAGGAAGATGTAATTGTAAATTTATAATGATGTATTTACTTTTAGTTTTACAGAAACTATTTACTATTTTGCTTCAAGCCATCAACATTCCTCGTGAGAATGAGATTTTCTACCCACTTTGCGTTTAAATATATCTAGACTCGGCTTGTTTCTTTTGTGTTCTCATTAATTGACTCATTGGATCCTTGAATTTTGCAAAAAAAAAATGCATTTCTGATTAAATTTAAGCAATTTTTCAGTTCCCGAATTTTTTGCCGAATTTTTCCGAAAACTGGCTGAGTTTTTCTCGAATTTTTTTTTAGGCCTTGGCGAGATTTTGCCGAGTCCAAGTTTTCCAACTATGCTTTTTATAAAGCACACAACTGAACATGTATTTTAAAACTCTCTACCACACAGAAATGCACAGCACTCAAGAAACACACAGGCCCTCGTTCATTAAAAAATGCCCAACCAAATTGAAATCATTAACACAGCACAAAAATGCCAACATATGAACAGTCATAGCTGGTGAAGTAACATTGGAGATATATCACCACCATCTTTTGCATATCCTTTTTTTAAGAAGGCCCAGTCATCAGGAATAATAAACGCACATCTGAAAAATGTTGCTTCAGAAAATGTTTTAGAAAGAAAAACTACAACAACTTGAATGAACAAACATCACAAGCTAAAAATTGGATTCCCTTGTCCAGACATCATTTTTTAATGCACAGCTGCTCAAAAAAATACCATTTGCATACGTCACACCAAAAAGGCTTCTCATTTCAACCGTAACATTTCTTATGAAGCAGAAGATTACTCACTTAATCAAAGAAATAACGTGTCAAACAAATTAACAACATCCACTCCCTTAAACAGCAACATTTTTCTATATTTAAGAAAAACGTTACACATTACTTTCAATTAAAAACGGCTCTGAGTTGCTGACTGAACATGAAATGCCAGCTCCCTATTTTTATCCAGCTCAGAAAAGTGTCCAGCCAATAATAAGAGTCGTCACACAATTCATATTTCTTACATGACCTCCCAAGACTATTAAGAAAAGATTCCTTTGTTGAATCTGGAAGCAACACATGATTGTATTTGATCCCATAGCCTCTAATAATGTAAAATACGATGAGAAGGAACGCCTAGCAATAGTTTTTGTATGCTCAAATATCTTCTTCACCAAACTTAGCTGCCAAGAATAAATTCTGAAACCGTCTATATTCCTAAAGCTGTCCAAGCACTGATTTAAGGAGGTAAATTTTGGAATATGATAAAATCTTTGCACATTATTTTCTTTCCATAGAAACTCATTTATAAAGCTTGGCAAATATTAATAGCTCCATTGACAATTCAAAGATGAGATGGCATATGGTCTGACACTTGGCACAACAAGCAAACAAGTAGATAGCGGAGGTAGATAGGCAACTAGCTCAAATCGCCAAGCAAGCAATTCAAGCACCTCAAGCACATCAACCAAGGAAGCAAGCAGCTTAACCAAAAATTCAAATACACTAAGTGGTCCTCTAAAATTGATACAAGCTTGATCATTGATCTTTGACATCAATGACAATTTATTCAACAATCTCCCCCTTTGTCATTGATGCCAACCCATCTGAAACAAAACTGGAATAAAAAGCCACCATGAAATAAATGGAAACAATGTTGCACCCCCTGACTTACTAATGTTGCTCCCCCTTTGACATCAATGACTGAACCAAATCTGCATAGCTGAAACATTCTAAAATCAATCAGCATAACTGAAATGGGATGTAAAATGTAACAATAAAAACTGCCCCCGAGTCCAATTGGCAATTCAATGATAGAGTGAAATCACTCCCAACTTCTGTCTCAAGAATTCAAACGTTTCTTTTGGTAGGGGCTTTTAAACATATCTGCAATCTACTCTTTAGTAGAAACATATTACAACTAAACTTGCTGATTAGTAACCTGATCTCCCAGAAAATAATACTTACATAGGAATATGTTTAATTCTATGTAAAAACCCTGTTGGTTCTACCCCTGTTCAACTGGCTCTACTAGAAGGTGTTTTTGCAAATTTGTATTGTTTTTGGTATTATTTTGATTTTTATGTTTTTTTTCTTAGTTGCCGATTCGGATTCGGGGACGGATTCGGGTTCGAGAATCCGGTTCGTGGATTTGTGAAATTTTTTTTCCCGTTTTGGATTCGTAAGGATTCGTGTGTGTGTGTGTATATATATATATATATATCCATTACAGGCGATTAATATTTGTATTTATTATTCTTATATATATTTCTATATCTTTTTTAAAATAATATTATAAAAATATAAAAAATAGTATAATACATATTATCTATTTAATATATTTTATACAAAACAATATGTAATTTTATTTATGTGTATATTAATAATAAAATAATAACTAACATATATAAATAAATAAATAATATAATATTTTATTATAAATAAATAAAACATAATATAAGTTCAAACATAATACAAATAAATAATATCAAATAAGTTAATAACATAATACAAATAAATAATACTAAAAACATTTCAAAACATAATACAACAAATTCCAAAATATAATACGGCGATCCTAAAGCCATGTTTTTTTAATTCAACGGAAGCCATCGAACGGAAGCCACGTTTTTTTGCAGGATTTCACTTGCGAATCCCTCCCATAGTCGCTCGCTGCCTCACGGGATTCATTCATGAACAAATACACAAACAGTCAACCACGTTGTGTCATTCTCAGCCTCATGGGATTCATTCTCAGTCAAACACGACACACCAAATGGAGGAAAGAATGTCGTCCCAGCTCAGAAATCCGACGCTGGAGTGGACAGTATCGCTGGAGTGCACATTCCAAGCATATTCTTTGTAAACTGTGTCAACCCTGCCCGGATCCGACGCGAATCCGGACCCGGATCGGACCCGGACCCGGATCCGGGCCTGTACAGGCGAATCCGGCAACTAAGTTTTTTTTTGTGCTTATTCAATATATATAAAAAAAATGCGATGCATGAAATCAAATAAACTATCTATTGTAGACTTTGCACAAATTACTCCTCTTATTTCAATTCAGGAAATAGAATTACATACAATAATCAATTAATGCATTGAGGAATAAATTTATTGCAATTTTGAAAACTTGGAATATAATTGCAGCTTTGAATTTATGGCCTCAAAATGGATCGCAGCTATGTCTAGTTGTTAAGGAACCTTAGGCGTCAATGTAGAATGAGTCAATGAAGCACAAAACCCCAAAACATGCCTCCACAAACACTAATGTCACCTTCCCAAAGACTCACATGGCTTCTATACTCCATGTGGCCGCCTTCAATAATTCATTTGTTGTTCTTAATGGGCCACAATTTGAATTACTAGCTGACTTTTATCCTTTGCAAACAATTCCGAATGAAACTATGACCAAAAAAAGGCCCAATTCATTCACCATTAAGCACATTCATGACCTCTGTGTGAAGCCATAGCCAATTGCACAATATCATTGGGTCTTTCAACAACTCAAAGTGCTAAAAATTGTGAAGAATTTCCAATTCTCCAAGTTGAAACTATGAAACCCTTGTACAAATTGTCCAAATCCCAATTCCAGATAGCTCACGCCAAAGTCAAGACAAAATAACAAATGCATAATGATGATTGATTTCTTCCAAGGGACCTTTAAATACTTAATGCCAAACTCCTTGCTTTTGCATTTTAAAACATTAAAATATATCTGGCTTTTGTTGTTTTTTGGCCGTTAACTTAGGATAATCATTTAATGTGTTACTTTATAACATTTTCATTTAATGCACTTCTATATGTCAATTGGCTCAATTTAAATAAAAATTTTATAATAGCCTTTAATAATTAATTATTAATAAAGAGTTCTTTATTAATAATTAAAAACTTGAACTTAAGCCAATAAACTTATTTTATTTAATCAACTGATGAACTCTGCTAATACCAAGTCCAGGGCACAGCCACAAATAGCAACATGGGCATAATTGACTTACTATAAATAGTAAGTCCTTGATTGAAAGCTCTGTCAACAATACCAAATCTCAACACTGCCACCAACTTGTTCAAGTGCCCCGCTATGGATAGAAATCCTGACTTCCCTGAAATAGACAGTTTCTATAAATAGTAATTGCGCCAAACTAAACCAAATGAAGAGCAATCTTGAACCCTCTTGTCGTCCGGAATGGGAATTGGCCTCCGGTTTTACCAACTGAGACCCTCTATCCCTCTAACTTAGCCTACAAGGATCACTGATAGGCTAATCCTCACTACAACCCAAGGTGAGCTAAAATGGGGCCGTTACATTCTAGAGTGGATACCATGATTTCAAAAATATTAATCGCACTTATGTTGTGACAAAAGATAGATATAGGATGATCATACTCTACGTTTATGTCTTTCAGTGTTTGCTTCATCCAAAGAACTTGGGTGCAACAAGACACTGCTGCAATAAACTACGCTTCAGCAGTAGATAATGAAATAGAAGCCTATTTTTTGCTCAACCATGAAACAAGACAGCCACCTAGAAATAAAGGACCTCCACTTGTGTCATTTCTATCAACAACTGAACCACCCCAATCATCATCACTATAAGTTGTAAGTGTAAAGTCATTGCATCTAGGATACCATAAGCCATAATCCAGAGTACCCTTTAAGGTACTTTAAGATTCTCTTAATTGCTTCAACATGAGTTTCTTTAGGAAAAGCCTAAAATCTGGCAACATAACCAATAACTTGCAAAATAACAAGTCTAGTGGCTGTAACTTATAACAAACTTCATGTCATAGACCTGTACAAAGTTTGATTAGCATCAAGAGACTCATCATCTTTGCTAAGTTTGCATCCAGTTACCATAGGAGTGCTTAAAAAATTACAATCCTCCATTCTAAATTTTCTTTTTCAACGTCTCTCTAATGTACTTTGTTTGAGAGATAAAAATGCCTTCTTTAGATTGATGAATTTGCAGCCCAAGGAAGAAGGATAACTCTCCCAACGTAGACATTTCAAATTCCATTTTCATGTTGGTCGCAAAAAGCTTACGCATTTGTTCACAATCACTACCAAATATCAGATCATCGACATAAACCACTACAATCAGCATGTGATTGCCTTCTTCTTTCACATACAAGTTGTTGTCCGCAATTCCTTTTCTAAACCCTTGTTGTAGATAACAATTCAATCTATCATACCAAGCACGTGGTGCTTGTTTTCTTAGAGCCTTTTTCAGCTTGCATACATAATTCTGATTTTCTCATAACACACATCCATCAAGTTGTTTTACATACACTCCATTCAAATTACCATTCAAAAAGGCAGATTTGACATCCATTTAAAAAACTTTAAAACCTTTAAAAGAAGCGAAGGCTAAAAACATTATATTTGCTTCTAAACGAGCAACAGGAGCAAAGGTTTCATCATAGTCAATACCTTCTACCTAAGCATATCCTTTACACACTAGCCTTGCCTTGTTTCTCACAACTTTGTCATCTTCGTTCAGCTTGTTCCTATGTACCCATTTTGTAACAATTATATTCTTGTCTTTAAGCCTTGAGACAAGTTCCCAAGTTCCACTCTTTTGGATCCGATCTAACTCTTCTTTCATGACTACCATCCAATGTTTATCTTCAGCAGCCTCTTCAAAATTCTTAAGTTCAATCATGGACAGCAAAGAGATGCCTTCATCCTCATAATAATTTACGTTTCTTCTTTGTTGCTCTAGGTCTGTCCTCTTGTAAAATCTGATCCACGGGATGATTCTTTTGAACAAATTTGGAAGGAGACTTCAAAGATGTTCTAAATGTGGTCTTATTGACCAAAATCAGGTGCATTTTCAATGGTTCCATCTACTGTCCCTAACTAATTATTTGTTGTCCCATTATCACGATGTGTATCAGCTGCTCCATTTTGAACATTTTCAGTTGTATTCACAGTACTGCCATTAGCTGTCCCAGCACTTTCAGCTTCATCTCCTTGTATGCTATCATCACAATTTTGCAACTTCTCACAACTGTTAGAAATCTCATCAACTTTCACATTGGTACCTTCAACAATCTTATGCGACCTTTTGTTAAAATATTTGTAGGCTTTTAATTTTGGGTGAATATCCTTAAAAAATACCTTCATCAACCATAGGATCAAACTTGTCATCCCTCCTAATATAACAAAAGCTCCCAAAAATTTTAAAATACTTAACTAGCCTGCCTTATCATTCCACAATTCATATGGTGTCTTGTTGTATTTTGCTCTAATCAGCCCTATGTTCTAAATGTGAACGGCAGTATGGAGTATGGACTACCTCTCTCCAAAAAGTATCACTCACCTTAGACTCATTCATCATGGTTCGAGCCATTTCTTGGACTGATCTATACTTCCTCTCAACAACACCATTTTGTTGAGGTGTTCTAGCAGCTGAGTACTGTCTTAATTCCATGTTTCTCACAAAGGCTTATGAAGTCATTAAAGTCAAACTCCCCTCCATTGTCTAAACGTAGGCATTTGATTTTCAGACCTTTCTCATTTTAAACTAAGGCTTTAAAAACATTGAACTTCTCAAAAGCCTCTGATTTCTCCTTTAAAAAAGTAACCCAAGTCATCCCTGAATAATCATCAATCAAAAGCATAAAATACTTCTCACCTTGCATACTTGCAGTACTTGTAGGACCACACAAATCAGTGTGTATCGGCTCAAGAGATTTTGTGCTTGAATACTCCTTGGACTTGAAACCCTTCCTTGTTTGTTTGTCAAGTTGACACCCTTTACACACAATATCTGAAGGCATAGTAAGCTGTGGCATATCTCTAACAGCATCCTTTTTGCATATCTAAATGAGACTATCAAAATTCTTGTGACCAAACCTTCTATGTCATAACCAAGCTTCATCTAGGTGACTCGAGCAACACTTATCACTCTTAACATCTGTTTGCCCGCTAGGGTAAACTTAGTATTGCACAGACATAGTACAGGAAATATAATAAACAAAGAATATATCAGAGAATAATAAATACTTTAATTAATCATTCCGGATTGGCAAGTACATTTACATCATAATGATAATACAAATATATATCCCATGTCCATCCTCCGAGAGGGTATATAAACTACCCGAAGGGCCACAACCGAAACGTCGTGACGTAACTGTCTAACCTCTCGGTCACTAACGACCGAGGCTAACATAATACTTTATTAATATAATAACCGGTACATTCAAATATCCCAACAACATCATCCCCCCCAAAAAAACAAGTCGTCTCCGACGACTTACAACGACAGGGAGATGAAATACACTACATAGAATAAGAAAATCACTGAAGAGAAAGGGCAGAGGGCGTCCCTGAAAAAGCTGAAGTGTCGTCCTCCCCATCAATGTTGCGTCATTGTTCTTTTTCCGTCACATCACATTCCTCCCGTGCCTGCACCAAACTTGTCTCCAAAATATACTTTTCAGTTGTAGCCTCCGCTAACTCCTGTTCAAACAATACTATCTTCCGAGCCAATCTAACCTCGATAGCCACCCATGTTGCCTTCTCCGCTTCCAACTCCTGGGTACGCTAAGCAAAGTGTCGCTCTACTGCCTCCAATCGGGTGGTCAGCTCCTCCCGAGCTCTCTATGCATCCACCAAGACAGCCTCACGTCCAGCCCACACCTACTCTGAATGCCTCAAAGCATAGTACCCCTCTCGAAAGGCTTGCTCCAGTGCTCTCTCCACCTCCAGCATACAGACACTCCATGCCTGCAGCAGCTTCAGGTCTCATCAACTGGTCACACTCCCCAAAGGCTGATAACTAAATTGACTGGGGGTCTAGGGGGCAACGCCCCTAGCGGGGTTGAGGGGCAGCGCCCCCACCACCAAGACTAAATTAGCACCCTCAAACCTACACAGAAGTCCACGGAACACACCATTTTTGTGATTTCCTTCTGATCCCATACTCTTTCTGCCAACCGCTTATGTTTTCTTCACTACCTACTTTTGTCCTTCCCTTTGGTACCATACATTATGCACTGTGAACTGTTTTTATTTGTCGTCGTTTTTCTTTTTTAGAACCTTCTCCTCGCTGCTCCCAATCCTTGCCGTCAATAAACTGTATTCTTCCATTTAATACCGTACCCTTTTCCCTATCGTACAAACTCTCCTCTGTTTTTTTTCCTCTTCTTGTGACTGTACGGAAGCTGTTCTTCCTCTTAAACCCCAACTTGTGGCCGTACGAACAGTAAAAATGGTCTTCAACACGCGCGTTTTTCTTTTCCCTCTTTTTCTACCGTACGGGCGTACGGACGCATTTAGTAACATGTGTTTTCCTTGTCCTCTCCTGCCGTACGGGCTGCCTATCTCTATGACCATTCAATCTGTACGGATGTTCCTTCTGCTCGTTAATTCCTTTCCACGCGACTTTATAATTCTTTCCGAACGGTCTCATTATTCCCTACCGTACAACCTCTCTATTTCCTTCTGGCGGCCACGAATATTTCCCTCCGTCGCCGTACAGTTCTCTTTCCTCCTTTGGCATCGTTTTCCGTACTGTGACTTGACCGTATGGCTATATATAGTACAGCAAGCACCATACGGTGTTCCTTCTCTTTTGATATAAGGTTGTATGGTACCTTTTTCTCATCGGGGTGTCTTCTACATAGGCCGTACGATCTTTTTTCCCTTCATTTCGTAAAAGATTTATGTCATACGACTATGCGGTGTCCTCTGATTTTTATTTTTTTTAATTGTTTTTTTTTTTTAAATTTTTAATTATTTTTTATTCATTATCGTTCGGATGCTTCTCCGGTCACCCATATGGACGGCTCTCAGGTCGCCTCCCTGACCTCTCGAGTCCGTTTCCATCCTCTCAGGTGCTTTGTCCCTCCTCTTGGGGAGAGGATCCATCCTCTCCGAGTAAGGTTTCAATTTGGTCCCATTGATGGCGTCATGTATCCGCAGTTCGTCGAGAGTCCACAGAGTGTGCAGCCATTCCCTCTCCCTGTCGCAGAGTCTGTTTTTAATGGTGATCCAAAGGCTTGTAACCATAAATTCTACAAGAACCACGGTCTCTTGCCCGTACATAAGGAGAATACAGATTTTGAAGGCTGCAGTCTTCCACACAGGATACCAATCGTCGCCAACAGGAATGAGCTTAGGTTCCTCTTCCTTGCCCGGATTCATTGGTTTGACAGATGACTCCTTATTCTTCATGGGGTTTTGCTCATCAAATTTATGTGTCGGGACTTTGCTTACTTTGGCATCCCCTTCCTTGTCTTCACTGTACTTCGAGGGAAATGTTTCCGGCATTTCCTCAATACTTAGTACATTGCATGTTGGTTGGAAGAATTCGTAGTCCTCCATTTGCCAGTGGAAGAGACCATTCAGTGAACTTGCATCATCCTCCGAGTATTCCCCCAATCTCAGCACACCTTCACTATTCGGTTCCATTTCGTCCCTTCCTTCATCCCTTCGGTCGTTTTCTCCTTCAGAGTCAAATTCGGAGGAGGAAGCTATCTCCTGACTCACCAACGGGGTACGAAGATCAATTGTGAACTTTTTTCCTCCACTCTCCATCGAAAGGGTATTTCTTTTCCAATTATGGTTCGCTTTGGCTATTACTAACCATCCTCTACCCAGTATGGCATCATAGCCTTTCTGCTTCAATGGAATGACGACAAAGTCAAGTACAAACAGTTGTGTACCGACAGTGACCGATTGTGCCATCAGCGTCCCGAGTGGTTTGATACCTTGCTGATCTGCACCCAGTAAGTTGAAGGTTGGTGGCCACAAGGTGGGCTTTCCTAGTTTTTTCCATGTTGCCTCCGGAAGGACGTTCACTCCTGACCCTCTGTCCACTATAGTGTTTGTTAGGATGGTGCCAAGGATGCCCATATCGACAACTGTCGAGTACCTTCCGTTGTTTACAGCAAATATCATCGGGTCCATTGCAGACCCGTCGGGGATGTCCGTACATGTGGTATTTGGCTGCGTGGCCAAGTTTTCCAACAGTGTCGTTCCCAAGTGAGGCATGGTGTGCAGGAAGTCTTGGAGTTTTACCGGTACCTCTACTTGTAACATTTGTCTCAGAATATTTTGTTCTGCCTCCCTCCGGCCTGACGTGGTAGCCATCTCCCATCTTTCTTTTGGTGCCTTCATTGCCTTCTCTATTTCTTCCTTATCCGCCTGTGTCGCTTGTTTTGCTTGTGACCATGTGATGGCTAGTACCCCTCATCACTTCTCGTTCCCTCGATGTTGAGCAAGTTGACCCTGAATTTTGGGCAGCTGGCATCCTCGTGGTTGCCAGGACCACACCAGTGGCATAGCTTCTGCGGGGCGTCGCCCTTGTCGCAGTCCCTTGCAAAGTGGCCCTACTGATTGCAAGCTCGGCACTGGATCATCGGCCGACCCTTGGAGTCATATTGTATTCGACTCATGTTGGTGTTGTTATTGCCCCTTCCGCCACCGCGTCGGTTGCCTCCGTACCTACCGAAGGATGCATTATTATTAGTCTCTGCCCCCGATGTAGATGGTTGCTCTTGGGTATATAACACTTGTTGATTCCTCACCTTCATGTTGTATGGGCATTCCTTGGTGGAATGGCCCATGATCTGGCAAATGTCACAAAATGTCTTTTTGGGACATGACCCCGTTGTATGGCCGCTCGCCTTACAGTCCGTACACCATATGTCAACTTCCCCCTTGCTGTTACCCCCTTTCATGGTCTTGAACTACATCATTCTCTCCATGTCCTTTTGGAGTGCCTTGACTTTTCCCTTCGACTTGTCATCACTACCACCGTCATCGTCCGAAGTGTCATCTTCGTCAGAAGAGGACTTGCTTCTTTTCTTCTTGGAGGTCTTCTGTTCGCTCTCCAAGTCCATCGCCTGGTTACAAGCATCTACGTATGAGGTGGGGGGCACTATCTTCATTTTCCTCCGTAGGTTAGATTTCAAGCCCTCCACGAACCATCTTTTCTTCAGGCCATCCGATGGCTAGCTATCCATTTTTCCGACTAACTCCTTTAGTCGACGACTGTAAGCTCGCACAGTCTCCTTACCTTGTTTGGTACTGTATATCTCAGAAACAATTTCATTGTCATCCCTTAAGAGCCGAAACTCCTTTTGGAGTTCTATCTTGAGTTCATCCCAAGTGGTCACCTTTGTTTAGTCCACGTCGGAGTACCAGTCAATGGCTACCCCTCTCAGTGTGGTTGGAAACTGTTTTACCCATTCCGCGTGAACGGCGATGCCATTCGCCAACCAGATTGTCTAGCATGTACAACAATGCCGTATTGGATCCTCCTTCCCATCGCCATGAAATTTTGGTAGCTTCTCTTTGTTAGTCGCCATGTTTACTTTTTTAGGTGCCGACTGCGTTTGCAACACCGGTTGTGTTACAGGCTAGGATGGTACTGTCGGCATTGGTACCCCGGAAATGTTCAGTACCGTACCACTTGATGTCCCCGAACTACTGGAACTATCCAAGCCTGGTGGGCTACTGTGATCCCCGTGCCCCTCTGTCACTTCGACACTCTCAGTGGCAGCGATATCCTGAGCCTCCCTCCGTACGGCTTCCTCTTCTTCCTTCCTTCGGGCTTCTCTTGCTTCCATCCGTGGGGTTAAGGTTAAGGACCCGAACAAGTTCCTTGTTTCCTCCAAGTGGTCCTCATCACTTATTCCGGCCTCCCAGTTAGATTCCTCCAAACGCTCGCCTTCACTTACTCCCTTTGGTAGTCCTTCGGGGCGTCTTCTAAATCTCTCCCTTCGCTCGGATTGCTGCTGTGCGAGTACGGCTTGTCTGGCGGCTTGTTCCTCCTCGAGTTCCTTCTTTAAATTTCTATTTTTATTCAATTGATTAGGCATAAAGTCTATGCAATGATTTCGTCCTCATTCGTCCTCACATTGATATTCTCCTCCAATGGTATTCCCATCCGTCCACTCATTCCGTCACTTGCCAGATTCGTTTGGCAACAGCGCCAGATGTTTGCCCGCTGGGGTAAACTTAGTATTGCACAGACATAGTACAGGAAATATAATAAACACAGAATATATCAGAGAATAATAAATACTTTCATTAATCATTATGGATTGGCAAGTACATTTACATCATAATGATAATACAAATATATATCCCGTGTCCATCCTCCGAGAGGGTATATAAACTACCCTAAGGGCCATGACCGAAACGTCGTGACGTAACTGTCTAACCTCTCGGTCACTAACGACCGAGGCTAACATAATACTTTATTAATATAATAACCAGTACATTCAAATATCCCGACAACAACATCATCAAGAATATATAAATTATTAGCTACCCTACTAACATCAACAACGTGAAGACCATTTTTACTGATTTTACAGCAATCCAAAATAAAAACCAAGCTATGTCCTTGGTCACATAACTGACTCACACTCAAGAAATTGTGGTTCAGACCCTCTACATACAAAACATTCTCAGTTTTTGTCTCATCATCATCTAAAACAAGTGTACCCTTACCTCTTATTTTTGCAGATGAATTACCACCGAATTTAACTTCACCTCCATCCATCTTCTTGAGAGTCAAAAACTTACTTTATCTCCAGTCATATGCCTGGAGCAGCCACTATCAACATACCAAATGCCCTTCTCATTTTGTGCAAGGAAGGCTGTTTGCACAATCAAGGATTCTTCAATAAAAAATTTCTCCTTTCTCCAAACTTTAGTACTATCCTTTGCCTTGTCCTTTGTCTCAACCTTCTTAGAAAAATTTGCCATGCCATTTTTACAAACTCTTGCAATATGACCAAGGTTATTGCATTAATAACAAATAACAGTGTGATTTCTCAGAGGAGCAAATAAATTTCTATTCCCAACTCTGAAATCTCTTCTAGCAATCACTCTACAATCCATGGCTTTGTGACCAAAGTAATTACATGTAAAACAATAACCATGAAAGTACGAGTTGATATACCTGGTCATATGAGCTTGATAGGAAATGGAAGACCTTTAGAAAGCATCAGTTCTGATTTTTTATAATGATTCCCTTGTACAATCAGCATTGGTCTTGTGCTGTTCTTCTTTAGTGGATTTAGAACATTGACCTTCTCCAGAGCCAACTCCAGTCTTATCAAAGGACAATTTTTGAGAGCCTAAAAGATCATCTAGAGACATAGAGCTTGTCTGATTTATCTTTTCTTCATTTGGCAGTGTTGAAGATTTTTAAATTTTCTGAGTGATACAATTTTTGTTTCCAATTTTTCAAAATTTTCTATTTGATCCTTAACCTGACATTTGATTTCTTCTACTAATCATTTTGATTCTTCAATTTGCACCTTCAAGTCTAATATACGGCTTTCTGCATCTTCTAAAGCTTGAGTTTTCTTAGATTTCTCTTCAGTCTCTTCTTGTAGCAGCATTTTCAAATTATGGTTCTTCTTCTTAAGCCTCTTGATTTCACTCAAAGCACTTATCAATTCTTGTTCAAGATCTACTTCTTCCCCTTCATCAAAATAGTCTTCATTTTCTAGATCTTCAGTATTAGCTTCCTCTAGAGCCATGAATAATATCTGATGAACAGCTTTCTTCCTTAGAAAGGAGACTCTTTTTTAATTTTTGAGTCCTTTTTTCTTTTCTTTTGTATTTCTTCTTGTTCAACTTAGGTTTCTTTTCAAAGTTGTTGTCCTCATTCATCTCATATGGACATTTGGCTGCAATATGTCCTATCTCGCCACAGTTGAAGCACTTGAGAGGCAACTTGCCTTTATATTTTCCAGAACCATTTTTCAATTTTATAACAAAATGTGCCACTTCACGATCAGAATGTCCATCCAACTTTCACTAGACATGCATTCTTTTCTTTTCTTCAAAGTTTTTTAGGTTATCTCCCTTTTGGATAAGGACTTGGTGTTTGTTCTCATCTTGTAGGTTGTTAGAATACCATGGAGCTTGTCAACAGTCATCTTTTCAAGGTCAGCCATCTCTTACTAAAGGAAAGGGGCCGAGCAGCCCCCCAACTTTTGCATCAAATCTCAAATGTAGAGACCTTAAAAATTTTTGAACTACAAGACTGTCCTCAACCTTTTCTTCTAAGCCCTTTAAAGAATTTACAACTCCAACTCTCAAAATATAGGCAGCGGCGTTCTCATCTTCTTGCATTCTAAGACTCTCAAACTACATTCAATGCGTCTGAAGTTTGGCCTTATTAACCTGATCATCTCCTTCATAAATCTTTTGAAGTTTCTCCCACATTTCTTGAGTTGTATCACAGTGCATAACCTTTAAAATCTCTGTCTCCAATAATCCACACAAAAATGCATTCATGGCTTTGGCATTGCTTTCAAAAGGCTTTTTTCCATCAGCATCTGTCGAAGGATTTTTAGGAATTATACAAACATTCACTATGCTCATCCAAACATCAAAACCAAGGGACATCAGATAGCTCTCCATACACACACTCCAAAAAGCATAATTGGAGCCATCGAATAATGGTGCTCTGTTTGTAGCTAGACCTTCAAGAGCATTCATTGTGTGCTAATAGAATCAACCCCCAAAGCTGTTAAGCTCTATTTTTGGAGGAACCGTGCTTTGATACAAATTGAAGAGCACACAAGAAATACTACATGAGGGTTGGGGAGTGTTAATGTTTGAACCATCATAATATAAATGCAACAAACTGAAATCACAATAACAGAGAACACAAATATTTATCCTGGGAAAACCCTCCTACTCGAGGGAAAAACCCAGCCACACCCAAAAGATACTCCTTTATTGAGTTCTCAAAACAGATACAAAATATCTTGCCTAAGATTGAAGTCCTCAACTGTCAATCAATAAGCCTGCCTCTTTTAACTTCAGATATGACACAATCTCTATTATGATAAACACTTCAAAATAGAAGTGATACGGAGAATAATCATGCAGATACATGTCTCTGAGAATATATCAATGCTATAAGAAAGAAACCATGTACACAGACAGCTCCCGACTGCCACACACCCAGATAGCTTCCAAAATCCCAAAAACGATCATCTCAAGGAATTTACAATCTGATAATATTCACCCACATATTACAGTGCTTGAATCAGAATCTTATATATGAATCACCGCATAGGAATAACAAATGCATCATGCTATATACTCAACCACACGAGCCTTTTTACTAGCCTTAGAATACAGATGGTCATAACTGAAGAGAACAGCACACCATTCACCGTAAGACTGAACCATCATCTCATTCATTAAGGCATTACCAAACAATAAAGCAACTCCCGCGGAATACAAGAGGTAACGGTTATGAACACACGAAGACTTCCAACCATGAAAGGTCGACATGAATCCACGAGCCGATGAAGCAATACGGAGATGCCAAGTCATAAGGTCATGGGGCCATGTCATCACACGATGAACTTAACCACATCTCTCAACCCATGCAAGACAAAGCCCATAGAAGAATAAGAAAAACCAGTGGCAGTTATCAAGAAATGCCATTTCATAAGCAAACACCCAACACGTTACAAATCATAGACGGTATCCTGGAAACTTGCAACGTTCTTTAGGTATGAACTCTCTCGCAGCTATACTATCTTTAACAGGGAGGGGGGTGGAGGGCAGGGAGGAATTAGTATTACAGAACTTTTTAAAACTATGAATGCATAAAACCTTATAAAGCATATAGAGAACAATCATTAAGACATAAACACCAAGATTTCACGTGGAAAACCCTTTCAGGTATAAACCACTGCATCAAAAAGCTTTTATTAACTTAAACGGGCACCAACCCAAAATATAGATGTGAGAGCACCAACTTCAAACTGCTGAAGCACCAACTCTAGTTACAATCAGATTGACAAGAATTTTAATTTGCAAAAATCTGCAACAAACCTTTTTGACCAAAATATTATCAGGCTTATCAAGGCCAAAACAACAATATTTAATCTTCTTATTACAAGAAATATTATAACCCTTCAGTATACACCCATTACCAATATGATAATATCCAATCGTTCTTATTTCTGCTTCACACTCATAAAAATACTTTTGTTATAATTCCTCCTCAAAAATACTCAGACTTTAATCTCAAATCTGTAAGATGTACATCCTTATATTTTCACCTCTTGCTGTTACACACACCCTTTATATAAAGAACACAGTTGAAAATGTATTTTAAAACTCTCTACCACACAGAAATGCACAGCAGTCAAGAAACACAACCCCTCATTCATTCAAAAACGCCCAGCCGGATAGAAATCATTAATGCACAGCACAAAAACGCCAGCACGTTAACAGTCATCGCTGATGAAGTAACACTGGAGATATTTAACAGCTAAAATCACATATACGGCAGACTCAATCTCAAAAGGAACTCCATACACTTCCGATATCTTATCTCATGAAACACTTCTGGCCTCTATGGTCTATACTCATTGAAAAAACTCTTTTTAATCACTGCACACTTCCAAGATATATAGACACCATCTTCTGCATATCCTTTTTTTTTTGGACACCCAGTCATCAGGAATAATAAACACACATCTAAAAACACTGCTTCAGAAGTTTTTTTAGAAGGAAAAATTATTTCAACTTGAATGAACAAACATCACAAACTGAAAACTAGATTCCCCTGCTCAGTCATCATTTTTTAATGCACAGTTGCTCAGAAAAATACCATCTGTATATGTTACACCAAAAAGGCTTCTCATTTCAACCATAACATTTCTTATGCTGCAGAAGACTACTCACCCAATCAAAAAAATAACGTGTCAAACGAATTAACATCATCCACTCCCTTAGACGGCAACATTTTTCTATATTTTAAAAAAACGTTACACACTACTTTCAATTAAAAACGGCTCTGAGTTTCTGACTGAACATGAAACGGCAGCTCCCTATTTTTATCCAACTCAAAGAAAAGTGCCCAGCCAATAATAAGGGTCGTCGCACCATTTATATTTCTCACATGACCTCCCAAGACTATTAAGAAAAGATTCCTCTATTGAATCTGGAAGTAACACGCGACTGTATTTGATCACATAGCCTCAGATAATGTAACACACAATGAGAATTAATGCATAGCAATAGTTTTTGTATGCTCAAATATCTTCTTCACCAAATTTAGCTGCCAAGAAAAAATTCGGAAACTGTCTATATTCCTGAAGCATTAATTTAAGGAGGCAAACTTTGCAAGATGATAAAATCTCCGCAAATTATTTTCTTTCTGTAGAAACTCATTTATAAAGCTTGGCAAATATTAATAGCTCCATTGACAATTCAAAGATGAGATGGCATATGGTCTGCCACTTGGCACAACAAGCAAACAAGTAGCCAACTAAGATAGACAGGCAACCAGCTCAAGTAGCCAAGCAAGCAGCTCAAGCTCGTCAAGCAGCTCAAGCACATCAACCAAGCAAGCAAGCAGCTTAACCAAAAATTCTAATACACTGCGTGATCCTCTGAAATTGATACAAGCTTGATCATTGACCTTTGACATCAATGACAATTTATTCAACACGCCATATCCTCTTCTTCCATGTTGCGACAAATGGCCTCCACCTAATAACAAATATCCTTGATCTTCATAAGATGCTCTTGCAAGGACACTTGTCATCCATCATAATGGAAAATAGCATATTCTTCAGGTAAAATGCTTTGCCCTTGTCTAACTGTTCATGGAGATCCTTTGGATGCATCCAAATCTCTGCAGTTGTCTCGGCTAACGGCACTTCTAGAAGCATGTCGACGGTGACTGTTAACTTGATGAGCATAACTGCTTCCCAATTGCGCTCATAGAACTTGTCTTGGTCTTTGCCTGCCACCATGGGATGAGCAGCTTTACCAAGTACAATATGATCCAAGCACCGATGCTCAAAAATTGCAAGCATGCATTGTTTCCATGTGTTGTAATCCTTGTCATTGAAGCGCTAATTGCTTTCCAACATAATGTTGGTCAACAACGCTATCCCTCTTGTTTTCCAATGACACAAAAACGAGGGCAACTTCTCAAAAAGTTGTGATTCTGATTTTTCTGTCGAAAAATTTCTAGCACAAATCCCAAGATCCATTTAGAAAAAAAAAATGCCTCTGATTTTTTAAAAAACTAAGTCAAAAAAATTAACATTAAACCCTCGACTGGCGGAAGACAATAAAGAGTCGTGTGTAAGAACCCTAGCAGTGCGGAAAACATAGAAAAAGCCTTGTTTTTGCAAAAAAAAAAGGCCAAGCAAAACCAGTTCACAGCACAAAGAGTTGTCAAAACCCTGGTGCTACCAAAAAAAGTGTGAACATGGAGGAAAATTGCAAAAAAACTAGGTTGTGTGGCTGTGAGAATAACTTCTGCAACACAGGTTTGTAAGAAATTGAGCAAGAAAATCTTCACACGACAGAGGTATTGTAGAAAACATGGGTAAACAAAGAAATGGCACCCCAAACATTGACATCAAATGCGTAAGAACTGAAACACAGATTTATAACACTCAAATGCGAGCTTAGAACCCCCAATGCGACCTTTGATCTTCCTTCTCGCAAGCAGGGGAAACTTTAACACAACCTCAAAAGAAAAAATTGCACCAAAAAGCTTAGTCCATTGCTGCAAATCGCACGCAAGCAGACAAAACACAGGTTAAACCACCCACCCGCCTGAAAGAAAAAAATGAACAAGCCCTGCGAAAACTCCTGCATTTTCAAAAAACCTTGAAATTTCCAGAGTGAAAAAAACTTCAGCAATTTCATCCTCAGAACCAATTTTCCTTATTAATAGAAAAAAAACATCTAAGAACTTTTACAAAGTTATCTAAGCAAACCACGATTTTTTTACAAAAAAATTTCACCAAAAAAATGATTCTACTTTGATACCATGAAATGGTAAATTGATATTGAATGATGGAGACAAAAGGCTCCATAAATGACAAGTTACAAGATGATGTTTCTCAATGAAACAATCATAAAGTGAAAGTGGGAAATAGAAAGATTATAAACTAACTAAATGACCATTTGATAATATTAACGAAAATGTTACTTTAATAGATGGTTCCTTAGCATAGGATGATCTCATTTCTAAGTTGCAAAGCCAACCTACTTAGCCTAAATTATTGGTTAACATAGGGAGCCATACAAAAACTGTGATGCAAAGAAGATGGACGAAGCAATTAGAGCTTGCAAAATCATTACAATTGACAACACGTCTCGTTCAAACCATATAACAAGAACCATTACTTGTCATGTTAGCAAAAGTGAGATCTGCGGTTGAAGTCGTGATGCAAAGAGAGTCAAAAATGCAATACAAACTATCACCTAAATATATGATGAGAATCTCCAATTCCTTGCTCCAACACATACAAATAAGTTGAGTAACCAATCAGGAGGCACCATATATTCATATACAAATAATAATAAACAATGTCCAACCAAAATGACGTATAGCCTCATATTGTTAGCATGCAAGCTTAACAATAAGTTTTAAAACTAAAATGTGTCATCCAAAGGCTCCAACTAACAAATGACATTCAAAAATTAACCAAGACACAATATTAAAGAAAATTTTAGCTTTAGAACTATAGCTAATAAAAGAAAACCTGCAGCAGTAGGTTAATGGGAAGCAGACCTGATAAATCAATGAAGTGCAAGGCGATAATGCTACATCTTAAAGGACTCTCGACATTGCATTGAAATTAGATTAGTCATGAAAGAAAAATTTATTAATAAACCTAGGTGATTGATTTCCATTTAATGTATAATAAATAAGATTGAAAATATTTAGAAATTAATATCTCACATTAGTGTCTTCTCTGATTCCATTGCAAATATGCTGAAGAAGTCATTTGCTTACTTGTACAATGTCAAAGCCACTATGGGTACCTATCTTTCCTTTGCAGCAAAAAATGTGGAAATACATTTGAATAACCTCACTCTCACTTTTGCATCCTCCTTGAATTATGGACTATAATAGAGAATGGTTCAAGAAATAGCTTGCAGCATGGATGCGACAATCTGTTTGACAATACCATCTAACATCAATGATCTCCCAAAAATTGACAAGTATTAATTCTCATCATTCTACATTTTGAATTGTATTTCTTCCTTTGCCCTCTCGATGGACTTGTAAAAATAACCCATGTGGGAATTCCTCCATTACCAAATTTGAGTACTAAAGATATATGAAATATTTGCAGTCTTTTGTACATGGATCCAAAATGCCTCATCAAATGCAAAGCGTGAAGCAACAATCTCATCCATTTATGTTGAAAAAGAAGACTTCTGAATTCGGTGGAACAAACATGCATTTGAGATTCATCTTTTGGGCACATAAATTCTATGTCATAAAACTAATAGGAAGCCTTGTCACATATTGTCTCAAGATTTAATTTCCTTTAAAAATTAAGTTCTCTTCATGCTCAACACCCTAGTGAGGTGCTATATAAGTTGGTGATGGATCTCTCCCGCTACAATAGATTGAACACAATCAAATTTTCCAATGCCCTCATGAGTTGAAATCAAAGCAATGTGCCACATCTAGACTCCAAAAAATCGACGAATTGGAATACACGGTGTGACCCAAAATTGACCACTTGCGTTCAATCAATTTACCCCTATTTCATCTAATTCCCCATCATTTATATTAACTAAATAATATCCTTTCATTTAATTAATATTTCTCTATTTTTTTCTATTCTTCCTAAGTCCTAGCCTAAGGTAAATAATTACCTTTAATTATTTGCCCTGACCTTTATCCCTTTCCTCCCAAAAATTAAATAAATAGATCTATTTATTTAATTTATCCCCTCACATGTCACATCCTCCATCACTTTTTGTTATCTCCTAATCTACTCCACCAAGCATGTGCACACACTTGATCTTTTGATTAAGTAAAGTCAACTCCTCCCATCACATCAAACACATGGGCTCCATACACAAGCACATGGGTCTTTCCCCCCAAGTGCCCAAAAGGAATTTTGACTCCTTTATTCCTCTCCTCCACCCTTGTTCTTCATCAAGCAATCTCCGCCATCCATCTAATCTTACCCCCATCTTATATATCCAACCCTTATCCATTTTTCCACAATCTCACTCATTTTTCATCTGAGCATCATTGTGCTACCGAATTTTTGAGTGAGGGCACGTCCAATCAAACATCTTTTGTAAATCTACATAACGAGGAGATCATCATACTCAACATGCACTCAATTTCATTATGTTTTGACCTCCTTTTAGCCCTACCTTGAGTGCTACATGGTTTCATAATTTTGGGTTGTTCATTTAGGAATCACATTTCATTGCACAAATTCTAGCCCAATGGGACCACTCTATCTTTCACTGGATTTGTTGAGACTTTGTTTTAGCGGATTTTCTCTGTGAATCAGCAAGCTTGCTCTATGTTTCAATAGACCTCTTACTGACCCAAAATCCAAAGATAATATTAATATAACATTTGTATTTTTTACCTCATAATGGTCATTTAAGTCGCTTAATGTATCTTCAAATGTATCTAGTCACTTAATGCATATAATTAGTTAAATGGTTTAGTGTATTTCTATTTCAGTTCTCAATTAACGAATGTTTCCTCTAAAAATATCATTTTTGTATTTCCTTATTTAAGGGACCTTTGTCTCCTTTGTAAATAACTTCATTTAATATCAATTGATTATCATTTCATGGTATTAGAGAACATAGGTTAGTTTTCCATAGTTTCATACCTGGAAATTTCTAAGTTGCCGGTTCGGATGCAGGTTCAAAATTTAGGATCGAGATTCCTTCAGAATTTTTTGGGGTTGGATTGGAATTTGTTTTGGGTTCGTCCGTATAAAAACATGTTTTTTAAAAATGTGTGTGTGCGTGCCGTGTGTATGTTTATGTGTATGCAACAGCAAATAAGTTCATACACCACTATGCTAATAGTAAAGCAATATAGCAAAATACACCACCATATATATCAAAGAAATGAGAATCGCCCTCGAATCGCTGGAATCGCCAGTTTGGCGATTCGATTCAAGGCAGGCGATTTTTTTGGAATTGAATCGTCTCAGACGATTTTTTGCCATGAATCGCCAAACCGGCGATTCATGGCAAAAAATCGCCTGAACCGGGTCGCAAAACCGGTGCTAATCGGCCGCGCGTCATGCAATTAGTAAAGTTAAAAAATTAAAAAATGACATTTTTTTTAGGTTTAGTTTGGTATTTTCTTTTTGTTTTAACCCTAAAGGGTCTTCTATTTGCTTATTAGCATGAATAGAAAAGAGGAAAAGTGAGAGAGAAGAAGAAGAAAGCAAAAACACAAGTTTGCAA